>CM028351.1:8668187-8825703 GCA_016618105.1 Dendrobium huoshanense
TTGACGTTTGGCTGGAGCGACCGAATGACGCCATACGCACGTTTGGCGTTCGGTTGGAGATGCTCTGAGAAAATCTTTTGAGGGATGTACGGTGGCGGCAAAGGAATTGGGCTCATGGTATTTTCTCTCATACGCACGTGGCTGTGGAAGGAGCCATGGATAGTTTTGAGGCGGCTATGGTGGTGGTGTCTTAAACTTCGTTTGAGACGGTTTTTTTATTGTTTCTTAAAATAATTTTTTTTATAAAATTTTAATTTTTAAACTAAAAAACTAATTTAAGAAACAATACAAAAATCATCCCAAATGAAACCTCAATCCCTCGAGATGCACCTTCCTTTGAAGATCAAGGGCAGTTTCCATTTTTCAGCGCTTGTGTGAAATAATTTACTAAAACAAAATTGTGCCCGTTTTTCAATTTTTACATGTGTTTTTATTCTGCTCCTGTTTGAAAATTTTGTATTTTTTCTTCAAATATTATAGTTTTACTTAAGAAAATATGGATATATAATTTTTCACTTGTCTTTATTGTTTTCTTCAAATTCATTTGTGAGATATAATCTTTAAATATTTTTAACATTTTTATACTTAAAATCTTGGATTTAAATATATTTTAAGTATATTTAATATTGGTATTTTTTAAACGAGCTGCTCATATGCTAACAAGTCGAGTCAGGGTTATCTTAAGCTTGACTCATTTGACTCATCAAGCTCAGTCCACGAGCCATTTATCATGTCGAGCTGGGGCAGGCTCACGAGTCAGCTTGACTCATTTACACCCTTATTCCAAGCTATTGTTTGTTTCTTTTTAAAAATGGGAAAAACAAATGCCGGAAAAGAGGGGATAGATCATCCGATCAACAATGTAGCCTTGATACAAGGCTTCATTAGTAAAGGTCACCGGTAACCTTAGGGTATCCACTAGCCATAAGCCCTTTGGGCTAAGTACTTGCTAATAAGCTCACCCAAACGCACTTGCCGCTACACATTTAACACTATTTTGAACTTGCCCATATATATAATGATCAGTTATATAAAGTCGTTCTCTGTTGAGCCAGCCAGGAAGTGAAATATGTCTATGGCGATTTGTACTGGGAGTCATTAAATCACTACATTTTCTAATTCTTTTTTAGGTGTAACATTTTCTATAGTCCTTAAATTTCTATAAACAATGGACGATGAGAAACAGTTTGGATATTTTGAATCCTTTTAACTTTTGCCATCTTGAACACTTGTAATATAAATTCTTGCTAGTAGACTATTTTTTTCATCCTCCCATATATTTCAAGGCCATTTTTCTTAGAGTTAGCCTATTAATATGGTCGGGTGTTATCCATTAGATCCAACACATATAACTGTAGAAACTTGTGAGGAAGATCTTGTTGAGAGATCTTCTTGCAAGATCTCTAGAGAGGGAGAGAGGAGGAGGGAGAGAGGAGGAGGGAGAGGGGAGAAGAGCCGTGAGCCAAAATGCTTCAAAATCTTTTATTCCTTGGCTTCCTTTTACAACCTAAAGACCTCCTATATGTAGGCTCAAAATCCATACAAAGAGCAACACCTACATCTATACAAATAGCTATACAAAAGCAAACATAAATCTAGGACTAATACCTAACAATCACCCCCTTAGTCTAGATTTTACAAAACAAAAGATAACCACTGTTCTTGATAGAACAGCCAAAGAATGATCATGTCGGTCTCCTCCGCCAAAAAGCGTCCACCGACATTCAAGCTCCACTTCCCGACAGATCTCCTGTCGCACTGCATCCAACGCAGCCAATCCCCGAGCACCCCTAGCCCAGCTTCCGCGCCCTGTGCATCCACCAGCACCCTGCGCCTCAGTGCCCGCGCCCTGCGCCTCCAGTCCGCGTCCAAACGCCACAGGCCCGCGCCCGCGCCTTGCACCCATGTGGTCTGTCACCGACCACATCCTGCACGTATCCACCCGTGCAACGAGCCCTGCGCCCTTACCAGCGCTCCGCTCGTCACAAGTGCCCCGCGCTCCTATGCGGACACCTCGTGCACCGCACGACCTCACATCTCCTAGCGCCCTGCACTTTCAACCCTGCTCTCCAAGAGCAGCCGACACTACCTCAGTGCCCCCCGGACTCCACCGGAAATCCAAAAAACTCCACCGTAAAGATCCAAACTGATCTTTCAACCAAAGAATCGAAAAAATCTGCTTCAAGACCGATCGAAACTTGATTTAAAATCAAGCAAAAAATTCGGCCTCAACTGCTTCCATGCCTCCGATCTTCTCTGATTTCTTCTTGATTTCAGCCCAAGCAAGTTGGATCTGCCTCCTGATTTCGCACGTCTGCGAACCTCCACCGACCCGGACTCCCTCACCTCCAAAAGCCAACAAGGCCAGTCGCTTGCATCTGAGCGAAACAAGAATGGCCTGCTGCCTTCATCCGACCTCCTCACGCAAGCAAAACAAGCCCTGACCAGTCTGTGGAAATCCCGCCTCCAACATCCCTTCACGTGAGATCTCTTTTGTTCCCACACATACTCCCTCACGACCTCGCTGTCAACTCGCATGCACCTGTCACCGCTTTATACGAATTGATCCCAGTGACTTCAAGAAGCCTCTACTCCATTATGTACGTCCATCCTCTACAAAAGAATCCACAATCTTGCTTCTTAAAAACCATATCAATCCTTCTTGCTGGCCTTTGTCTGCTCTTGCTTGGTTCCCACACGAATAAGTCCAACTTCAGGATCCTCCACATACTGCCTGCGAGCGTTCAGCCTTAGGCCGACCTTCACATCCAGCTGGCTAAGCCAGCCTCCGATCTTCTCCAGTCAGCCGCTCCCTTTGCCGAGCCGAAGTCGCCTCCGATCGCGGCACCGGCAGCCACCACCTCCTCTGACAGAACACCTTCCTCCTTCACGATCGCCACCAGGGCTCTGATACCAAATGTAGAAACTTGTGAGGAAGATCTTGTTGAGAGATCTTCTTGCAAGATCTCTAGAGAGGGAGAGAGGAGGAGGGAGAGGGGAGAAGAGCCGTGAGCCAAAATGCTTCAAAATCTTTTATTCCTTGGCTTTCTTTTACAACCTAAAGACCTTTTATATATAGGCTCAAAATTCATACAAAAAGCAACACCTACAGCTATACAAATAGGTATACAAAAGCAAACCTAAATATAGGACTAATACCTAACAATAACTATATAAAAAAAATTAAGAGGCAACAACTAGCGCCAAACCTCTTAGCATAGAGTAAATATAAGATCCCTCAATTAATATATTATATTATATTTCAAGCAATTTTTCATGGAAGAAAATAATGTCAACATCTCCTTCAATAAAATAATAATAAAAAAAAGAGCATTAGGTTATATAAATTGACATTTTATTTAATTTTTGTTTGTTTGGTATTGGTAAGCATCTTCTATTTGTATTTTAGTTTAAGATTAGCTTTAATGAATAGATTTTGGGATTTTATAATCTTATTAAATGACTTTTATTTTTAAACTGCTCTTTTTAAATTATGACATTTATAATGAGATAAGCCATGGATTTACTTAGTTCTGGTGGGAGGTTTGGCAAAGTTTTTATTTTTTTTTAATTATTTTAATGTAATTAGTCACGAAGAGCTATTCTGCGATTATCCTCAAAATCTTTGTTAAAATAGATTTTAAAGCGCTTAGATATGCTTTAAGATTAGTGCAAAAAAATAATATATATATATATATATATATATATATATATATATATATATATATATATATATATATATATATATATATATATATATATATATATATATATATATATAGCGCACCCGAGTCGAGTCGATTATTTGGCTAATGGAGCTAAGCTATTTAGTTCTTGTTGAGCTCGAGCTAGACTAGTTAAAAAAGTTATAAGCCCGTTTGGAAAGCTCGAACTTAGACTTGATTATTGAGCTCGCTTTCTTAGTTCTAAATTAAAATTTTCATTTTCTTAGAATCTTTATTTCAAAGGTAGGATTAACCTAAAAAATATTAAAATATATTATATAATATTAATTTAAATTATTATTTTTAAATATATCTTAAGTTAATGGAGAGGCTCAATGAGATTTCAAGCCAAGCAAGGTTGAGCTCGAGCTCATTTATCACATGAGCTGGACTATAAGCTTTAGCTTGAACTGGTTGCTGGATAAACTCGACTTCTGAGTTCGATAACGAGCCGAGCTCGAGGAGGCTCGAAAGCTGACTCGGCTCCCTTAGAGCCCTAACTAATATTTCACTAAAGAAGATCTAAGGACTTTGAGCCTCATATGGAATAGCTTTTGTTCATAATATACTCAGACATGCCTTTCAACTTCTTCGAGTAGTAGTACCCAACCTTTTTATATAAACTTGTTGAAGAGTGTTGCATTGAATGGGCCTCCTCTGAGGGTAAAGTTGAGGCTGACTGTAATTTTTTTATAAAGGTGATTGCAAAGGTGTTGTGATAAAATCATTTTCTTTAAAAGTTGTTTTAAATAAATAAATCTATATATCTAATTTGGACAATAAATTTTTTATACCAATGATACTCTAGTTGATTCATAAATTTTTTTAAAAGATGCAAGAAAATAGTATTGAGTAGGTATGATAGTAATCTTGAAAAAAAAAAAAAGAGAAACCAGCCTTATATAACAAAAGGTTATTTAAATATTGGAGGAATTATGTATATAAGATTCAAAATTTATCTATTTATATACCTAACACTCATATCTTTTATTTTTTTTATGTGTCTAGGATTAAATTGTTAGAGATTAAAAAAATGAATTAAAATTTTAATTATGAATTTTGATGTATATGAGAATTAAAGAAAAATAATATAAGAGAATATTAATTTTGTAAATAGTGAACTATAATTCCATCAAATTTAAGTTTTGTTTGGGATAGCTTTCTTACTGCTTTCTAGTACAAAATTTCTAATTCGAAAAAACTTGAAAGTTGCTTTTAAAAATAGTAAGAAAGATGTCCCAAACGAAACATTAAACTCCACAAAATATAACACTTTTGTTCTAAGCATCTTAGGAGAGTCCCCCATCTGCCAACTGAATCACATCAGTGATCTAAATCCCGCACAATTAGTGCAACACCAACAAGGATCATTCAATTAGCACCATTGCTTTTTTTCTCACCACTACCTTAGGCTCAGAATCCTAACTCTCTATCATTAAGAAATGGTTAAGTGTAACACTCATGGAGATGAAACTCTTACTCATAAGCATCACTTTTGATCATCCAAAAGCTCTACACTGTTCAAGTGATCTTGGACAAGATCTCAAAACTTAGTTAACAGGGGTGTAATCTGGAAGAGCTCAGGATGGGTAACTGTCCATAGTTGCCCATCTTGAAATCTTTTTTTCTCCTTAAAAAATAATTATTTTATCTTGCCCACTTTCAATAAATATATTTCCCCAAACTCTAAGAAAAAATCTCTTTTATGTTTTATATATATATATATATATATATATATATATATATATATATATATATATATATATATATATATATATATATATATATATATATATATATATATATATATATATATATTTCACAATCTTATTTTACTCGTCCTCAAAAGAGAGGATAGTTCTGCCCGTGCTAATTAATGCTACTTTCTAATCCAGCACTTGAAACTTTATTGATTAGTGATGAACTTTATAATCTCCTATGTCATGAACATTCACTACAGGAAAAACGCTGAAAATCGGCGGTTTTTTCCGGCGGTTAGTGTAGATTTACCGGCGGTTTTTAACGTTACCGGCGGTCTAACGGCGGTTTGTTAACCGCCGGTAAAAACGGCGTAGGAAACCATTTCCGACGGCTTTTTACCGGCGGTTAATTTTGTGCGGCGGTTTTCGGCGGCCAATACCGCCGGTGACCACCGAAATTTTAACCGTCGGTCTTCCGGCGGTTAGGCCGCCGGTATTGTAACAGCCGGAAAACCGCCGGTCAAATTACCGGCGGTTGTCCGGCGGTTAAACCTGGCGTCGTCTGGTTTATTAGACCGCCGGACGGCGCCGTTAGACCGCCGGTAAGGTACCGGCGGTGGACGGCGGTTATGGCCGTCGGTATTACCGACGGTTTAAACCGTCGGGCGTCCATCGTATAACCGCCGGCGGCCGTCGGTAAGCCGCCGGTACGTACCGGCGGTTTAATAATATAACCGGCGGCTTTATCTTGTCCGTCCGGTATCGTAGTTTCTGGCGGCTAAACCGCCGGTTAGCCGCCGGAAACCTGTAGCATTTGAAAAAAAAAATTGACAGCATCCCCTCTATTTGAGGGAGGTTCACCCTAAAGTCTAAACCTGCAGAAAAAGCATATATATGTTGGGCAACACGCCGCTATATTCATCACAACCAGAAAATACAAACAAAATCAAAAATTCATCACAACATTACAATCACAAATTCACAAGATAGTTCATGATAATGCTACAATCACCAGTTCAGAAGTTCACAAGTTCTAATTAATACATTCATCAAACATAATAAACATCTAATCATCATCGGTATCCTCACTGTCTGCAGATGGCTGCTCCTGTTGGTCCTTCTTCCTTTGTTTTCCAGCTCTGTAGGATTGCTACTCTGCTTGCATTTCATTCTGAGCCTTCCTCATTTCTTCAATCTCTCTAGCTTGAACCCTTTTCATCTCTTCAATCTCTCTAGTAAGTGCTGCAACCCTCTCACTTACAGATTCTTCAGCTCCACTTGGATCATGGAATGCAGAGGTGTATGAACTGCCCTCAATAGCAAAAGCTTGTGAACCCATGCCATATACCCTCCCCCTCTGTCTTCCACCAACAACTTCTGACCATGTCTGATACTCAGAAGTATGGGCCGATCCAGAAGATGATCCCTCGCTAGTGGACTGCCTACTTTCTCTAACTCGTAAGAAATTATCCTGCAAGTTACAAATAGTTTTATTAAAATAAATTTTTATTCTAAAAATCCAAAAAATTTTACTCACATGAGCCTTCTTAGATTTCTCATCAACCCACTGCTGGTCAGCTTGATGTTGATGAGTTCTTGTATGCAGCTCTAATGGTGTTGGCTCCCGACCCAGGTGCGCTTTCTGAAAATTTGATGCTTAGTTATACTAAAATAAATATATGTAATAAACCAATTCAAAACACTTACCAGTCGCCGCCTATGTTCTGTATGAGGTACAGATCCACCAGTATGAAGAGAGCTTCCTAAACCGTCGCAGTCAGAGGCTCTGTTCTGTTTATTCTGCTCTCTCATTTTTATAAACTCCGGGGTAGCCCAAGCACTACTCAAATCTGCCCAAACGCCCTCTCCAATCCAATTAGGCCTCTGCCCGGACTTTCTAATGTCTGTGAACATGTCTCTGAGACGGGTCGCTCCTCTCCTCTCAAAATTTGATCTGATCCTCGTGCTGTACTCAGGCAACCACCTAAATTCTTTCTGTACAAATTTAGGCAATATCAAAAAGATTAGTACAAATTAAATCATATATTTGAAATCATACAAAAAAAAAACATACCTGAAATTCTCCAAACCACATATCTCTAACTGGCTTTGGGATCTTCTTCCAGGATAAGTAAGGAGCATCATACTTATTCTTTATTATATCCCGGATCATATGTATAGGTGGTCTTGAAGGATTGAAGCTGCAAGTGACTTTGTTTATCAATAACATGTAATATATCAAAATAAAAACAACTGAATAACTTAAATTGAACTTACTTATCGCCATCAGGCTCGATGTATTGATGCTTATCTGTTGCTGTTGCAGGATCGGTAGCGCCAACCTCTAGTGGTCGTGATGGTCCACCCTGTTCATGCTGTACCGGATAGGGGTAGTAATATGGGTAAGGGTAAGGAGGGTGAGGACCATCAAGAATACGGTGTAGCTGTTTGACTATAAGGAGTAAAACCATCAGTACATAATCCCAATCTTATGTTGCGGGGTTCAGCAGCAAATGAAGGATGCACTCGATCAAAATATTTCCACGCTTCAGCATCTGATGGATGAGAAAGAACATCACTTTTTGCTATTTTCTCCTTATGCCATCTCATATGGCATGCTGAACTCATTGATGCATAGAGCCGCTGAAGTCTTGGAATGATTGGTAAATAAAACAAACGGGAATATGGCACATCTTTCTTTGGACGACGTTGTTTTCCCGAGTTCTGCTTAAAACGAGGAGCATTGCAGCTGCGACAAATAACTTCTGCTGCATCATCCTTATAGTATAACATACATCCATTGATACAACAATCAATCTTTGTAGCAGTGAGACCCAGCTTGGATACTAATTTCTTTGTTCGGTACAAGTTTGAGGGAATTATATTGTCAGCCGGATTAGTTTCCTTCATAAGACCAATAACGTCATTAAAACACTCACGGGGAATATTATACTCAGTTTTAATACTTAGCATCCTCACTGCAATGGATAATTCCGAATGCGTACTGCAACCTTCCCAAATTGGCTTTTGAGCTGAATGTAATAACTCAAAGAATTTTTGTGTCTCTGCATTTGGTGGCTCTTCCACATTAGACCTTAAATTATGACCTGCTACATCAAAAATAAGGTCTTCATAGGGTCTACTCATTTGATCTTCATCAAATGTTTCATAAGCTGTAGATGAACCAGCATGAGCATCTCTATGTGGCTCGTACTCGCCATGTGATGTCCAAATCCAATAGTTTGGAAGAAATCCCTACGATATAAATCAAGCTTCACATCATCGGGCTTTAGGAATGCTAGATTTTTATGCTTCGAACACGGACATCTAAACATTTTATCAAGCTGAAAGGAAGGCAGTTGAGATACAACTTGAATGAAAGTTTCAACTCCATGTATAAATTCAACTGTCAATCCTTTTCGACCCGGCAACAATCTATTATACATCCAATATCTCTCTTCTTGGATAGTCATTTACACGTTGAAGTAAACGTACCCTACATGTTGGAGGCATAAACAATCTGTTATATGTTCACCATCTCAAAGCAATCGAATTTTAATAAGGCCATCTCAAAACAAAATTTTCAAAGGATAATTTTATCTAAACATTGGGTCAAATGTTCAATTACTTGAAAAAGAAAAACTTCTATTGTGCTATTTTAAAAATGATATCACTTTGTTATGATCCTTACGCCTGCTTGCTTATCTCTTTTAGAGGTTTCTAAAATAAGTTACAACATATGGCGCGTTGAATTATTAATTTTTTAAGTAGAAGCCAAACTCCACATCAATTAATCAATTGAAAATTAAATAATGAAACGCTTGTCTTTATTTTCTTTCTTCAGGCTTGAACACTGGTTCTGTTGATTTTGCTTTTGAAATTCTTTCACTTTTAAATACATAATTCATATTCATTTCGAGGCACAAGAAAGTGGAAATAAAAGGGGGAAAGAGCGGTAGAGAGAGGGGAAAAGAATTTTACTTTTCAACAATCACCCAAATAACTTTTTCTCCAAAATCCACACACCTCATCTCTCCAAAATACCTCAACCTTCAACAATCATATACTTTACTTTTCACCTTTCTCATACGATACCCTTTTCAACGTACACTTCTATCTTTAAAGTAAACAATCTCCACTTTCCACTTTCCAAAGAACACACTAGTTCAAACACATACAAATTCCACATCACCATTTTCTAAAACACATATAAGTTACTTTCCAACAACATACACACAAGTCACTTTATAGACATACGCTTCTTCCTTTTCTAACACACAATTTACATTTCTCAACTCCTAAAATTATACAAACTTTACAATTCCACTTTTCAAACACAAGCTTCTCACAAAAACTTTTCATACACTTTTTTTTTTTTAAGCATACATACAATTTACCTTTTCAAAATTCATACACTTTACACATTCCAAAGCTCACACAATCATCTTTCGAAGCATATGCTCATCACTTTTAAGATACATACTTCTCATTATTCAAATCACCCAAGTTCATTTCTCAAACCCATCCTTTCACTTTTTCACCTTTCAAAACACACAAGTTCTAAAATTCAAAATTATACACTTTCTACAAAATTAAGTACTTTACTTTTTCACTCTTTACCTTCTACACAAATCAACGCACAATTCACCTCTCAAAATAGACTTAAGCTTCTATACTAAAAAAATGTCATTGTAATATACAAGTTCCCATAAACCCTTCTAATAATAAATATGAGAAATAACAATTGATGCCATCCTACTCTTTTCAAAGACTCATTAAATTACCAATGTAAAGCATATAAACTAGCAAACAATATCTTTTTATTTTTAAGATAAATGAAAAGACAATTCTTTAGCAAACAATATCTCAAACAACCTTTTTTTTTTTAGAGAAAACGATGCAGTTATATTCATAATTCAACAAAAACTTACATCAAAGACCAAATTCTATTGTATAAAGGTTCTCTTCCAAGAGAAGCAAAAAGAGAACAAAATAATCCAAGCTACCCTATACATTTTGAATCAAAAATTGGAGTTTAAGAATTTGTATCATCTTATTTATTTGAATAAAAATGAAATAGAGAAATCCACTTTTCCAATCTCAAGAAATGTTAACTGATTTAAGAAGCATAAAGCAAAACAATCTATGTTCTTATTCCTTTAAGAAACCTGAACCAAATGAGATGATTATTTGAGAAGAATAAGGAGATTTGAGAAGTGATTATATGAAGAACATTGAAGAAGAGGAAGAGAGAAGAATGTGGAGAGTTCACCTTGCAAACGAATGAGGGTTTGTGCGAATGGAGAGGCGACGAGGCGGAATGGGGTCGGCGGCGGTCGGAATGGGGTCGGCGGTCGGAGTTCCTTCGTCGGGGGCTGATCGGACGAGCGGAGGAGACGATAGGGCGAGCGACCGAGAGAGAGAAGGAAAGAGTGAAAATGAAATGAGCGGGGCGAGGAGGCTCGTATTAGGGCTTTTACTGGCGGTTTTCCGGCGGTCTAGACCGCCGGACCAAAATCACTTATCACCGGCGGTTTGGACCGCCGGAAAGCCGCCGGTTCATGTTGATATCCGGCGGTTTACCGGCGGTTTATAGACCGTCGGTAATACCGACGGTGTATCGTAGCTAAGCCGCCGATTTGACCGTCGTTCGGCGTAGCCGTCGGTAATACCGACAGTATATAAACCGCCGGTGAAAACCGCCGGTTTTTGCCATTTTTCCTGTAGTGATTATTTGATGTCAACATAACGTCTCTCTTTTGATTTCAAGGAAACTCTTTGTTGAATTATCATTAAGTACAATATTTTAATATCTTGACACACTTCTAAGTCCCAAATGGGAATCACTCATATTTCTTCATATTAGGCAACTAATGAGAAAAATATTATCTTTTAAGGCTTCTTTGTTGCAAAGTCTCAAGAAATACACAAACAATCATAAATAGTTAGGAGATTTTATTATTTGCTTTTGATGCTTAGTCTTTTATTGAAAAGTTTGTATCTGCTTAACCCACTTGTTATGCATTATATTCTACGATATCACATTTACTTAGGTTTTTTTTGGATGACTTTTTTACTGTTTTTTAAAGCAGTTTTTAGTACAAAAAAAAAAATTTGATACTAAAAATCTGATTTAAGAAGCAGTAAAAAATCAGTCCCAAACGAAGCCTCACGCTATGTTTAAGATATATAACTTTATCATTGTTCTCTAAAGCAATTTTTAATATAAAATTTTTGAATTGAAAATAATTTGTACTAAAATGCTGCTTTAGAAAGCAGTAAAAAATTTGTTCCAAATAAAATCTTAAATAATCATAAAAACTATAGGTGATCTTCCAACTGAGTACTCAGAGCATTGTTACAACTACATTTGAGAATATTATTAATGGAAGCATAAATTTGATACATTTGAGATTCAGGCTTTGTTTGGGACGGCTTTTTTATTGCTTTCTAAAACGGAGTTTTAATACAAATTTTTTTATTTTTTAACTAAAACTCCGTTTTAGAAAGCAATAAAAAAGCCGTCCCAAACGAAGCCTCAATCTCATAGTCATATACTCATATGAAGAGTCAAAGCACAATAAAAAGCCTCTTTAGCTTATTCATATTTTTTTGGGAAAGAGAAAAATAAAGAAAGAGTTCAGACTCATTGGCTCAAACAAAGCCAAAATAACTCTATAGCTTGCTCAGCTTATGTAATACATAGGGTCCGGCAGCTTGAAGGTGCGCTCACCTTCCGGTGAGCCTAAGATATCGCTCCACTGATCACCGATATTTCCCACGATGTTGTAACCTTGTTCGGTCAATTTTAGCCGCTCCGCCGATTTATATTGCAGAGCAGTTATCGTCACCTTGTTCGCTTTTCTTAAATAAAAATAATAAAACAGTATTAAAATGGAAATTTTCACTTAATTTTGTTTTTTGTATTTTTTAATAATTATAATAAAACTACGCACCTTAGTATGAGCTTTTCCCAGGAGTGGTAACCCGCCCTCTTGAGATTAAGAGCTGTGATCTCTCTGTCCTTCTCCGTCCTCCCCGTAAGAAACACAACCTTTATCCCTAACGAGAGCACTTTCTTATACAGCTTTAGACTCTCCGGTAGTGGTGGCGCCGCCCCCTTCGCCGACCACTCATCGAAAAGTGTATCATTGATCGGCTCCACTCTGACACAATCATCAGTGATATAAATTCAAAACTATAACTAAATTTTTGCATATGATTTTATCATGATCAGAAAAAAAAAACTTTATCCGCAAATACTAAGATGCTAATCCCATATTGATATTATATTTGGTTTGTACTATATATATATATATATATATATATATATATATATATATATATATATATATATATATATATATATATATATATATATATATATGAATGAGATATAGGGCCTATTTCGGATGATTATAATTTTTTTTTTTTATAAAAGTTCTTACGAAGAAAATAATCTTTTGGAAAGTTGAGGTAGAAAATAGCTTCCTCGTGTAAAAAAACTATAAATAACAATAAAAAATATAGCGGCCAGATAAAAATTATGGTTGCGTTATGAAAATCAAAGCTGTCCCAAATGAAATCATATAGTATATTTAAACGACTGCAGTATTTTGAAAAGTTGGTTATGAAGTTATGATAGAGAAAATAACTTTGTCACTATGGTAGTAGAAAATAATTTACCACCACAAATTTTTTTTTAAAAGAACAAGAAATTAAATAGTAAAATCTTGGATTTAAATATATTTTAAGTATATTTAATATTGGTATTTTTTAAACGAGTTGCTCATATGCTAACAAGTCAAGTCAGGGTTATCTTAAGCTTGACTCATTTGACTCATCAAGCTCAGTCCACGAGCCATTTATCATGTTGAGCTGGAGCAGGCTCACGAGTCAGCTTGACTCACTTACACCCTTATTCCAAGCTATTGTTTGTTTCTTTTTAAAAATGGGAAAAACAAATGCCGGAAAAGAGGGGATAGATCATCCGATCAACAATGTAGCCTTGATACAAGGCTTCATTAGTAAAGGTCACCGGTAACCTTAGGGTATTCACTAGCCATAAGCCCTTTGGGCTAAGTACTTGCTAATAAGCTCACCCAAACGCACTTGCCGCTACACATTTAACACTATTTTGAACTTGCCCAGATATATAATGATCAGTTATATAAAGCTGTTCTCTGTTGAGCCAGCCAGGAAGTGAAATATGTCTATGGCGATCTGTACTGGGAGTCATTATATTAAATCACTACATTTTCTAATTCTTTTTTAGGTGTAACATTTTCAATAGTCTATAAATTTCTATAAACAATGGACGATGAGAAACAGTTTGGATATTTTGAATCCTTTTACCTTTTGCCATCTTGAACACTAATTTGTAATATAAATTCTTACTAGTAGACTATTTTTTTCATCCTCCCATATATTTCAAGGCCATTTTTCTTAGAGTTAGCCTATTAATATGGTCGGGTGTTATCCATTAGATCCAACACATATAACTACATAAAAAAAATTAAGAGGCAATAACTAGCGCCAAACCTCTTAGCATAGAGTAAATATAAGATCCCTCAATTAATATATTATATTATATTTCAAGCAATTTTTCATGGAAGAAAATAATGTCAACATCTCCTTCAAAAAATAATAATAAAAAAAAGAGCATTAGGTTATATAAATTGACATTTTATTTAATTTTTGTTTGTTTGGTATTGGTAAGCATCTTCTATTTGTATTTTAGTTTAAGATTAGCTTTAATAAATTATTAAATGACTTTTATTTTTTAACTGCTCATTTTAAATTATGACATTTATAATGATATAAGCCATGGATTTACTTAGTTCTGGTGGGAGGTTTGGCAAAGTTTCTAAATTTTTTTTTAATTATTTTAATGTAATTAGTCACGAAGAGCTATTCTGCGAATATCCTCAAATTTTTGTTAAAATAGATTTTAAAGCGCTTAGATATGATTTAAGATTAGTGCTATATATATATATATATATATATATATATATATATATATATATATATATATATATATATATATATATATATATATATTGTGCACCCGAGTCGAGTCGATTATTTGGCTAATGGAACTAAGCTTATTTAGTTCTTGCTGAGCTCGAGCTAGACTCGTTAAAAACTTTATGAGCTGGTTTGGAAAACTCGAGCTTGACTAGATTGTTGAGGTTGATTTCTTAGTTCTTATTTAAAATTTTCATTTTCTTAGAATATTTATTTCAAAGATAGAATTAACCTAAAATTATAAAAATATATTATATAATTTTAATTTAAATTAATTTGTTAATTTATCTTAAGTTAATGGATGAGAGGCTCAATGAGATTTCAAGTCAAGCTAGGCTGAGCTCGAGCTCGTTTAACACATGAGCTCGAATATAGGCTTGAGCTCGAACTCGTGGCTTAATAAACTCGACTAACGAGCTCCTTAACGAGAAGCTAGAGGTGGCTCGCGAGCTGACTCGGTTCCCTTAGAGCCCTAATTAATATTTCACTGAAGAATATCTAAGGCCTTTGAGCCTCATCTGGTTATAAAAATCAACTTTCACCATAAATTTTTTTTAAAGTTGCAAGAAAATAGTATTGAGTAGGTATGACAGTTATCTTGAAAAAGAAAAAAAAGAGAAACCACCCTTATACAACAAAAAGTTATTTAAATATTGGAGGAATTATATATATAAGATTCAAAATTTATCTATTTATATACCTAACACTGATCATATCATTTTTATGTGTCTATGATTAAATTGTTAGAGATTACAAAAAAATAAATAAATAAATAAATTTTATTATGAACTTTGATGTATATGAGAATTACAAAAAAATAATATAAGAGAATATTAATTTTATAAATAGCGAACTGTAATTTCGCAAAATTTAAGCTTTGTTTGGAACAGTTTTTTTATTACTTTATAGAACAAAATTTCTAATTAAAAAATTGTACTAAAAATCTGCTTTTAAAAATAGTAAGAAAGATGTCCCAAACGAAACATTAAACTCCACAAAATATAACACTTTTGTTCTAAGCATCTGCCAATTGAATCACATTAGTGATCTAAATCCCACACAATTAGTGTAACACCAACAAGGATCATTCAATGCTTTCTTTCTCACCACTATCTTAGGCTCAGAATTCTAACCCCCTCACAACTACTTGCTCGCATTCTCTATCATTAAGAAATGGCTAAGTGTAACACTCATGGAGATGAAACTCTTACTCATAAGCATCACTTTTGATCATTCAAAAGCTCTACACTGTTCAAGTGATCTTGGACAAGATCTCAAAACTTAGTTAACAGGGGTGGAACCTGGAAGAGCTCAGAATGGGTAAAACTGCCCATAGTTGCCCATCTTGAAATCTTTTTTTCCCCTTAAAAAATGATTATTTTATCTTGCCCACTTTCAATAAATATATTTCCCCCAAACTCTAAGAAAAAATCTCTTTTCTGTTATATATATATATGTATTTCACAATCCTATTTTACTCTTCCTCAAAAGAGAGGATAATTCTGCCCCTTCTAATTAAAGCTACTTTCTAAACTAGCATCTGAAGCTTTATTGATTAGTGATGAACCTTATAATCTTCTATGTCATGAACATTATTTGATGTCAAACATAACGTCTCTCTTTGAACTTCATGAAAACTCTTTGTTGAATTATCATCATGCACAATATTTTAATATCTTGACACACTTCTAAGTCCCAAATGAGAATCACTCATATTTCTTCAGATTAGGCAACTAATGAGAAAAAATTATCTTTTAAGACTTCTTTGTTGTAAAGTCTCAAGAAATGCACAAACAATCATAAATAGTTGGGAGATTTTATTATTTGCTTTTGGTGCTTAGTCTTTTATTGAAAAATTTGTTCTTTGCTTTGGGCAATGCTGTATCTCAGTATTTGCTTAACCCAATTGTGATGCCTTATATTCTATGATATCACATTTATTTAGGTTTTTTTATGGCTTTTTTACTGCTTTTTTAAGCAACTTTTTCGTACAAAAATTTTATTTTTGTACTAAAAAATTGATTTAAGAAACAGTAAAAAGCAATCTCAAATGAAGCCTTAGATTACGTTTGAGATATATAACTTTGTCATAATTTTCTAAAGCAGTTTTTTAATATATAATTTTTTAATTGAAAATAATTTGTACTAAAATGTTGCTTTAAAAACAGTAAGAAACTATTAATGGAAGCGTTACAACTACATTTGAGAATATTATTAATGGAAGCATAAATTTGATACATTTGAGATTCAATCTCATAGTCATATGAAGAGTAAAAGCACAATAAAAAGCCTCTTTAGCTTATTCATAATTTTTTTCGAGAAAGAGAGAAATAAGAAAAGAGTTCAGACTCATTGGTTCAAGCAAGGCCAAAACAACTCTATAGCTTGAACAATTATTACGTCCTCCGACCGGATGTAGAGGAATGTCCGGTCGGAGGCAAATTCCCGCCAAAAAATGAGAAATACCGAGTAAATACCGAGCAATACCAAACAATAACGAAGAATACTATCATTTGAAGACCCAATACCGAGTTATACCGAGTTATACCCAGAAAATACCGAGTTATACAAAAGTTGTACCGAGTTTTCCTAGAAAAAACTCGGTACAACTCGGTATTTCTCGGTACAGCTTGGTATAACTCGGTATTGGTCTTCACAGAGCGGTATTCCTCATTATTATCAAATAATACCTAACAATACCGAGCAATACCGAGTTTTTTTGCGGGATTTTTGCCTCCGACCGGACGTTCCTCTACGTCCTTACACCGGACGTAATAAAAGTTCCTATAGCTTGCTCAGCTTATGTAATACATAGGGTCTGGCAGCTTGAAGGTACGCTCGCCTTCCGGTGAGCCTAAGATATCGCTCCACTGATCACCGATATTTCCCACGATTTTGTAACCTTGTTCGGTCAATTTTAGCCTCTCCGCCGATTTATATTGCAGTGCAGTTATCGTCACCTCGTTCGCTTTTCTTAAGTAAAAATAATAAAACAGTATTAAAATGGAAATTTTCACTTAATTTTGTTTTTGTATTTTTTAATAATTATAATAAAACTACGCACCTTAGTATGAGCTTTTCCCAGGAGTGGTAACCCGCCTTCTTGAGATTAAGAGCTGTGATCTCTCTGTCTTTCTCCGTCCTCCCCGTGAGAAACACAACCTTTATCCCTAACGAGAGCACTTTCTTATACAGCTTTAGACTCTCCGGTAGTGGTGGCGCCGCCCCCTTCGCCGACCACTCATCGAAAAGTGTATCATTGATTGGCTCCACTCTGACACAATCATCAATGATATAAATTCAAAAACTATAACTAAAGTTTGCATATGATTTTTTCATGATCAGAAAAGAAGAAAAAAAAGAGATATATGATCTATTTGGGATGACTGTAGTATTTTATATAGAGATTATAAAACTTTTATGATGAAATATTTTTTTGAAAGCTATTGTAGAATGTAACTTCCTCGTATAAAAAAATTATTGATAAAAGTGAAAAAATAGTGGCCAAATAAAAATTATGATTGCGATATGAAAAACAAAGCTGTCCCAAACGAAATCATATGATATGTTTAGAAGACTGCAGTATTTTGTAAAGTTGGTTGTGAAGTTACTGTAGAGAAAATAACTTCGTCACTATGGTTGTGAAAGTAATTTACCACCACAATGTTTGAAAAGCAAGCAACCAAAAAACACTGTCTCAAACAAACCCAAATTTTTTTAGAATCTTCACAAAGATATATAATTCTAATATTTTGAGCAATTTTTCCATAATAGATCTTGCTAGGAATATTGTTAATATGTACGCATATGATTCAACAATACCCGAAGCCATGCTTGGAGAAAAAAGGTAAGTTAGATAGGGAAGTCTCGTCAATATCAAAGATCCAAACATCCTTTCCATTGCCGGAAAGCTGAAGCTCTCGAGCATACTTTGCGGCCTCCTTTGTAACCATGCTGGAGTCATCTCTATACCTATGACCAGAGAGATAATGACCGAAATAGGACTCGCATGTGGTGGGAATTGAGTTCCACTCACGCAAGTTATTGGTCTCCACGGCGAGTTGCCAGCTTGAGCACGACAAATTCTCTTCTTTCGTGGCCGTGCCTTCCGAGCCAGTTTGCCGGTTTAGAGGGTTGATTTGGTGTGATGTCTTTCTGTTAAAGGAGTCACGGCGGCATTCTGCTAAGGAGAGGGAGTGGAGGAGGAGGAGGGAGAGGAAGATGGAGAAGGGAAGGAGATGCATGGTGAAAATAAGGGTTGAAAAGTTTGGAGAGTTGTGGGGGTTTTTATAGGTGGAGATATGATTGATTTTGGTCTTATGATGCATTGATTTTTTTTTTTTTTTTGGGAACGGGAGTATCGGCATGCTGTAACGTTAGCTTGTGACGGGCTTGGCGATGTCCATTAGTCTCCCCGGCTGACCTAGACGAACAACCCACACCTATTACTACTCGTGACCCGCACTTATTGGGTCCCTCCTAGAGGGGGCGCTGCCACTTGAGGGAATCGCGCGAGCACGGGTTGGGGGGTTTCCAACCGCACTCGCACACCAATTACCAAGCTAAGCATTGGTGGGTTTATGATGCATTGATATGAACGTAAAGAGACTGATATATATGACACATTATGAATATGAGAGATATCTATTAAAAAAAAGAATGAGATAAGTTGGTGCCATATGTTCGATATGCTTCATCATTATGAAGTATCATTGCATCGTATATTTGATATTTGGGTGTGTTAATTCTTAGGAAGAAGATGGAAAATTGACAAAACTAGGTTTTCATGAGAAGGAAGATTTCTACAATCTATGGTATTTGTTATTAGCTTCTACGGTACAACACAATTTTTTATTTAAAATAATGTTGTTTTTATTTGTTCAAATTTTAGTGCATCTAGCTTAGCATTTTGTTGGTTCAAACCATCAGGACTCTCTAATTGGTAATGATAAAAGAAAGCTGATGTATAATTTAGAATATTTGTCACCATCAAAGTTCCTCCTGTCTTCTCCCTCTTCTCTCTTTATTTTTAATCTCCATGCATGTGAGGACAAATTGCTATGAATGAAAATATAATAGGAGTTTTTTTGTTAATATTTACTTAAGAATCTCATATTAGAAAGACGACATATGAGAAATACAAAGGTACGCATATTGATCTGATTCTATTTAAGATATATGAATCAAATTTGACTCGATTCAAACTCACTGAACTCGAGTTCGACTCATTTGATCAATTTTTATGTGGCACGTGCCAAAATTTAAATAAAAAAGACACAATTAATTCAAAAATGACCTATTTTAATTTAAAAATGACCCATTTAATCCAAATCTGTCTGATAAAAATATGAATCTCGAGCCTTTTTTGAATTTTGGGTCAATATGAATAAAACCGAAAATTAATTGGATCGCTTTAAAAACAATGCAAAGAGTTTTAGAGTTTTCTCCAAAGTTCCAAAATTGAGAAGAATCATCAATTGTTTGTATTAAAAAACTGCTTTAAAAATAATAAAAAAGTTGTCAAAAATGAGGCCTAAATCTTTAATAATAATAAAAAATAATAGTTGCTTTCTTAATGCTAGCTATATTAGCACCCATGATTGTAAAAATCAACTTTCTACCACAAAAAAAAAATATAGAAAGAGGCAAAGAACCAACAAAAAAATAGCAGCTAAATGAGATTATAGTTGTAGTATGAAAATCAAAGCAATAAGAAAGCTGTCTCGAATGATCCTTCGGGTTCATTTGGAACAGTTGCGGCATTTTGTATAAGTGATTATAAAACTATTATAGATAAAGTAACTTTTTTGAAAACTGATGTTAAAAGCAGCTTCTCAGTACACAAATTTCCTACTAGTAGTGAAAAAGCAAATTTTAAATAGAATTTATAATTACGATTTGAAAAGCAAAATAATAAAGGTTTCATTTTGGATAACGTTTGGCAACTTCATTGTTTTCAAGAATTTTTTGCAGTAGAGAACTGCTTTAGAAATAAGTAAAAAAATTGTCGTGAACGAAACCTTAGGCATTGTTTGGGACGGCTTTTAAATTTTTGTATTAAAGAGCTGCTTAATTTAAAGAAGTAAGAAAGCCATCCGAAACGAATACTTAGGCTTCGTTTGAGACAGCTTTCTTACGGCTTTCTGAAGCAGTTTTTTAGTACATAAATTAAAACTTTTGTACTAAAAAACTGCTTTATACTAAAAACTGCTTTAAGAAGCAGTAAAAAAACTATCAAAAACGAAGCTTTAATCTCTTGCTCTTCAAACCTAAAGTACTAAATTACTATTGGAGATATGTGCCAGCCTGCATAGACTTGCTCTTCCTAATATGCCATTCCCAAAGACAAAAAATGAACAAGCTCAAGAACTAAGCTAGTTTTATAAAGAGTAATTTACAAGAAAAAAATGTGTAAAGTTTCTAAATTTATTTTAAACTGAGTTTAACATTTTTATAATAAATTATTCTGTATGTTATATTACTCTCAAAATAAATTTAAATTTTTAATAATATTCATTTTAATCAAACTTTAATATAGATATACTCCCACATTTCATCCCAAATTTATATCACTATATTTTATTGAAAAATATAGGTTATGATATCCTCATTAAAAATTTTGTCGGCATTTATTTCATAACTCTTTGATATATTTTGAAATTAATGTAATATTAATTATTTATATATTTCATATTTATCTTTAGATAAACATTTATCTTAAGATAAATTTATAAATTTTTAGATTGCAAGAAATATCTTGCTGGGGATTTACATATTTATCGTAGAATTTAATTTAATGTATAAAATTTAAAAACTTAGCTTTATTTATATAACACTCTAATTTCTTACCAATATCAAAAAATATGCATGATAAAATGTATTTTATTATTTAAAAATCCATATAAAAATTGCACTTCTTCAAAGCTATATGGAAACTCTTCATTTGTGGATGAGCTTCATCGACATAGATATGAGGTAAAAATTCATACTAGTAATATTGTTGATGTGAGTTTAAAATTTTATCATATCTAACTTCAATGGACTGAAGGCATAAACATATTAGTAATATTGCTGATGTGTTTCGACTATGTGGATACGTTCGATCACTATAAGAACCGACGTACAGTTCCTCGCATTAACAAAGAGTAAAATGGTTCAAGACAAAGTCCTAAAAACAAACAAACCTCTCAATAACTCAAGATCCACTGCAAAATTTGGTGAGTTTCATAAGGAAATGTTTGAAAAGTACTCTTTTAAAGATTCTCCTTCATTTTGGTAGATTTCTCCGAGATGTGGGAATAATTAATAATTATTTGGTTAGCAATAAACTATTTTACGGTTCATAGTAGCAAGGAAAATTTCAAAGAAGTGCATTAGAGGTTCCTTGTATATGCGTGTGTTTGATTGAAAATATGTTTTTGTAAAAGATTAATTTTTTTTGGGAAATATTAATTGCTAGAATTTAAGTTTTGGAATCAAACACTTCATTATGAATAATATATTGCATTGAGAGGCGAAAATATCATTCCCTAATAAGTTCAAATTACAAAACTTTAAGTTTATCTTAATTATCATAGTCACCTCAGGAAAAGATAACATATAATTTCAAAGGATCAAAATGGTGTTTGATCAAGTGTTTGATTATAATAATTCGAATAAGGGATCATTAATTTTATAATCAAAATCATGATAATTGAATGATATATCTTCCCAAAGAAAAAATATAATGTTTACTATCAATCATTTGAAATGATGATATTGATAGCCAGGTTTGATTTTCACAAAGATAATTGAAGCTTTGAAAATTTTGATTTTACAAAATTTTGTTTGTTTTGGGTTTCTAAATTTCCTATGAGCACAAGCCCTTGTAGTTAATTACATTTTAGGAAATCAAAATTTCTAACAAATACTCTCAATTAAAATTGCGGTAAAAATTTTATTTTTTGAATTTCAAGGTTTGATATCAAATGAGGTAAGGATTAAAATTTTCAAATGAGATTTGATTAAAGTTGAGCACTTATTTTTGTATGTCAAAAGAGGAATGACAAGAGGTGTCTTGAGATTTTGAATCACTTTAGAAACACCTCTATCTATCATAAGTATTGGGCTTAAATTCTTGGATTAAAAGAATTTAAGTTTAAATTGTCAATTTTATTAGAAGGTTGGGATTCAATTCCCGGATGGTCGAGATTTTATAGTTTGAGCTTGCCTCAGAACCTAAATCTAATTTGGGTATTAAAAATTAGTGACCCAAACTTAGCTAAAGCAATGTAGGATTTGGACATACTCCGATCTGGATTAGGAAGCCAACTAACCACCTAAGCACTTAAAATGCATGAATCTGATTACTTATAAAAGAGTGGTAGGGATGTTTAATTAAATTAAATTTGAGGAAAGCGGGGCTAAAATCTAGAGTAGATTCTAATTGACCCATTAAATTATGTTAGGTTAATTGATGCTTGAAATAAAATATAATGAAATGTTTAGATAATTCTTAATTAATTTCTAATACAATGCATACAAGTTGATTTGATGAATGCTTAAATAAAATATGAAGTAGTTTATAAAAAGGCTTAAAAATAATTTTCTCTTAGAGATTGCACAACATTTCCTTGAAAAAACTGCACTCTAATAGATAGGGTGGTCTGCCAGAACCCTCAAGCTAGGAGGTGTCTAACAAGGAAGGGAAGTATTTAAAATATATGCATGAAAGTCTTTCGATGATCTTGAGCTTATTTCTTAAATTGTTAGAATTTCTATGTGAGTAGGGCTGCAAGCGAACCAAACGTTCGACGAGCTACTCGTTGTTCGGTTCGATTAGAGCTTGTTTGTGATCGTTTAATTAGCTAAACAAACAAACTTGAACAATATTTTAAATACTCGATTCTTACATAAACAAACTTGAACACTAATGTGTTCGGCTCATTTATGTTCGTGAACAACATCATTTGAAGTTTGTGAATAAGCTCGACATTAAGCTCGATAAGAAGCTCGATAAAAGCTTGATTCATATTCGATTTCGAACTCGTGAATAAGCTAGATTAAAATAATTAATATTTGACTATAAAATTAATAAATATAAATAATCATTGTCTTTGTTACATAGACAATTGCTTTTATTATAAATGTGTTTGTTCATAGATATGTTCATGAACGTATTTGTTTGATAGTTAAAAAAAATTCGTTAAATATGTTCGCTAATAAGCTCGATAAGCACTAAACGAACGAACATGAACTGAACATGAACCGAACATGAACACTCATTAATTTAAATGAACCAAACATGAACACAAACATATAAAGCTCGAACAAACATGAACCAAACTTGAACAAGATGATATTAAATGAACACAAACATGAACACTCACATACTAGGCTTGGCTTGGTTCGATTGCAGCCCTATATGTGAGCTTAAAGGTTTTAAATTTAATTAAAGAAGAAAAATATTTTTAACGTGCCCTCATGAGCCTCCAATTATTCCAGGTTAAATCAAAAAAGGTATGCAATAAATTAAAAAAACTAGAAAAGATATGTAATTTCTATTATGCAATTAAAATTAATCAAATAAATTAAATGAAATGAAATTAAATTTAAAATCTATGTGGTAAGTGTCTCTTAATATTATAATCCAGGGTCTGCAAGAAAGTAAAGTGACTGAATACCACTAACAATAAACCCAAATTTCTAATCCTAAACTCAAATAACTTTGAGAATGGGCCTTCTCATTCTTCACTTCTTCATCCTTTTGTGGGGCTCCTTAGATCGTTGGGTCCAGAAATTCAAAAGAAAATAAACCTCACTAAAAATGAGTGTTATCTTTTCTCTTTGGATATTTAGAAGTATCTTAATATAGATCTCCAAATGGATAGGAACTCTCCAATGAGGGATGACCCTTCCTCTTTGGATTCCAAATTAGATAGTTAATCACATCTCAAATGTCACTTGATAATTTACAACTAAATAGACTTGAATTATATTATATAAAAGTTAAAATCTAGACTCAACACCTGTAGGGTTGTCATAGATAATTTGAATACAAATAATCTCAAGTAGTTATAGATATATCAAAAATTAAATACTCAAATTCACAACCACACTTGATCATGCTCTTTTAATTTTTAAAGGGTGACTTAGTAATTTTTGAAGCACCCGTAAAAAATATTATCTATTTAAAGCTTAATTTTATACCTCAAATTAATTTTAATATCCTATATGAGCATGATCACACATGCATAAGATTGAATTAGTAAAAATTGCTCCTAACCTAAAGATAGTTTATTGCACAATCAAATCAAAACATAAATTGTAGAAATTAAATAAATAAACACATCAATCTAAGCTAACAACTAGTATGTAGTAAAAACTATGAAAAACTTGGCATATAGTAGAATAGTAAATGCCGGTCTAGCCTAATACTAAAGTTGGTTGTCCTTGCAAAACATCTAAAGTGTGTGAGTTAGGTTATGTAGTTTTTATATAGGGCTGTTAGAATAATTGCTATTTGAATGCTTTACATTTTTGCAACTAATGTAGTTTTGATGATTCCAAACATTATTGTTCAAATGTGTAGTTATCTCCTAACAATTTTAGAAGATTTGTATTTGCTCTTGTGTGTACTAACATTTTAGGAAAATCAGACTCCAGACTACGATAACTTCAAATCAAATTCAACATGAGATACTTTGTCAATTTGAAGTTTACATTTTTCTTTGAATTAAATTTGAAAGAGAGTGATTGTAATTGAGTGAATAAAAACATACACACACACATAAGGAGATCATAAAAATTTTATACTAATCGTACGTGACGATCAGACAGTTATCTCCTATAGAGCACATGGAACGAATAGGAACTTGCTCGAAAAATTTTTTTAAGTCCTATTCGTCCAGGACTAAATAAATTATCGTCCAGGACGATATGGTCTCTGTAAAATTTTTGTCCAAACGAATTTTATTATCGTCGGTGGCGACTGGTCCTCTGGAAAATTTTCGTCCAGACGAAATTAAATATCGTCCAGGACGATCTGGTCTCTGGAAAATTTTCATCCAGACGAAAATAAATTATCGTCCGTGACGATTGGTCCTCTGGAAAATTTTCGTCCCGACGAAGTCAATAATCGTCCAGGACGATCGGTTCTCAGTAAAAAATTTTTCCAGACGAACATATTCTCGTCTAAACGATTAACCGACTTAGAACAGTTTTCAGCAGTTTCTAGAACCGACCTAGTAATAACCGTTCGTAATGGACGAACCTAGTTTGTACAGGACGATCATCTGTACGAAGACATTTCGTACACATATTCAAATAGGGTCGTTTCAGATCGTTTAAGTAAAATCGTCCAGGACGATCCACGATCGTACAAGACGAACCATTGCGTACAGAATTAAAAACTTACAGTTTTTGGGCGGTTTTTCTTGTCTTTTATATAAATAGTCCAAATTGAACTGCCACCCAATCTTTTTGTCATTTGATCTTCGTGCCTCTTGAAAGAATAGACAAGGAGAGAGTGGAAGAGAGCATTCAAGGGATGATTTCTACCACTGGAGCGAGAAGGCTTCACTTGGATTTCAAAGGTAAGAGTCTCTACTTGTGAATTTGGATTACTTCACTCTTTTCCTTCTTCCTTCTAGATTCTTGTGAGAAGATCAGTCAAGGAGATCCGGTTCTCTGCCAACACTTGGAGAGTGTGAACAGCCGAAAGGTTCTCTGCCTACACTTGGAGAGTGTGAACAGCCGTAGGGTTCTCTGCCCACACTAGGAGAGTGTAAAAGGACGACGGTTCTCTGCCAACACTGGAGATTGTGTAAAAGGACGACGGTTCTCTGCCAGCACTGGGGATTGTGTAAAAGGACGACGGTTCTCTGCCGCACCGGGTAGTGGTGAAAAGAGTGTGTTGTAAAGGCTTCTCCGCCTTGCTGTGGGTGCTAAAGGAGAGTCACTATTGATTTTAGTGTAATACTCAGAGGGTGCCTCTGAGGAGTGGATGTAGGTCTGGTTATAGATCGAACCACTATAAATTTGGTATCATTTACTTTATTGTTTTTACGTTTCCGCACTTTAAATTTTAGTTTTAACAACTCTGTGGTTGAAAAATATTTTTCTACAAACTTTAAAAGAAATTTTTATTTCGGTTCAACTTAATCTTCAAAGAGGGTTTAAATTTTTTAAACTACCAATTCACCCCCCTCTTGGTAGCCTTGGGACATTCACTTAGGCTTAACAACCTAATTACTAGACTCAACAAGGGCAATTGTTAGAATTATTTGACATTTTGATTAGTTGAAATGCTTAAGGGAAAGTTTATTTAAAGTTTAAGTATTAATGACTTGAAATTGACTTTAAATTATGTTTTAAAGATTGATTGATTACCATATTTATTGCTCACCAAAGGCGTGAGTTTATTTTATATTTCTTGGGGATAGGTTAATAGCATCGTAGGCCTGAGTTACCTAATAGTAACCGGTATAATTAAATTGATTATTATTTAAAGGTTGATGAAATTTAATTAAGGTTGATTGATTACTAGTTTTCTAGATTTTTTAGTGATTTTTGAATTTTTAAAATTTTCTATATTATTTTAATCATCAAATTAAGGGGTCAAAAGTTAACTTTTCTATTAAGGTTAATTTTTGAAAATTTAGTATTTTTATGAGATAATAGACCTTCAGATGAGTGATAAGACACTAAGTTTATTGGATTTGGATTTTTTTACATTTAATTAGATATGTTTGAAGTTTTGACTTGATTTTGACCTAAGGTTGACCAGATTGTTAACTTTTTGACTTTTACTGATTTATGAAGGTTTGAAACTTTTGTAAAATATTAGAATTTAATTTGAATTAAATGCCTAAATTTGTTCAATTTAGAATTTTTTTGGAATTTGTTATGATTTTTAGAAGTTTGGGTATTTATTTTAATTTTCAAAATTATTTAATTAAGGGTGTTTTAATGATTTGATTTCAAATGAATTTCCAACTCCTTGAAATTAACTTTGAAGGTTAAAAATGACCTAAGGAGAGATTCTAAAGTGTTTAAAAATTTTATGAAATTTTCTCTATTTTTAATTAATTAAATATTGATGTTTTTTATTTAAAATTGAATTAAGCTTAAATCTAATATTCAATCAAAGTGGTTTTAATTTTTTTAGTTAAAGTTTGATTTCTAACCAATTTGAGGTATTATATGTAATTTTTAGATTTAATTTGAATTTATTAAAATTTTTGGAATTTTTAAGGCTTAATTAAGGAATTAAATTTAATAAATTAATTAATGGGCTTAATGATTTCAAAAATAAGTGAGAAATTTTCTTAAGGTTATAGATGCCACTAGGTTCAAATGGTTTAAATTTTATCTCAATAGGAGGTGTATCCTAATTATTAAAATTATTCTTATGTTGTCCTTAATGATGTCACTAGGTCATATAGGATCAAATGATTATTTTGCTAACCCTTGACATACATGTATGCCTCACACAAATATCACAATCAAGTCCTAGACCTAAAACAGGCTTAAAACTAGCTGCATCCTATACATGCAAGGATTAAACAAAATAATTAACATAAAGAATGCTTAACCTTTCCCCAGGAATTCTATCATTCAAGCTCAACCTATGTTTAAAATTCAAAGAATCACTCAAAACTCTCAAGATTTAATGTATACAATTTCATAATTAATTATAATATTAGAAAATAGGTTGATTTGAGGATTTTCTAGAAAAATTATATAGTTTTAAAATAATTTAAAAATAAATCTAGAATAATTTCAACATAGTTTTTAAATAGTTATAAAAAATTTATTTAATAACATAAAAGTAATTTAAAATAAAATTTTTATTTTTTAAATCTTTCAATTAAATTTTGAGTGAATAGTATTTAAAGATTTAAACATTTAAATAATGAAAAATTAATTAAGATATTTAAAATAAATAAATTTTTAATTTTAAAATAATTGAATGATATTCTCTTATTTTTATTAAAATAATCTGAATTTTAAGATTTTAAAATTATCTGAATTAAATTGAATTTAATTAGTTATTAAAATGGTTGGATGATTAAGTTTAATTAAATATAACTTAAATTAATTTTGATTTTAAAATTAGAATATTTTCAAATAATTCTATGATTTATTAAAAAAATAATTTTTTAAAATATTAATTAAATATTTATGTTTTTAAATAATTCAAATTACTTAAGTACTTTAAATATTTTAAAATAATTGTAATATTATATTATTTAAAATATTATTTGATTCAATTGAACATATTTCAAAATAATATTTTTAATCTTGAAAATTATTTAACTCAATATCAATTATATATTAATTAAATACTAGATTTTTTAATTTATTTGAAATATTTAAGGAAAATATTTAAAAAAATTATTTAAATACTAAAATAAATAATTTTAAATAATAAAAGTGATTATTTAAAATATTTTTAAAATAAAATTTGAGTTTTTGAAAGATATTGAAATTAATAATTAATTAGTTATTAATTAAATATTTAAAATTAATTATTTTTAAAATTATTCAAAATATATTTAATATTTTTGATAATTTTAATTTTAAATTAAAGGATTTAAAATTTCGAAAATTTTGATGTATTTTATGTATTTTTATATTATATTTGATTTTAAATGATGTTTTAATGATTATGTTTTTAAAAATAATCCTAAATTAAATTAAAATGATTTTCAATTAAATGGCGGAGCCAACCGCGATAATGATTGCCAACCACAGCATTCATTTGGCATGATTACGTGGCGAGGTAATCATGTTAAATGATTGGCGGCGACATGGTATCGAACTGTGTGACTACTTATCCATGTTAGTGTGGATTTGAAACTTTAAGATCATTTGTTGTTCAAAATCAAGGGCTCAAATTAAGCTGAACGGCAAAACAATCCATGGGATCGAATTAACAACTAATACCAACTACAAAATGATGAGATTGCAGTTGTTAATTAGAAGATTAATAGAGGAGATCTTGTACACCTGAAATAGGCTACGTAAAACTCCCTAAACTCAAGAAAAGATATCATTCTGGCGAACCAGTGGACGAAATCGAATGAAATTTAAAACATATAACATATACATGAAGAGAATACATGGTGTTATAATTTCATGGTGTATAACACACTTATTGAAAAGCTATTAAACCCAGAGTGTCCTATAATAGGGTTTAGCTTTACACCTTGGTTTGAGGATGGATTTGACCATTTTTTGAAGGTTGAGATTGTTTTTTGTCCATGTATAATCCGCTTGAAGACTTTGTGAGCTGAAAAACACTTGGATCGATCGGTCCAAGCCTTGGATGAAATTGGCACTTTATTCACCGGGGATAGTCACCGGCGACACCCTTTATCGACTGGATTTTTGTGGGAAGATGTGGAGAAGATGGTGGGGAGCTCAAACGAACATGGTTTAAGGTCCGGGAGCTTGAATGTGGAGATATAATGTTAAGTGGAGGAATGATGATCATGAGGGAATTTTCCCCTATTCAACCTTCTCCAGGCCAAAGAGATAGCTAGGATCAACTGGCCAACTCCCTAGGTGCTTGCCAAGTGGCATGGGAGTGATTGGGAGTAGGTGGATTAAAGCACATCAAGGACAATGAGGTGGAAAGCCTCTTTTGGCCTTTAGTCCATATGGGTTTGATTAAAATCTAGTTTGGACCTAATCTAGGATTAGAGCTTAGCTTAAGAAAATTCTATAAAGTGATTAACACTTCTGAAATGGATGAGATTAACTTTAGGAGGTTGTTTGACCACCCAAATGATTATTTGACCACCCATTGATCGTTTGACCAGTCAATGGGCCAATGGGTGCTGAGGTGGTATTGACGAGGTTTTATGAGCTGGTTTGAAAGGGCTTGATGCTAGAAGGATTGAAGTTTGAATATATAAATCATATAAGTGAACATTTGACCAAGTCATTGTGAGTTGATGTGATCAAACTCACTATGACTCAATCAACCAATGACTAAAACATGTCAAAGCTATGAGTTGGAACTAATTTAAGGTTTGATAGTGGATAGGTAACTTAAATTGATCATAATTTGACCATAACTTATGAGTTGACCAAATTCAAACCCATGATGATTTGACTTGGCTAAATCCATGTAGATTAGATAAATTGATGGTTAGAGAGTATTTAAGACATGGAATGGGCTAATCTTGAAGCTTGAGTAGGATTTAGTTGATTAAAGATGAAGATTTTATCAAAATAGCCAAGCTTGATATTTTGACCAAATTAAATGAGATGTGATTTGAACCCACATGAGATTGAGTAAGTTTGAATCATGATTTAAAGTAGGTTTGAGAATTTGAGGGGTTTGATGTTGATTTGGAGGTTTAATTCAAAGTAGGAGAGCTTAAGGGTTGATTTAGTCAACTTAGGTTGACCTAGGGCCTGGTTTAGGGATAAACAAATTTGAAATGATATTTGAAGTCCAATGGAGGTGGTCTCGAGGGCTGGGGTGATCATTTCAACCAAATTGCCTTTTTGGACCCTTAAGGGCCTATTTGGTCACCCTTGGTTGACTTGGTTAACTAGGTTAAACTAGGGTCTGGAATTGGATCCAACAAATTTGGTCTGATAATTTGATTTGAATGGGGCTAGTTTCAAGGGTTAAAAAAGTTATTTGGGTTGAAATGACTATTCAACCATTGACCATTTTTACTCCTAGTCAACTAGGGGTCAATGTGGATCCACAAAAATATAGTTTACTATTTAACCCATCATAATTAATGGTTTGGAAGTGATTAGAGGCTTTGGGGAAAGCTCTAAGGTCAGGTTCCACTAGCTAACAGGTCTAATGGCATATGCCATAAATATTTGAAGGTTTTATAACATTTGAGAATATATTAATTTATAAGGTTAGATACCTCAGAATGGGCTTAAATTTAGAGGATTGCCTCTAGAGACATGCCCTGTCAATATGTAATTGATAAACTCTAAATGAGAGACCATTTGAATGGTGTTTGAAGTGTATGAAAAATCACTGAAAAAGTCTTTATGGACTTCTTTAGCCTTAGATTTTTGGTTTGAAAATATGGATTTGAACTGGTTTTGGGGTTTGAATACTTGAATTTGAATTATTCAAATCATTGATAATCATTTGAGTGATCATAAATGATTGAATATGATTAAAGCTAGATCAAAGGCAGGATTAGGGTTTGAACTAGAATTGAAATCTGGATAAAGTTTAAAGTCTGGGTAGGTATAAAATCTGAATAAATTTGAAGTCTAGGTTTGATTTGAATTTGGATTGATCTAAGATTTGGGTTGATCCAAAGGTCTGGATAGATATAGGGTCTGGATAGATCCTAAGGTCTGAACAGGTTCGAGGGTCTGAATAGATCATAAGGTGAGAGTTTTATTTGTTAGGGGAGATAAATTTTAGAAGTTGTATTGAGGAAAGATCTTGGGTCTGAATAGATCCTAAGGTTAGAGATTGAAGCTCTCCCTTACATGACTACGACGTCCATGATTGCTAGATAGATTCCTAGTTTGATTAGCTTAAAAATGAGAAAATCTATTATTAGTGTCACTTTGAGTAGCCTTTGAAGAAGTATGTTAGAAATGAAGTTTCCACAAACAATGCTAAATTATTACTTGCTAGAATCTGTGTCTACAAAGTGTGTGTTTTATATCTCAATGTTATACAAAAATTTAACATGCACAGATAATATTCGTAAGATAAAAAAAAAATTATGTGGAAAACTTGGAAAGAGAAAAAATATGGGTCCTAGGTCAGTTGAAAATATCCACAATAGAGTAAGTGATACATGAATCGTTCCTTCCTCACAAGCTAAAGAAGAGGATTATTTGAAAACTAATGTAATTTTTTTTCCTAAGGGGGATTAGGGAAATCAAGTTTCTATATAGATGGATAGTTAACACCCAAAAATAAGGCTTAATTTTATTTATAGGGTTTATAGAAGTATAGTTTCACAAGTGGGCAATTGAAACCCAACAACAACATAAACCTTTATCCCACTATGCGTGGTTGGCTACATGAATCCTTTTTCTCTATTGTGTCATGTTAAGAGTCAAATTCTCTTTTAAATTTAATAAAGAAGGATCATTTCTAATATTTTCTAACAAAGTATTTTTATGTTTACATATAACTTTCTTAATATATGCAAAAAATAATACATAAACTATCCTAACTTGGTCATTGGAAGGTCAACATTTTACATGACCAAACCATGTAAGACGACTCTCTCTAATCTTATCTTTCACTGGAACTACTCCAACCTTTTCCTGGATATTCTTGTTTTGTATCCTGTCTCTAAGAGTAAGTCTTCTCATCCACCTAAGCATTCTCATCTCAACAACACTTAGCTTGAAATTATGCTTCTCTTTTAATGGACAACATTATGTGCTATAGATCATTTTAGGTCTCACCACCATCTTATAAAAATTTTCCTTAAGATTGAGTGGTACTTTTATATCACAAAAAAAAAAAAAAAAAATCCGAAGCATTCCTTCAATTCAACCATTCAACTTGAATTCTACTAATAATATACCCATCTATTTCACCATCACTCTAATTAAAAGACCCAAGATATCTAAAACGAGTACACTTATTAATGACTTGATCGCTCAAAGTCACAAACCTCTCTCACTAGATCTATTACTACTAAAATTACACTCTATGTATTTGATTTTAGATCTACTAAAATGAAAACTTTTAGACTCTAAGGTTGACCTCCATGATTCGAATTTACCTTTAAATCCCTCTCTAGTCTTATCAACAAGAAGAATATCATCAGCAAAAAGCATACACCAAGGTACATACTCTTGTAAATGTTTAGTGAGAGCATCAATGAGTAAAGAAAAAAGATAAGGGCTTAAGTTTGATCCTTGGTGTAATGCAACTAAAATAAGAAAATATTTGGTCAAACCACCTTGTGTTTGAACGCAAGTAACAGCTCATGCATACATATCCCTAATGACTTTAATATAAACATTATTAACCCCTTTCTTTTCTAGAACTCTCCAAAGTACTTCTCTTTGAACTTTATCATATGCTTTATCTAAATCAATAAATATCATATTTAGATCCTCCTTAGTCTCTCTAAACTTCTCCATTCAACCCTCTCAATAAATGAATAGCTTCCATATTAGACCTACCCAACATGAATCCAAATTGATTTTGAGAAACATTAGTATCACGTTGTAACCTATGCTCCAAAACTTAATTCGTCATTAATTCACACAATCTTGTGAAACACCTTTATTTTTGAAAGTAGGAATCAATACACTTATTTTCCACTCATTTGACATTTTTTTTTGTCCTCAAATTTATATTAAAAAGCTTAGTAAGTAAGAAATGTACTTCCTTAATCTCCTAAGCATTTCCACACCTCTACTGGAAAATCATTAGGTCCATTAATTTTTCCGCACTTCATTTTCTTTAAAACATCTATAAATTTAGTTTTACTAATACGCCAATAAAAATAAATTCTCTATTTTTGTTTAGAGGGAGAAGGTCACTAAATTCAATCGTATTATCACAATTTGCATTGAAAAGTTAGGAAAATATGCCATCCACCTTTGTTGAATATGCAGTTTTAAAAATATATATATTTTTTGGTTTTCATCTTTAATGAACTTCACTTGAACTGAATCCGTACTACTATATCTTTGTTTGGTCAACTTATACATATATCTTTCCTCCTCTTTAGAATATAATATATTATATAAATCATTAAAATCTAAAATCTTTACATCCCGGATTGCTTTCTTAGACTCCTTAAGAGCCTCTTTATATTTTTCCCAATTTTTTAGAGTTTTTATATCTAAACAAATTATTACAACAAAATTTTTTATTTTTGATCTTTTCATACATATTTTGATTCTACCACAAACTTTTTTTTTAATATTAGGAGCTTGTCTATTTGAAACTCCAAGCATATCATTTGCAACATTCTTAATATTACTAGTTACTTTATCCCAATATAATATTTGCTTCCTCATGCATAGAAAAAAATCTTAAGACATCGAATCTTTCTCTCAAAAATATTTTTATTAGTATTTTTTAAAAGCCCCAATCTAATCTTACAATAATGTTTTACTAAATTTTTCATATTCTGCCCCATTCATCTCAGAATCCAAAACTAATTGAAACACAACAACAGAGTTAAATCTTCACAAGAGTCTAAAGATTGTGACAATTATTAATGGTGATTGTCAGTGACGATGGTGGTTAATTGTCAGTGACAATGACTAGTTATGCTCGTCGACAATGATAACTGAAAAATTTAATAGAGCTCTCTAGTTCTCTCCTTTCTTCCTTATCTCATCTCCTTTCTTCCTTATCTCATATGAAGAATTAGGCAATATTTAGAAGTTCTTAGGTATGAGCATTTTTGTAATTTGAATCATAATCCAAAATACTTCATCGAACGATATATATTGATTCCTTTGTTTATGAAGCTTTTATTAAGCATTTAAGTGCCTTCATGATATCATAACTTAGTAATTTTGGGCTCATTAGGTTCATCTGGTTTAGCAACTCGATTACTATAGCATGTCCAATTTGGAGATCATTTGGTCATTTAATTAATATTTGAAGTTTTCAATTATACTTCAAGTGCATGATTTTAAAGTTCCTTTAGGCTCAAAATGGACTACTTTTGGTATAGTTGGGTTCGTCTCATTGAGACGTTACTATAAGTTCGTTGAAATTGAATCTAATTTCTTCAATTTCCAATACAAATCTTTTGCCTAGAGAGATTGGTGTTGATCATGCTGATTTTTTTAGACATATTAAAAATATTTATTAAATTTTAGGAGTGGAAGCTTCTATAGAATACCACATTGTATATATATATATATATATATATATATATATATATATATATATATATATATATATATATATATATATATATATATATATATATATATATATATATATATATATATATATATATATATATATATATATATATATATATATATATATATAAAATCACTATTTTGAAAATCGGATCGGACCGACTGATTCAACCGGTTCAACCATGAACCGATCTGGTAGCCGATCCGGCAAGCTTACAGAACCGAATCTGCATCGGACCGGATCAAACCGGATTTAACTGACAGTTCAACCAGATCTAAGTTGGGAAGAACCGGCCGGTTCATAAAAATTTTTTATTTTTATTTTAATTAAATTATAAATAATATGTTTTAGTTTTTTTTTTAAAAAAAGTTTAACTTTTTAAATATATATTTTTTTAAATACGATGATTAATTTCATCATAATATATGCAAGTTATCTTAAATAAGTCACATTATTTATTTTGAAAAAAAGAGTGTACTTCACACTTTATAAAGGGTTCAAAGCAACATCTTCAAACTCCTCCTATGATGTGGAACTAAAAAAGTTGCATGAATAACTTAGAATATGAATTTTGGCTTATTTGGGCTAGTTGGGCTTCAAATTTTGACTTTGTTGGGTTACGAATTTGGACAATATGTATTATAAAATTGCTTTAATATATAATATAAGAATTAGAATATAAAATATTTATATTATAAAGTTATATATTATATTAAATATTATTCTTATAAATATATTTAATTATAATTATAAAAATATATTATTTTAAAATGATTTTTATGTTTATAATTTCTTATTATATATTTTTTTAAAATTTATAAATATTATTAAATGGTCATATATTTAATTATTGATATTATATTAATGATTATAAATTTTTAATATTATAAATTTATATATTTTATTAAATATTATTCTTATAAATACATTAATCTTAAATGATATTTATATGTATAAAATTTTATTATATATTTTAAAAATTTATAAATATTATTAAATGCTCATACTATATTATTTTAAGTTTATTATTTTTTCTAATATTATTATTTATTACGTCATCCGTTTCGACCCCAGTTCGACCGATTTGACCGGTGAACCTCTCCCTCTTCTGGTTCGTTGTCCGGTTCGATTTTCACAACCTTGTATATTATTTTTAATTATATAGATATATTTTTAAAGTAATTAAGAGGTAAGAACCGGCCCCAAACCTCCTAACATAGAGTAAATATACGATCCTTCAATAAACTATACATTTCTAGCAATGTTTCATGTAAGAAATTTGTGTCAAGATCTCTTTAAATAAATTAAAAAAAAAAAAAGAAAGCATTAAGGGATCATTTGGTTATTCCAACATATTTTTTAACCCTGATTGAATTCTTCTATTGATATGAGTTATATATATATATATATAATGAGTTATATGAATATATATATATTTTTCTAAACCCTAAATACAATTTAAAAATCCCAACAACTATTTACAGCTATAATACTCTAATAAATAGTTAAAAAAATCACCTTTTTCATTATAAAATGTTTTGAAAAGTTGCAAGAAAATTGCAGCGAAATATAACTTGACAGTAATCTGAATGCTTTATGATGCCGAATGTTGGTCATTAAAAGAGAAGCATAATACCAAGTTAAGTGTGGCAGAGATGAGGATGCTCAGGTGGATGAGTGGCTTTACCCTTAGAGATAGGATGCGAAATGAGCATATACGTGAAAAGGTTGGAGTATCTCCAGTAGAATTAAGATAAGATTAGAAAGAGTCGCCTTAGATGGTTTGGTCACATAAAAAGGCAGCCTTCCGATGACCCGATTAGGAGAGTAGATGTATTAGATTTGACTTGTGTTAAGAAAGGTAGGGGTAGACCTAAAAAGACTTAGTTAGAAAATATTAGGAATGACCTTTCTTTATTAGATTTAAATGAGAATTTGACTTTTAATAGAACACAATGGAGAAAAAGGATTCATGTAGCCGACCCCACGTAGTGGGATAAAGGCTTGATGTTGTTGTAGTAATCTGAAAAATAAATCGATAAATTTTTTTTCTGATAATTAAATTATAAAAAATAATAAATTAAAAATCAATTTCATAATGTATATTTGCACATCAGATAGCAGAGAATCTTAGCGAAATTCAATCTAATAAATATTCCACAGACAAATTAACCTTTGGTTTTTTCTTTAACCGATATAAGAAAAAAAGTAATATTTTAATTTCAGCTTGAGCGACCACGGCCTCCCACCGGCCCGCACCTCCGGGCCGGCCGAACCGGTTTGCGGCCAGACAAAGGCTGATTTGGCGTGGAAGAGGGGGAGAAGGAAATGATAACTTGACAAAAATTGGGTTTTCGGGATAAATGTTGCTCTAGAAAAAATAGTATAAGTTATTATTATTTTTTGTTATTAAAGCTTCGTTCTGGGCAGGTTTCTTTCAGCTTCTTAAAGCAGCTTTTGAGTTTTATTTTTTTACTAAAAAAGTTATTTTAAGAAGCGGGTAAAAAGCCGTCCCAAACGAAACATAAAACTATGGTGTTGGAAACCGAGCTGACTCAAGATCTTTTCCGAATGATAGCTACTAAGATTTTCACCTAAGGATTCGGATCATGTAAACGAACATGTTAACTCAAGTTCGTACAATTATGGTTTAAAACGTTCATGCCTATTAGAGAACTAAAGCCATACTTGTGCTCATATTACTGTATAGCCTTATATATTGCCATATATGTTTCGGCCTTATTAAACGTCTATATATATACACAGCATGTAATAAACAAGGAGATAATAAGATAATTAGTTCTACTCATTTCTCTGTTTCTGTTTCTGTTCACGTTCTTGCTCACGTTCTTGCAACTGCGTTACAACGCTTTGATTTCAACATGGTATCAGACAGTCCGTGAAGATCACTGGGCTTCCATGGCGTCAACAACAACATCGATGATCGGCGAACAGTCCGAATCATCCGTTCCATCCACTCCGGTTCTTTCCTCTTCACTTAAATTTGTTCTTTCAAATCTCAAGAACACTGTTCAAAACCCCCTTTCTCCGGACAACTACCCGCTCTGGAGTTCGCAAATTCTCAAAATCTGTCGCGCAAATGGCCTGGAATCGCTTCTTGATCCTCTATCGAAGCCACCTTCGCAAACTCTCCAGAGAAGCGACGGTCTATCGGCGCCAAATCCAGCTTACGCACAATGGGTTCTAAATGATCAAAACCTTGCGGCAGCTCTATGTTCGACAATATCTGCTTCAATTTTGCCTTACGTACTCAATCTGGACACCACGTCAGCGATCTGGGCAAATCTTCAAACTCGTTTTCAATCAACGAACAGATCAAAAGTCATTCAGTTAAAGAATGCACTGCACAATGTGTCCCTCAAGAACCTGACTATGGTTCAATATCTGAACGAAGTGAAGTCACTGGTCGATCAAATTTCGGCTGCCGGCGGTCGCATCGATGAGGAAGACATAATTCTTTACATTCTTCGTGGTCTTCCCCCGAGCTATCAATCCTTCAAGACGTCGATCCGAACAATGACGCAACCTCTAAATCTTGATCAGCTGTATGCCTTCCTTATTACGGAAGAAATACATATGACGTCTGAAGCATCTAATATTATGGCGCCAGATTCATCTACAATGGCTCTACTATCCAACAGAGGAAGAGGCCGAAGAAACAGAGGCCGTTCCTATGCTCCAGCTAACGTCCCCAAAGAACAATACACTCAGGTCCCAACGTGTCAAATCTGTCTAAAGAGAGGTCACACGACGACGGATTGCTGGCATCGAATGAATGCTCAATTCATTCCAAAATCAAGACCACAGACCAAAGCTTTACTTGCTGATCAGTCATCGGATTATGCAGATTGGTATCTCGACTCAGGGGCATCCTCCCATCTTACTAAATCACTGGATAATCTAGCCATATCCAATCCCTACACTGGAACCGACAACATTACTCTGGGCGACGGGAGCTCGGTAGGCATAGCTCACTCTGGTAAAGGCGTGCTACCGACTCCCTCTCGTAAGCTAAATCTATCTAAAATTTTTCATTCCCCATCTATTCATTACAACTTGCTTTCTATCTCGCAACTAACAAAGGACAATAACATTGCTATTATCTTTGACCCGTCTGGTTTTACATTTAAGGATCTGAAGACGCAACGAGTCATTTTTCAAGGCCCATGTCGTGAAGGGCTGTATCCGCTACGAGCGCCACTGGCATATCAGCAACGGGCTCTTCATGCGAACAGCACAGCCTCCATCCTATGGCATAACCGCACGGGACATCCTAGTAGACAGACATTACATAAAATTGCTTCTTCTCAACCTCACCTGCATATAGTGTCTCATTCTAATACTTGTCATTCTTGTAATACTAATAAGAATCACAAATTAGTGTTTGAACCTGCTAAAAACAGATCTACAAAGATTCTTGAGTTGCTTCACTCTGATGTATGGGGTCCCGCCCCCGTAAAATCTAACTCCGGTTATCTTTACTATGTACTTTTCATTGACGACTGTACACGATTTACCTGGTTATTTCCTATGCAGCACAAATCAGAAGTCTCTAATATTTTTATTACGTTCAAATCCTATATAGAAAAACTTACATCGCGAAAAATAAAGAGCATCAGGACGGATGGAGGAGGTGAATATGTGAACCATGCCTTCACTAGATTTCTTCAGCTGCATGGAATCTCTCATCAGATTTCATGTCCTCACACACCCGAACAAAATGGCGTATCGGAACGTAAGCATAGGCATCTCTTCGAGACCACTAGGACGCTTATGCACACGGCGTCTGTTCCATACTCATATTGGCCGGATGCTGTGCTAACAGCTACCTACCTAGTGAACCGGATGCCATCTCCAAACACCAACGGCAAATCACCGTTTGAGCTCTTTCACCATCGTGTACCCGACTACGAACATCTGAGGACATTTGGGTGTGCATGTTTTCCTCTTACACCTGCATCCCTTCGCAACAAACTGCAACCAACATCCCAGCTCTGTGTGTTTTTGGGATATGCGGAACAGTACAAAGGCTACAAGTGCTTTGATCTCACAACTCACAAAATTACTATTTCTCGTCATGTTAACTTTGATGAAAGTTATTTTCCATTTCTAAACAAATCATCTACTGTTATTCAAAAACAAACTGATAACATTTCTCCATATTTTCTTACACCAGTATCTGTGGTTCAAAAGACCAACACTGCCACCGCTAACAACTCGAGACCAACGGACAACCCGCATACAGAACAATGTCCCGTATCAAGTCAAGATCAAATCCTCATTCACAATCAAACCTCTCAGACAATTTCCACTAACAATGCCAGTAGCCGAACTGCTCCACATCCTATGCTGACCAGATACAAGACAGGATCTCTTAAATCAACAAATCGTTTAAATTTATTTCATAACCAAAACACTAAAGCTTGTCCTACAGATCCCTCCACATACGCTGAAGCCAGCAAATTCCTGGAATGGAGGCAAGCGATGGCGGCCGAATTCCTCGCACTGCAGACTCAAGGTACTTGGACGTTGATCCCTCGGCCACCAAACTCCTCTATTCTAGGATGTAAATGGACTTACCGAACAAAGAGACATTCAGACGGATCTATAGCCACATATAAAGCACGTCTGGTGGCGCAAGGCAACCATCAAGAGTATGGTCTAGACTACACTGAGACATTTAGTCCAGTTGTAAAACTACCTACAATCCGTATTCTATTAGCTATAGCACTACACCGTGACTGGCCTGTTCATCAAATGGACGTAGCAAACGCGTTTCTTCATGGATCACTCAACGAAACAGTCTACATGTCTCAACCCAAAGGCTTTGAAGATAACAACAATCCGGATTACGTATGTCGTCTAAACAAAGCCATTTACGGTCTCAAACAGGCTCCGCGTCAATGGTACAACACTTTCACTTCGTTTCTTCTTTCCATCGGTTTTACTCATAGCAAATCCGATTCTTCTCTGTTTATCTTTCGAAAACAAAATATCACTTTATTCCTTCTTGTGTACGTGGATGATATTCTCTTTACGGGTAATGATGCAAATGCAATTAGCAATATTATTCATCAGCTTCACGGAAGGTTTGCAATGAAACAACTTGGACGAGCCAATTCGTTTCTTGGGATACAAATTAGAAAAGAAACTAACAAATACTTTCTGTCTCAAGAGACCTACGCCCGCTCTCTTCTTCAAATGGCACAACTTACCCAATGCAACTCGCTATCAAACCCGACATGCACAAAGCTACCGAAAGATTTCCAGCCCGATCCAATTCTGGGAGATCCGACTATGTACAGGAAGTTAACGGGTGCACTTCAGTATCTTTGCCTCACTCGACCCGACATTGCTTACAGTGTCAACCTTCTCTCTCAACATATGCATCAACCCATGCCAGAACATACTTACCTCCTAAAGCGTCTACTTCGATACATAAAAGGTACGCTCCAATATGGCATACCAATTACAAAATCTAACTTACTTCTTACTTCTTTCTCAGATGCTGATTGGGCAAGCGATCCCATCTCAAGGAAATCTACGACCGGCTATTGCTCGTTTCTAGGAGTCTCACTAATCTCGTGGACAGTAAAGAAGCAAACAACAGTTGCTCGATCGTCCACCGAATCAGAGTACCGGGCACTTGCCGCTCTAACGGCGGACATAGCTTGGCTCCGTCGTCTTCTCACAGATTTCGGCATTTCACAGGATAAACCAACGGAACTATTCTGCGACAATACCTCAGCTATAGCACTGGCAAACAATCCGGTGTTTCATGCCAGGACAAAACATATCGAGATAGATCACAGATTTGTTCGGGATCACATTCAACAACAAAATATCAGAATTCTACCAATTAGCACAACTGATCAGATTGCAGACATACTAACAAAATCTCTTTCAACCCCACGGTTTCATCTACTTCGAGACAAATTGACGGTTCAGCAAGCACCTTCAACTTGCGGGGGAATATTAGAGAACTAAAGCCATACTTGTGCTCATATTACTGTATAGCCTTATATATTGCCATATATGTTTCGGCCTTATTAAACGTCTATATATATACACAGCATGTAATAAACAAGGAGATAATAAGATAATTAGTTCTACTCATTTCTCTGTTTCTGTTTCTGTTCACGTTCTTGCAACTGCGTTACAACGCTTTGATTTCAACAATGCCTACATCCACAGAAAGAAAAAGAGCTTAAACTTTATTAACTTTTACAAATATTACATTTAAATCACTTCTTAATAGACCTATTCAAGTAACTCTTTATATGATAGCCTTGCTAGGAGAGTGTACATATTTCTATATGATTGTGCTGACCAGCTTGCTCCTCGTGAGAGGTGTGATCGCCCGGGCTCAGTTTCCTTTGAGAACCTGTGTACTACCTGCATGGGCATATGCATGAATAGATTTAGTTCACTAATTCACTTAATTAACCCTTTGTATGTGACTTAACAAAATGGACAAGTGAATTGATCTGTATCATTATACAAGAAATATGCCCCATGATTTTGCTATGTGGATATGAATATGCAGTACTATGCTTACTTAAAAGGGAGATAGAAACAATTCAGATGAGTATTATTAAGAAAACTAAAGAGTTAGATGCGCCAATATTACTTTAAAATAAGATTACTGAACTAAAATTTTAAAATAAATACAGAGATTTTATTTCATTAAATAACGGAGGATACAACCAAACAAAACAAGAACAAAATAGAATTACACTGCCAAAGTCAGAAATGAAGAGAAAGTAAATAGTAACGAAGGTGAAGAAGCCAGCATGGCCTTTTAATTCCCAAAAGCTCCCTTCCACCACTTAGACATCAGGCTCGGACCATTCAGAGGAGGAAACAAGCAACAATCTACATAGTAGGAAAACAAGCTAAAGCACCGCCAAAGATTGCCAACAAGTCAAGACTGTCCAGATGGAAAACGAAAAGCTGCCATATCATTGCCCACAGAAGTACGATACAACCGCATTGGCAAAGCCCAACACCACATTCCAATCAAACAAAAACCAACCACATCCACAAAAGCCGCCAAGAGAATGACACACACCGACAAACAACTAAAAAGAAAGCCCCCAAAAGATTACTGAACTAAAGCTCCAATAAATATTATTATGAAATGGTTTAATCAACAGAATAAGTTGTTTTGAGGTTTCGAAACCCCCCAAATCCAAGTAAATGAATCTCTGCACACAGTTTCTTAATTGAATAATTTTTTGAAGTGCTGGTTAGTATATTTTGAAGGCTTTATTTGAAACAATTTCCTTATTGTTTTCTACCGCAGCTTTTCAGTACCAAATTTTTGTAAAAGTAACAAAAAATAGTGGCAAAAAGCTATTCCAAACGAAGCCAAAGTCAAATTCTTGTTACGTCAAAACAACTTATTCTGATGGCTTGACTTGCAAGCATGTAAAGGAAGAGGTTGAATTCAGCACCAGCAGAACTTGTCACTTCTGTAAGCAAGGGTAAGCTCCTTGCGAAAGGGTTTTCTTGGCATCAAATGGAGCTGTTTCTTTCAATTTTGGCGTTATAATCAGTGCAGCTATCTGAATATTTAGTGAGAGATATCTATAAAATTTAGAAGTATTAGAAGTATCAAAACAAAATCATACAACTCATATGAAGAAAGTCAATATAAGGGCCTGTTCAGGGGTGAAAAAAAAAGATCTTTATTATATTATTCTTTAGGTAATTTATCATTCATCTATTTTTTAGTCTTTATTATAAAAATTTTAGGCAATTGCTCCCTTGAAAGTTTTAAATTACTATGGTCTTAAGGCAATTGCCCCCAGGTCAAAGCCAGCCAGGGGGCGATGCCTCCTTGGACCCCCCAAAATGGTTGCAAAGCATACGACGATCAAGGGTCGAGTCAAATTCGAGGCAACACCAACAGTTATTTATCAGTTTGCCCCAGCCACTGCACTGCTATTGCTTCCAGTGTTTTTACAGGCGATTTCTATCATCACCATATAAAAATTAATTTAATTGTTATTCAAACAAAATAAAAATAACAAATTTTTTATGCTCTCAAACATATTTTATTTCATATTAAAATTATAATAATAATAAAAAATGATCCCTTACAACCCTTCTGCCATTCATAACTCGAAGGAAATCCTATTTCAAAATTTCAAAGAAGATAAAACAGGGAATGCGATGGAACTGGGTAGTCTGGGTTTCACAGGAGCCGAACGGAATACATATGCAAGCTTCAGAATTCACAAAGCAAACAAAAAACAGAAGTGTGTTTTGGCAAAATAACTACGACTTCGTTTGTGGTAGTTTTTTTATGGCTTTTTAAAATAATTTTTTTTTTATTAAAAAATTGCTTTAAAAAACAATAAAAAAGATGTCCCAAACGAAGGAACTTTTATTCGGTCAGGACACCTGACGTAGCTCTATATCCAGACGCCAATAAAATGTCGCCACGTGCTCTTACACTTTACCGCGTGGCCCGACGAACCGGCCCGGACTAGAACACGATATTGCTATGTATTAGCTGATTTGTGCATACTAGGGTATTGCTAGGTATTGCTCGGTATTACTCGGTAACGAGAAATACCACTTTGTCAAGACCAATACCTAGCAATACCGAGAAATACGGAGCAATACCGAGTAATACCCCGGTTTTACTAGGTATTACTCAGTATTGGTAGGTAATGCTCGGTATTGGTCTTGGAAGAACGGTATTTCTTGTTATTATCAAGCAATACCGAGCAATACCTAGCAATACACGAACTTAGCAATACCGGTTTCCAGTCCAGGTTGGGTCATTGGGCCGCGAGATAAAAAGTAAGAGCACGTGGCGACATTTTATTGGCGTCCGGATGTAGAGCTATGTTAGGTGTCCTAAACCTAATAAAAGTTCCAAACGAAGGCTATAGCTTACGCGTTCTTGACAACAAAATTTTGCAGAACTGCTTTGGATGTCAAAAAATTAATGGTACCATAGAAAGGATGATTTCTTCATTGAAATTAGTAATGTGTTAAAGAACTCCATGGAAAGGCATATATTGGCAACCTTAACTCCACAAGAAAAACTTCTTACAAGAATGATTTTAGGTTTCGTTTGAGACAGTTTTTTTGTTGCTTTTTAAAACAGTTTTTTAGTACAAAAATTTTAATTATTGAGCTAAAAAGTCATTTTAAGAAGCAGCAAGGAAGCCGTCCCAAACGAAACCTTAAGGTGCTTCGACTTCTATGCCTCCAAAAGGAGTTGAGAATATAGGCCATAAGTATTTTATTCCATGATATTTAAAATTGGCCTGACATTGAGGTTCAAGGCTCAAAAGTTTAACGAGGATTAAACTTGATTCGGATATTATAATAAATATTAAAATTATTTTATTGTGAATTATGTTAGCAAACAGAAATATATTATATTTACTGTGTTCATTAGACGCTGTACTTTCTTGTAATTAGTTACTCTTCTTGTTATTCCCTACTCTATAAATACTTCACTGTAGTCCGGCATCACATAATGGAAAATACATTTTCTCTTTTACCTTCTCTGTTCTCTGTTGTCTTGCTCTTTCCTAACATGGTATCAGAGCACTGATTCCTTCCCTCCTCCCGTTCTTGCGACTTCTTCACCGTTAGGCTCCTTCTTGCCGCTCATGGCTAACTCATCCAATACCTCCTCCCCCAGCCTCTCCTCTGCGGAAGAAACACCACCGTCCAACCCACCTTCAATTCCGGCATCATTAAAATTCTTAATGAGCCACCTCAAAAGCGTTGTCGCTCAACCACTCAACGCCGACAATCACCCCTTATGGCGCTCACAGGTACTCAAACTATTCAAAGCTAAAGGCTATCAAGGATTCTTGGACGGCACCTCCCCTCCGCCTTCCCAAACAACGACTGCCGATGGCACCACCGCTCCTAATCCCCATTATGAAGCCTGGCTCTTACAAGACCAGAATCTTGCTGCTACCATGTACTCCATCATCTCACCCACAATTCTGCCATACGTTCTCTCCGCCGAACATTGTGCAGAAATCTGGGCCATTCTCGATAGACGTCTTCAATCGAGCACAAGATCAAGAATCATTCAACTCCGGCACGAACTCCACTATCTCACCATGAAAGACAAAACGATGTCCCAATACCTTCTTGACATCAAGGCCAAGGTTGACGCTCTTGCTGCCGCCGGCGCAACCATACCTATTGAAGAAGTCATCCACTACACCTTGGACGGCCTTCCCCAAACATATCAAGCTTTCAAAACGGCGATACGTACCAATCGTCAACCTCTCGATCTTGACGAACTCTATACTCTCCTCTGCAGCGAGGAGCTTAATCTTGCTCACGAAGCCACCCGGGAGCTTCAATCCCTTCAACTCGCTGGGAACACTACGGCGCTCGCAGCCACTCGCGGTCGCAGTCGTGGCCGATCCTCCAATCGCGGACGAAATTCCTTCAATACCAGATCCAACCCGAGCAACAACCGCGACTCAAGAACCGCAAGATCAGCCATAACTTGTCAAATTTGCGGCAAGACTGGTCACTCCGCAGTCAAATGTTGGCATCGACACGACGACAACTACAATTCCGAACAGCCTACCGCTGCCTTATTCACCTCCCCGGCGACAAATTCCTCCACCGAATGGTTTCTTGATAGCGGGGCGTCCTCGCATCTCACCTCCAACCCGAACAATCTTCAAACATCTCAACCGTACAGAGGCAACACTCAAGTCACTCTAGGTAACGGTCACCAAATTCCCATTCAAAACATTGGTAATGGCCTCCTCCCTACCCCGCAAGGTAGCCTTCGACTCACTCACCTAAATCTGGTTCCAAACTTATCCTTTAATCTGATTTCTGTTTACAAACTCACACATGACAATGATTGCCTTATTACCTTCTCCTCTCATGGTTATGAACTCAAGGATCGGAAGACCCGCCGAACTCTTCTCAAGGGTCCGTCTATTAACGGTCTCTATCCAATTCGAGCCCCGCACCAATCCGCCAACGACACCTCGCAACTGGCTCTCGTCTCTATTCAGTCCGTCCCTGACCTATGGCATCGCCGTCTTGGACATCCGTCAACCGCCACGCTCTCTCATCTTGCAAATCAAGATCCGAACATCTGTATTTCTTCTTTTAAATTTCTTTGCAATTCATGTAAAATGGCCAAGAGCCATCGCTTACCATTCAATAAATCTCAGTCCATTAGCTCGGCTCCATTTTATATAATTCATTCGGACGTCTGGGGACCCTCCCCATTCATCTGAAGTATTTGCCAAATTCTTAGAATTTCAACACATGATCTCCCGCCAATTTCAAGCTCATATCAAAATTTTTCGCACCGATGGCGGAGGCGAATACATTAATAAATATTTCCAAACTCATCTAACAAATCAAGGCATCATTCACCAATTTACATGCCCGTACTCCCCACCGCAGAACGGCGTCGCCGAAAGAAAACATCGGCACATCGCCGAAACCGTTCGCACTCTCATTTTCACTGCCTCCATCCCTAATCACCTATGGGTCGACACTCTTCTCACCGCCGTCTACCTCCTTAATCGTCTACCATCTCCTAATACTCACAATAAATCTCCCTACACAATTCTCTACAAAGCCAATCCGAATTTAAGTCACCTCAAAGTTTTTGGATGTCTTTGCTATCCCTGGCTCAAACCGTATGCGGATCACAAACTCTCGCCCCTCTCTCAACCGTGTGTATTCATTGGGTACACTCCCAACCAGAAAGGCTACAGATGCCTTGATATCAAGACCAACAAAATTTATGTGTCACCACATGTAGTCTTCAACGAAACCATTTTTCCCTTCTCCCAATCTTCTGATTCCACTATCACCACTTCTCGTCAGAACCTCCAATTACCACCTCTTCTGCTCGTTCCCTCCTCCAGTTTACCCATCTCTACTCATCCTCAACCACACTTGTCTTCACACCACCTGGACCGTTCTCACACAACTCCTACGACTGCTTCTAGCAATTCGCAAACAACACAACATTCCTCTTCACCTGCCTCTCAGCACTCTACGTCCACAAATGCCCAGACTATCATCCATCAACCTGTTCAACCTGTCACTCATCCTATGCTAACCCGGTCCAAGACTGGGCACAACAAACCCAAAACCATCTTCAATCTATCTCACATAATTCATACCGAGCCAACTACCTATAATCAAGCCGTCAAAAGCGAACATTGGCGCGCCGCCATGTCTCAAGAATTTCAAGCACTTCAAATGCAGGGTACCTGGGATCTTGTACCATCAAATCCCAACCAAAATGTAGTCGGCTGCAAATGGACATACCGAACAAAACTCAACTCCGATGGCTCGATTGCTCGGTACAAGGCCCGACTCGTCGCCAAAGGATTTCATCAAGAACACGGCCTCGATTACACAGAAACCTTCAGCCCGGTCGCTAAAATACCAACCATTCGGGTTCTTATTCTCCTTGCCCTGCACTACAACTGGCCAATTCATCAGCTCGACGTCTCCAACGCCTTTCTGCACGGCAAACTTTCGGACACCGTTTACATGCAACAACCTCAAGGATTTCAAGATGCTCTTCATCCCACCTACGTCTGCAAGCTCAATAAGGCGCTCTATGGCCTCAAACAATCTCCACGGGAATGGTATGCCACTCTCTCTACTCACCTTCAAGCCTTCGGATTTCTTATAAGCTCGGCTGACCCCTCACTTCTTACTTACAAATCGAAATCAACTCGGCTCTACATCCTCATCTACGTCGACGACATCCTTCTAACCGGAAACTCACCTACCGAAATTGACCGTCTTCTTACAAGCTTACACAAGCAATTCCAGATGCGGAATCTAGGTTCTCTTGCTCACTTCCTAGGAATCCAGACCGTTCACACCAAATATGGAATTCTGCTTCATCAGCAACAGTATGCCCATCGCATATTGGCTAAAGCCGGCATGCAGAACGCTAAGCCAGTAGCCAATCCTTCGTCGGGAAAATCCTCCATCAACAGCAATCCAACCAACAAATTTGCAAATCCTCATCTTTATTGTCAACTAATTGGATCGTTACAGTACCTCACTCTCACCCGACCAGACATACAATACGCTGTTCACCAACTCAGCCAAGCAATGCACAAGCCGCTCAACAGCAACTTCCATGCTCTAACACATCTACTCAGGTATATTCAAGGTACAACCGATCATGGTCTTCCTCTTTATCGCGATGAACTAACCTTGCAGGGATACTCGGACGCCGACTGGGCAAACAATATTCAAGACCGGAAATCAATTTCCGGGTACTGCAACTTTCTAGGCAAATCGCTGATTTCCTGGCGCGTTAAGAAACAAGCAACAGTTGCTCGCTCCTCCACCGAAGCCGAGTATCGTGCATTGGCCGCCGAAGCTGCTGAAGTGCTGTGGCTTCGTCAACTACTTGAAGAACTTCACATTCCACAAATGGCTCCTACCACCGTATATTGCGACAATACCTCCGCTATCGCTCTATCCAACAACCCGATCTATCACGCTCGAACCAAACACATTGACGTCGACTGCCACTTCATTCGTGATAGCATCAAGTCCAAGCATCTCACCGTTCATCACATCTCCACCAACGATCAACTTGCCGATATCTTCACCAAGCCTCTACCCACACGGCGATTCAAACTTTTATGCAACAAACTGATCGTCGCTCCCCCTCCATCAGTTTGACGGGGGCTGTTAGCAAACAGAAATATATTATATTTACTGTGTTCATTAGACGCTGTACTTTCTTGTAATTAGTTACTCTTCTTGTTATTCCCTACTCTATAAATACTTCACTGTAGTCCGGCTTCACATAATGGAAAATACATTTTCTCTTTTACCTTCTCTGTTCTCTGTTGTCTTGCTCTTTCCTAACAAATTAAATAATATATTAATGATATTTCCACTAATCAAATGCATAATATTCTAAATCGGGACATTTCATCATTGAATATTATTCTAAGTAAAAATTTTGGGGCATGAAATTTTGATTTCAACTTTAAATAACTACAATATTCATCTTAATAGTTTGAAAACATCAATAGAGAAGGGTTTGAAGTTGTTACCTATAAATCTTTTATTATAGCCATTTGATAAAGAACAAGTTAGAAATTAATCTTTATTATAAACAACCAAGTTCACTGATTCAACTGCCAAATTTGGCTGATTATGACTAGTTCTCTTCGAAAGTGATTTTTTGGTTGGTTAGAACCAACCAAGTCTGTTCATAGTTGAACCGGTTAGATAGGCTAATCTAATCCTACTTTTAGAACCATATCCTATTTTGAAAGATCGAAGAATCTTCCAAATTAGAAGGTTCCCAAAACATTATTGATTAAAGTTCATGAAAATGAACAAGTTCAATCTTGAAAAAGAAAATATCAGTAGATATTAAAGGTGTCAATTTCGGGTCACGGGTCGGGTTCGGGTCGAATTCGGAACTGACCCGGGTTCAAACGGGTCGACCCTAACCCGACATGGGTAGATAAATGGGTCGGAAATCTGAACCCAGACCCGACCCAACAAGGGACCCGAAATGAGCGGACGCGGTCAAGCTAATGCAGGCGCACACGGGAGCGCGTAGGCGGGTGCGTGCGGGCGAGTATAGGTGCTCGCGCGGGCGAGCCCGAGCGAACAACCTCAGGTTTCGGGGCGTCGGCGCTGGCAGGCGTGGCAATGTGAGCTGGCACGCTTTGTCGCACGGGCAGCTGAGCGAGTAGGGTCCGGGCAGCTTCGGGCGGTGCGCGAGTAGGTGGGGCAGCTTCACAGGCAGGCAGGGCAGAGCGGGCAGTTCAAGTTAAACGGGTTCGTGGGTTGACCCGGCAACCTGCCGGGTCAACCCAAACCCGACCATTTTTCAAACGGGTCGAATCCGAGAATCCGAACCCATCCCGTTTTGAAATCGGGTTGGGTTCAACCCAAATTTTTTCGTTTCGGGTCCGGTTCTCGTGTAGTGTCAAATATTGACACCCCTAGTAGATATGATTAATCCCAAACTTTATCACAACAAAATAGTTAACTCTAAAGTTATAATATCATGCACTGACTTTGTATGATTGGGTAAAATAAGGAAGTGGCCATTGGTCTTTCATCCTGTGTGTAAGCATTTAGTGATCTGATACAATAATAAAGAACATTTCTACAGATTTTGTAAGTAAGAAAAAATGTTATATGCTTCCTGAAAAATAATTAAGGATACAAAAATACCAACAACTCTATTCCTAGATTTATAGATAAGAATTGCAACTACAAACACTTCTTGTGTATAATTCAAATTCTTTCACTTTATAAACATTCTGTTTGTTTATTATTGATCCCAACCATGGAAACAAAATGCTAAAGTCATAAGAAGACTAATAAAATTGCTGAAAAGTAAAACATTATCTCCATAAACTTGAAGTTTTTGAGCTACTAATTTGCCTCACATAGAGATTAGAGATCAAAGGAACATGTAAACCTAATCCTTATTTTTTAATGGATTTTTTTTCTATCTAGATAGATTTATAGTTTGATAATAAATGCTCTGTAAGGATATAGTTATACATATCATATCATATCATACAGGCAAAGAACACTTTGAAATTTGAATCAATTAGTTCTATGCTTTGTAAATCATGAGCTTTTACATCTCTATATACATAGTAAGTCTTACTTTACATGAAACATTGTTGTACTTCTACTCAGTTCAAATGATCGGGAATTAAATAACTCAAACATCCTTGCATGGTGGTTTTTAGAATATTCAAATTTGTTTTAACTCAATTCTTTCAATAACTGCAACTGCATAAAAAAAAAGATGAATATAGTTGTTGGCTTTGAAAGCTTTGGATTAATTGACCCTACAAATGGGATAAAATGGAAATACAAAAAGTTAAGTATTTCATTGATTCTACTTCCCCTAAAAAGGCTATAGACGAGTAGTCTGCACCAAAAACAAATTCATACATTTTTAAATAAGTTGTCTTCCCTAGTGTGCTTCTATTGAATAGAGCAAGATCTTGATAAAGGGCTGGTGATGGGGCAGAAGATAAAGGTGAATGGGAGAGGCTAGGAGATATGAGGGCAATGGAACCCTAAGCTAGCTAGCATGTTCAATCTCAAGTAGTGACATACTAGGTGAGGATGGGAGGCATGACCTCAATCTTAAAGGCATGCTTAGATTATTTTTTGATGTTCATTGTCAATGAATTTGTTTGAGTTCAAATATGATTCAAATATTTATTTGAACTAAGGTTCAAGCTCATAGGCCTTGCAATGCCTTACATTAGAGAGCTCCCTTTGTAAACTTTTTTTTCTTTGACACTTCACCATCGCGCGATACCTTCTCTAGCAAATTCCATCCACATGTTGGTCTTGTTGGAGCCTTCCATCATAGAATTTTCTTATTCGAGATATGTAGTCATCCCATGATGGTTTCCCCAATGACTACCATGCTATCACTCCTAGGATGCCTCAATCCTATCAAATCCTAAAACTATCAAGCTCCCACTCTGATCATTTCTTTTTTTGCACATGCTGTTTTCCCACGATGCCTACATGAACAAAATCCATACATTAGTTCAATTTTCAAATTTGTTCGAACTTGTTTTGGGTTCATATTTTAAACCTAGTTCGAATAGAGTTTTGAATCATGGTTCAAACTAGATTTGAACATGGTTACAATTTGAATTGATTCAAAAAAAATTCGAATAACCTCTTATTAAGTAGCTCGTGAATGCATGAGGTTGTCATTCATTAGGGGTATCCTCATCTAAAATAAACTTATAGGCATATTTTTCAATTCAAGAAAATAAAAAACAAATATTCTTCATATTATGAGTACTATGGAGCTTATTAAGTCAAATATCATTATTTAAAAGATGGAGGGGCTTTTAAATAAAATTAAAAATATAAAAGAGATAGGTTATCTTTTATAGTTGCTAGTGAAATTCTTAATGATGCTTATATTCTAAATATCTAATATTTGATAATTATATTTTTTATATAGATTGATCATAGCAAGTATATTATATAAGTTATAGTTTTATAAAAGTTATTTGGCTCAATTTTGTTAGTGTCTGAAGCTATTTAATGAATTGAGTAGGTGAATGAGATGTAGTAGGGCAAGTAATACTAGAGAGCTATATTAGGGCTCACAAATCTTTATTTTGGTTTATTTACAAATATATTCTAAAGTTGGTAGTAAATAGTCGCTTTTAGCAAACATAATTTTATAAGTAATTAAAGTTCAATTCTTTATTGACTTATGGGGTATAAATAAAACAGGAGAGGAGCAAGAAAGGAAAAAAAAAATATAGATATACATAATAATTTCTCATATAAAGTAATGTCATTAAATTTATTACATATAGTTGAAGCATTACAATCCTTGGTTTTCTCTTTGATTTGGCTAAATTTGCACATAAGGAAGATGAACTGGTCCTTTATTTTCTTATTGCTTGAACATCATATACTTTAGAAATAGAGTTGTTATGATTGTACTACATTCTTTTTTGTGATCTAGTGAGTGAGAGGGACTCATTATTTGTCTTGCATTAACTTTCCCCTATTTGATGAGCACTTCTCCATTATAAGTTTTGTAGTGAACTGAGAATGTTAATACTCACTGTATTTATATGAGTGGCAAAGTATTTATATTTTTATGCATCTGTGACCTAATATCATTATATAGATTGAGAAAATTGATTATGACAATAATTGTACAAGTGGACTCACATCTCCTCTAGATAGTTATCAATTTGAATTATTTGTAAATTTCATACACTACAGGAAATTACCAGCTGTCTAGGCCGCCGGTAAACGAACAGAAATGGACCGTCGGAAATCGTTTCATACGCGGTTTATTTTGGCAGTTTTTGAACTGCCAGTATTTTACGAAACAACCGGCCGCCCGTAATGCCTGAATTTCCTTTAGTGATAGACAGTAGTATGAATTTGTATTGAAAATAAGATTAGAAAATATGTCTAAAGGTAAGCTCAAAGAGTGATAATTCAATCTAAGGGTTGGATATATATATTTTGTAATATCTTGTAGATTTTTTGTCTTAGGAATGAGTGTGAGAAAAAGTACAATCACGGTTGGTATAATCACCTAGTGGATTCTTATAATAAATAGCTTGTATATATTTATCATTATTTATGTCAAATGATTTTAGAGCAAGCAAACAAAGAATATAACAATTTTGTGGTTGTGATAGTTTGTGAATGCAATAAGTGATGCATCATCTTAGGCATTCTAAAAATAACTATAGTATTATGCCGCTTAATACAGTGTTTAGGGTACATTAAATTATAGAAATGTTACCTAAGATTGATCCAAGGTAAGTTTAGGTCATGCTTATGTGTCTCTTAGGTGTCAAAGGTATATCATCCATCATAGAATGGACAAGTTCATCAAGTAGTTCACTAGAATTGATGTATGAACGCATATTATAAAGTAAACGACACCTAAGAAATGGGGAGGGGAGTCACCACAGGAAAATCGTCAATTACCGGCGAATTTTTCCGGCGGCTTGCCGGCAGCCTATTTTTCCGACGGCTAGCCGGCAGCCTATTTTTCCGACGGCTTTCCATCACCTTTCCGACGGCTTAACTTTTAGGAAAAATTCCGACGGTTTTCCGGCGGCTTTCTCGCTGTTTTCCGGCGGCTCTTCCAACGATTTTCCTGCGGCTTTTCCGTCGACTTTCCAGCTTTTCCGGCGGCTTTCCAGCTTTTAATAATTAATTTAATTAATTAATAATTTTAGTTTGTTTTAATTAATTTTTAATTTAATTTAATTAATTATTAATTTATTTTAATTAATTATTAATTTAATATCTTAGTCTAATTAAGTATTAATAAAATAACATATTTAATTAATTATTAACTTTAGTATTTTATTTTTTATTAATTTTTAATCATAATTTTAATAAGATATAGTTTAAATAAATTATAATGTACAATTTAACACATTTTCATTGTCAGCATAGTTGTTAGGACTTATCAAAACTGAGGGGACTCAGTTTGAATCCTAGGTAGGGCGCGCGCAAAGCCGGGTAGCGCGGGCAGGAGTCCAGGCGGGCAGCGGGAGCTCTGGGCGAGTAGCGCACGGGCAGGGCGGGATCTCGGGTGGGTAGGGCAGGAGCTCAAGTGGGCAGCGCGCGTAGGCTGTCCGGCGGGCAGCGGGCAGAGCGGGAGTTCGGGCTGTCAAGGAAGGAGAATGGCCGGGAAACGGGCAGCGCAGCTCGGGCAACAAGCAGCCGGGCAGGGCGGGGGTTCTTGGGAAACCGTTTGTTTTTTTAAATTAAATTTTAGATATTTTCCGGCTGCTTTTTGGCCATCGGAAAACCACAGGAAATATATACCGCCGGAAAATACCACCGAAAATTTTTTTCCGATTCCTGTTTTACCGGCGTCAAATTTGTCGTCGGAAAGCCGCCGAAAATTTATAAAACCGCCTGAAAAAGCCTATTTTCCGCCGGAAATGATTGATTTTCCTTTAGTGAGTGAATTTGTATGTATTTAAAAAAAATTTAATTGTATAGAAATTTTATAGAAAAACATCAATTTCTTCTCTTTTGCAGCATGTTAAAAATAATAATCTTTTTTATTTTAAAGACAAAGAGAAAAACAGCTATGATAGTTTTTATTTTTTGTTTCAAATATGAAATCCAATAATTATATCAATATTCAGCATATAACATAAAAATATAGGAATTAAAAGAAAATTAAAGAAAGAATAGCCAAAAAAAATTGTGGTGGTTCACCAACTTATAGCTCAAGTCTATTCCTTGGGAGTTTCATTAGCATTCTCTCTTTATGCTTCCAATAAGGTGGAGAAGCCTCTATCCTTCACAGTGTAATCAAGTAACTCTAACACTGCTTCTCTCTTAAAATTTCCCATAAACCTAGCCTCCTTGGCTAAATCCAGTAGGTACACACGATCTCGAGATGCTCACAGCCTTACAATAAGAATCTTTAAAGCTCTCCACCAAGAGACTTGGCTACAATCCATAGAAATAAGTGATATGATTTATAGAAATAAGTAAATAACCATGTGAATGTCCACTCAAATCTCAAGAATCCTCTCAAGAAACTCAACACACACTTCGTAGATCTCTTCTTTTTCAATCCTCTTCAAAGCCTTTTGCAAGGGTGTGAAAAGCTGTCTCAAAGCTCTCTAGATCTCTCACCATTTCTCAGAACTTCTCTCTAGGATTTCTTAAATATTACTATTTATAAGATGAAACCAAAAGAACAAAAAAAAGTTGATTAATAGAATTATTGGCTTGATCATATAGTTCGATTCATAGAGTGTAAAGTATGATTAGCTCATCCAGCTTGAAATTCTAAAATCCATTTGCTATTTCATTGAATTTTATGGTATATATCACATAATATGATTAATTCATTAATTTCTAAATATTCAGTTTATATAATTAAAAATTATACCAATGTGTTATCTATTTGTTCGACCTATACAATCCAAATCATACAGTATGACACATTGTTGATTCAATTTTTAATTATTATCTAGGATAATCATATACTAAATATGTAAATATTACATATAATTTTATATTATGATACAAAACCTACATTATGATTAGTTTAAATTTATGAAAATAACATATGAGTGGAAAGTTTAATTTTAAATGTAACTATTTGTATGGTCTGATCATGGTCATACACTATGATTAGTTTTAATAATTTTTATTTACATTCTCTATCACTCATGACATCTTGTTTTTTCAAAAATGTCATTATGCCACATATAACGTACAATACAAACCAATTGGTATAGTACGATATGCTAATTTTCAATTTTAATTTTCTTTCTCTCATGTGTGTGTTCTTGGTTATTTGGCAAACTATACGCCTAATAAGAATATCGGAAGAGTCAAAAATAAAAAAATAAAAAAAATATAATTAATATGACCATGACAATCTTTTATAATGACATTGTTTCTTGTCCTTAGATTGATTATGTTTTATTGATATTTTTGTACTTACAAAATAAAAAAAAAGGTTGATGAAGTAAAAAATATTTACAAATTTTTTTTGTCATGAATAATGATATATGAATGCATTTTAAAGTCTTCTTACATGTGTCATCAATTAACTTCATAAATATTAATAATAATGTATGAGTCAAGGACAAAGAGTAAGATAAAATGCAAATATATTTCAAACTAATATGACTTTAAATCACACTCATGGGTTAATAATGAATTTTATTTTTTTGAATAAATTTCTTACAACATTAAACACACATAATTTTGCAAGAAATCAAAGTAAATATTTTCATTGAATCATAACATATAAATAATACATTAGAGTAGCAAAAAGGAGAGTAAAATATGCAAACAAATTAGAATATTCCTCGACAAGAATCCGCAAAAGTGATTTGGTATAACTTTACATGCAAGGTAGGTGGGGTATTTTAATTCGTGTTTCCCTTCTTAATTTGGATGAATTTGAATATAAGGAAAGTTGAGTGGTCATGAGAATATGTGAGCCCCTTTATTTCCTAATTGATTGGATATCTCATGCTTATTTTGGAAGTGGAGTAATCATGATAATATTTTAATTCTTATTTGTGATCTAGTCATGGGCCTTTTTGTTTGTTCTTCATCATTTACTATACCTAAGAGGCACTATAAGGTTAACCTTTTTTTTTTTTTTTAAATCTTTTATGGCAATCTAATACCTAAATAAGAAACTTTTATTACGTCCGGTGCAAGGACGTAGAGGAACGTCCGGTGGGAGGCAATTTCCGGCAAAAAAACTAGGTATTTGCTCGGTACAACTAGGTATTATTTGATAATAATGAGGAATACCGTTCTCTGAAGACTAATACAGAGTTATACCGAGCTGTACCGAGAAATACCTAGTTGTACCGAGTTTTTCTGGGAAAACTCGGTACAACTTTTGTATAACTCGGTATTTGCTCGGTAAAGCCCGGTATAACTCGGTATTGGGTCTTCAAATGATGGTATTCTTCGTTATTGTTTGGTATTGCTCGGTATTTGCTTGGTACAACTCGTTTTTTGACGAGAATTTGCCTCCGACCAGACGTTCCTCTACGTCCGGTCGGAGGACGTAATAATTGTTCCTAAATAAGGCAGACTAATTAAAAAAAAAAAAAAAGTGTATTCATTTATGATATTAAGGAATATAATTTATCATTTTTTTTCATGTATTGAATTTTATGATGGGCCTTATAGGTGTTACTGATTTCAAGAAAAGAAAAATAGCAGGCATAATAGATGATAGTAGATAATATTTTGATATAATTTTTTTCTCTAATCATGATTTATTATATAATTTATGAAAAAATATGAAAATTAATGATCACATTGATATAAATATATATATTTTTAGGGGTTTAAACATCTCTATCACTAAATATGAAAAGTTTTTATTTTAATATCTAGTATGTATTATCATACAACATATTTAGTGACTTAGTCCATATGCAAATACAAATTTGCAGTCAACTCTAATTATTTATGATTTTTTAGATTAATATATTAAGAACTATTAGATAATTTAGGCTTCGTTTGGGACGGCTTTTATTTTTGTACTAAAACTCCGTTTCAGAAAGCAATAAAAAAGCCGTTCCAAACGAAGCCTTAACTTTGCTCTCGTCATTTATAATAATCCAACTTAAATGTAATTTCTTATTAATTGCTTTACAGCTTTTTCTTTCACTATCAATATGAAAGAATTTATTTAATAATTTTATAGAGAGCTATATATACCAATACTCAAACCTACAATAAATCGGCTAATTTTTTATTAAAAAAAAAAAGATTTTAATTATTAACGGCTATATATTGTGCGTTGACTAACACATAGTGCATGGAGACACGAGTGGTGACAAAATGATGACTCCGTTAGAATATATTGGATTCGCATCTTGTGATAGATTCTAGCTTTTTTTTTTTTTTTTTTGAGAAAGCTGTTTTTTGTAGCAATAACTAAATAAATAAATAAAAGTTGGAAAATTGAAGTCACCAGCACTAACAAATTTGTATATAATCTTTTTTTTTTTAATAAATTTTGGGGCGTAGCCCATTTCATTATGTAAAGTGATAATTATAAGTGTGGTATAAAAAGAAAAAGTAACAACCCCACAACTACCCCATATCTGCTCATAACAACTAGCAGAAGCAGGCAAGAAATCAAAAGAAATCCACAGCTTGGAAAGAAAAAAAAAGCTGAAAGACTCAAAATGCAGGCAAAACATGAACTCCTATAAGACAAAAACATTAGTGATGGTCAAAAAGGCCCCTGACTACTAAGAGAGATCATCCAAGGGGTAGCTAGAAAACACCAGCATCATAGTCTTTCAATAAACCCTAGAAAACAAACATCAACATGCATTCAACCGGCAATCACAATACCATGCAACATCAAAGACTTTAGAAGTACTCCCCAGAAAACAAGGAACTACTTCCACTTCCAGCATCAAAGCACAATTCCAAATTGCATAGAGATGAGAAAGTACATCTAACCGGCATAGACAGCTTATAATCGCTCACTACAGAAAAAATGTCAAATACCGGCAGTTTGCACCGGCGGTTTATGGACCGTCGGTATTACCGGCGGCGTCGCCGGCGGTCTAGCCGTCGGACTCTAACGACGGCCAAACCGGCGGCTTAGCTACGATACACCGCCGGTAATACCGACTGTCTATAAACCGCCGGTAAACCGCCGGACATCAATATGAACCGGCGGTCTAAACCGCCGTTGATAAGTGATTTTTTTCCGGCGGTCCAGACCGCCGGAAAACTGCCGGTAAAAGCCCTAATACGAGCCCCCTCGCTCCGCTCATTTCATTTTCACTCTTTCTTTCTCTCTCTCGGTCGCTCGCTGTACCGTGTCCTCCGCTCGTCCGATCAGCCCCCGACGAAGGAACTCCGACCGCCGCCGACCCCAGTCCGACCGCCGCCGACGAGTCTACTCCGACGCCCGACCGCCGACCGATTCCGACCCCAAACAATCCGATTTCTATTTTAAGGTTATTTTTTATGGTTTTTCTTTGATTATTTGGTGCTACTCCATGTTATATTATCTTTTTAGTTAATGTTTCATACTTTAAAAATGCGGGAGAGAGTTATGGAGCATAGGTTTAGGTGTGATACTAATGTTTCTCAAAATCAATTTGGATTAATGCTTGGTAGGTTTACAATGGAAGTCATACATTTTTTGAGAGGTTTGATGGAGAAATATAATGAGAATAAGGAGGATCTATATATGATATTTATCTATTTAGAGAAAATATATGTTAATATTCCAAGAGAAGTGCTATGGAGGGTTCTTAAGAAGAAAGGAGTTAATAATGCTTATATTTAAATCATTATTGATATGTATGTAGGAGCTATTACTTGTGTTCAAATACATGGTGGTTTCATCAAGTATTTTCCTATTTCGGTTGGATTATATCAAGGATCAGCAAGAAGTCCATATCTTTTTTGCTTTACTCATAGATGTTCTCACTAGACATTTGTGAGAGGATGTACCTTGGTGTATGTTTTTTACTGATGATATTCTTCATGTTGATAAGACTAGAAAGGGAGTTGAAGGAAAACATGAATTATGGAGGTCAACTATAAAGTTTATAAGGTTTTCGCTTCAATAGATCTATAACTGAATATATGATGTGTACTTTTAGTTGTAATAGACCTTGTGAGGGGATTATGACATTGGGTGATCAAGACATTAATAAGAGTTGACTTGGTCAAATTGACCAAGTCGAACCCCAAGACCCTCTCCTATGGGTTCAGAGAGTCGAGTCGAGTCTGTTGGGCCTAAACTTGTACCCTGGGTCAACCAGGTTGACCAAGTCAACCAGGGTTGACCACCTTGCCCCTTTAGGCCCCAAATCAAATCTATGCATTTATTTTATTTACATGCAACATATGGATAAGCTTTTGTTCTTTTAGAGCATGATTAAGTCCTTCAAAGCATAAAAATCTATTTGGATGTATAACAGATTGTTTATGCCTCCAACATGTTGTTGACCTCATTTTTGTATGAGGTCACTAAGACCCTTCCAGAAGCCAGATTTAATCCTAGACCCTAGGATCCACTCTAGACCTTAGGATCTTTCCTAGAACTAGACCTTAGAGCCTATTCTAGAGCCTAGGATTCCCTTAAATCCTAGATCTTAGAATTTTTCTAGATCTTAGGATCACTCCAACTTCAAATCAACCTCCACCTTTGATCAACCTCAATTTTAAATCAATTCCTATATTTAATCCACTTCAATTTCAATTTGATTCATACCTGTGACCAATTTGAATCTCAAACTCCATCCAATTCAAGTCCAAATTAATTTAAACTTCAAATCAAATCCAAACCCAGAATTCAGACTCAAATTCAAACTCTAGAGGCCTTGTCCTAAAGACCCTTTTTAGAGATTTTTCAAACATTTCAAAACCCAATCAAATGGCCTCTGATTCAGGGTCTATCACTTGCAAAGTGATAAGACATGTCTCTAGAGGCTACCCTCCAACTTTGAGCTCATTCTGAGGTCTCTAACCCCAGAATTTGAATTAAAATTCAAAGGGTGTAAAACCTTCAAATATTTACAGCCTATGCCACTGAGCCTAACCCCTTTGAGATCTTGACCTTGGAACCCTTGTCCAAGCTTCCAATCACTTCCAGACCCTTGATTTTAACCCATTGAGCAGTAAACTGCAATTTTTTAGACCCATTTTTTACCATAGTTGACCAATAGGTCAAAATTGACCAAAATACCCCTATGGGGCTCAAATAGGGATTTCAAACCAAATGAGCTCCAAATGGGATGCAACCACCTTTGACAAATTTCAAATGTCATTTCAAATCTTTTGAACCCATTTCCAACCCTTGAGTCAACCTGGTTGACCAAGTCAACTGGTTTGACCCAAGAGGCCCTTTAAGGGTCCAAACATGTGTTTTGACCCAAATGACCTCTTTAGGCCAACCAACCACCTCCATTGTTCTTAAAATATCATTTCAAACCTGTTGAGCCCAAACCCAGACCCTGGGTCAACTTGGTTGACCAAGTCCACCCAGGTTGACCAAACAGGCCCTTAGGGACTCAAATAGGGATTTTGATCAATTTGACCTCCCCAAACCCAGGAACTACCCTCAATGGTCTCCAAATGCCTTTTCAAACCTGTTGAGCCCAAACCCAGACCTTGGGTCAACCTGGTTGACCAAGTCAACCTAGGTTGACCAAACAAGCCCTTAAGGGTTCAAATGGTGATTTTGACCAAATCGACCCCTCCAAACCCTGGGACCACATCCAATAGACTCAGGATGACATTCTGAATTTGTTGAATCCATTTCTAGCCCCTGAACCCAACTGGTTGACCAAGTCAACCAGTTTTGGCCTAGAAGCCCATTAAAGGCCCATTAAGCCTTCTTAATCCATTTGACATGCATGGCTCTTGGAACCACCCTCCAATCCACCTAATCAACTCATTTGAATTACCTAAATGAAAATTTCATAACCCTTGATGGAGTTGACTGGTCAACCAGTCAACTCAAGGCTTAAGGGACCATTTGTATGGTCAAACCTTTCAACCCCTTTGAACCTAGCTCAAGCCACACCCATCCAGCCACTTGGAAAGACTCCATGACCTGCTTGGATGCCACATCAGCCCCATTAACCAGTTGACTGGTCAATTTGGTCAAACCTAGGGTTTAGACCCTTTTAAAAGGTCCTAATCAGCCTTTTAAGCCTTTTTCCCTAATTTAACTCCCCAAGGCTGACCTATTAGTGACCTAAAGCCCTCTAATAGGCCCTCTAACCAAGCTCCATCCCTTGTTTAGCCATAAGTGGCAATGTCTCCTCTCACTCATCCCAAGTTCACCCAATAGGAGCAAGGCTTGTCCAGCCCTTTCCGCAGCCTTCCAGCTTTCCCAGGGACAGGTGGCATCATCTGGAGAGCCCCTGCATCAATCCTAGCCATCCAATCTAGCCCAGCTCGTTTGAATAGGGAGAAAGGCAACTTTTGAGCATGATTGATCAAAGCAGCTTCTCTCACTAACCCTAGCCTCCCAGATCAAACTCTCAGTTCGTTTTGAATCTCCAGAGCTTTCTCTACCTCCCCACTACAAAATCCAAGTGGTTGCACGTCACCGGCGGCGAGTTCTCCGGCGAGCCCACCACCTAGACCGTCCCAAGCCTATAGCAGTCGATCCAGACGTGTTCGAGCTCGGATTTCTGCTGGGGATCTTCACTTGGACAATCTACAAGCTCATCCATCCAGAAATTTGGAAGATCTAACGGTATAACTCCCTAAAACCCTAGATCTAGTTCACATTAGTTAGATCTAAATAGCTTTATGCTTTTAGGGTTTTAGCTAAAACAAACTATTCCCCATTATTTCTGTTCATGCCTACTCTTTGTGTTTAAAATTTCAAGTGAAATGATCGATCCGATCGAAAGAACGAGGCAAAAGACGTTTTCTAGGGCGTCACTCACGGTTTCCGGTGAGTGTACGTTTTCTGCACCGTTGATCGTTCGATCAACGGTCCAGATCGAGCCCTTCCGCGGCCTGATCCGACTGCGCCTTCGATCTGTCGTTCGATCAGCCGTCCGGCGAGATCAGGGCCGTCCATTCGGAACAGCGGGATCGAATCTCCGCCGTTTGATTTTCTCCTGGTGAGATCAAACCGCGGGATCTGATCTCAGCCGTTAGATCGAACCCGCGGTTAATCCAACGGCTGTCAAGAGCCGCTGACGTGGTTAAGTGGAAACCGCGTGAAGCGGTCCGCGGCCGACGCGTGTCCCCGCCGTCACGCGTTTTCGATCTCGCCAGTCTGAGCGCGCCGCGTGTCCGACCGCCGCCATTTAATTAAGGAAAAATGTGTTTTAATTGATTTTAATTACAGAAACTTTGAAAAATTATAATAAATTAAATACATAACCAAAAAATGAGTATAATATATCATTTTCTTCAGTTTTTCATCTAGTTTATTTTAAAAATAAAATCAAACCCTTTTGGTTATTATTTTATCAGTAATTTAAGAAATACAGAAATATGTATTTTATTTTTAATTAATTATGTATAAATTATTTTTATTTAAAATTTGGCATGCATGTTTTTGAGTGCATGGCTGATCTCCAGAAAATTTTTTCAGTATTATTTGAGTAGATTTTGATGGTATTTTGAATTATTGGAGCTTATTAACCCTTTTTTTATATTTAATTAAATATTAAGTATTTTGAAAAATACAAGAAAAATCTTTTATTATTTTCAAACTTCCCTAGAGATCAGTGGATCTTTCAACTCATCAACATGTATTTTAATAACATTTTTAATTATTTTATAATATATATTTATAAATATATATATATCCATTTATATTTATATGTTTTAAAATATATTTTGAAACTATATATATGTAAATCTTTAAGTGTTTAGGAAGTCATTTGAGATTTTAAATGTTGATTGAGCATATTTGAATAGAAATAAAGGGGATGATTAGTGGATAATCATTCTTTGATTATTCACTAATTTTGTCTTAATTATGTTAATTAGTTAATTGCATACTTAAGGTGCACACACCACTTAGTCTAAGGCTCTCCTAGATTTAGGTATTGAATGTGTTTATGTGGTTCATGCATGCCTTGTGTATTGAGTATGAGGGTTAGTCCAAACATTGATTCAAGCCCATCAAGATTAGTGACATAATTAAGGACAATAATTAAGGACTCATGTATAGAAAACTTAGAAAAATTTCAATAATTAGGATTCACTTCCCCTTGAGTTGAAACTTTGGACATTTGAACTTAGTGACACCCTCAGCCCCTAGAGAAATTTTCACTGATTTTTGAGGTCATTAGGTCCCCTAATTAATTTTCTAAGTCTTAAACCCTTAACTAAGCCTTTAAAACTTCTAAAAATTGTAATAAATTCAATTTAAATCCAAAAATTACATATAAACCCTCAAACTGACCAGAATTCAGTCCTTAATCTATGATAATTAAAAGCCCCTTGATTTGACAGCATTTTAAACCATAATTTAATTTTAAATGAAAATCAATGTTTAATTAAGATAATTAATTAATAATAATTAAAAAATCCCAAAATTTCCCAAATACTTGGGGATCCCTCCTTAGGTCATTTCTGACCTTTGGAGGTGTTTTCAAGAGATCGGGAATTTGTTTAAAGCAAAATCACAAAAGAAGCCCTCTAATTAAGAAATTTAGAAAATTCATTAAATAGTCAAAATTTCAAACCTTCATAACTAATTATAGAAAAATCTAAATTACTCAAACTCACTTGCATTCAACTCATAGTGATGTCTAGTATTTATTAAAAATATTAAATTCCAGAAATTTGCAATATTTTAAAAAGTCAACAAATTGGTCAAACCGTAGTTAAAACTAGTTCAAAACTTCAAACCTTCGTAATAAAATGTAAAAAAATCCGATTTCAACGTACTTACCTTCTAACTGATCGTAGTGAGGTCTAGTATTTTAATAAAATATAAACATTCCAGAATTTGGACTTAATTAAAAAGTCAATTTTCAACCCTTTAATTAAATGATTAAAATATTCAAAAATTCATAAAATTCAAAATTATTCTAAAATTCCAGAAAATGTTAACTTAATGTTTAAAACATTTAACAAATCCTTTAAAACACAACAACCACCCTAAAGTTGAAGTTTATTGGCTGGACTACTCCGGGCTGCGGGGCTAAGTGTCCTAAGAAGGCTGGTTCCTCGAGCCTGGTGGCACAACGCCACGAATGGATTCTAAGGGGTGTTAAACCTTAAAATAGATTAATCATTAATTATGTAACCTTTTAAAACCTCTAATTCAACTACATTAATTTGGTTTATCGGCTGGACTACTCCGGGCTGCGGGGCTAAGTGTCCTAAGGAGGCTGGTTCCTCGAGCCTGGTGGCACAACGCCACGAATCAATTAATGGAAAACTTAAATTAATCAAGCTTTTAAAATCAGTAACTAACTCATTTTAATATTAATCCACTCTTTTAATTCTAACCAATTTAAATAACTTAATCAACACCGATTGCTACTGGGTAACCCAGGCCTACGAGGCTATTAGCTTAGCCCCAAGGAAGGTGAAATAAACTTCACGGCCTCGGTGTGAAACAAAGGTAGTAATCAATTAATTTCTAAAATATGTCTAATTAAAATTCTTAATTCATTAATACTTAAATTGTAATCTAAATCCTCTTTTAAGCCTTAACAAACCCAGACTTTTAGACAACTTCAATTAATAACCCACTTTAGGATCTATCCCAGCCACACGACCTTTCTCACACACTTTAGATGATGTGCTAGGACAACCAACTTTAGATCTAGGATAGGCCGGTATTTACTTTACTGCCGTGTGCCGAATTTTTCGTAGTTTTCACTGCATGTTGTGGATGAAATTGCTTTGTTGTGTCTGCTTACTTTTTCTGTACTCTGTGGATGGATTGATGTGTTTGGCGACTAGATTACCCTTAGGTTATGTACAATCTGGATGTTGACACAGTTTTCTGCAGGTGGCCACGCTCATGCAGGGCAATATAAAAAAGGGGGCAAATCAAAAAAATGCATAAATATTATAAACTCTTTGCACAGGTGCTTCAGCTGCTAAAGCCCCCAAATAAAAAGAGCGTGGCCAGTGTGTTTACTTTCTTTTCTGCTCATATACAACTGCTTGGGAATAACTGCCTTTTTTTATATATTAATTGCTTAGGATAACCCTGCAGGTGAGTCTAGATTTTTATTTTGATATCAATGTAATTTGTGCAAGTGTCAAGTGTTGTGAAAGTTTATTTTGAGTTGGGATACATAGATCCAAAGCTTGGATTCCAAAGAGGAAAGGATACCCCTTTGGGGAACACTCCTTTTCCATTTGGAAATCCAAATTTGGATCATACCTCTTCCTTACCCAAAGAGGAAAGAGTGGCCTTCCCCTTAAAAGGAAGTGCCCTCTTGTCCATTTGGGTAATCCACTACGAAGATTCCAAGAAGATTGAAGAAAAGGAGTCCAAAGAAGAATGAGATTGAAGATTTAAAGATTTGAAGATTGAGAGTATCCCACTCAAAATAACTTGCGTCATTACTAGGTTTAGAATCTGGGTTGTTGTCAGTGGTGCCCGGCCACTTTACTTTCTGTAATATTCTGGTTTGTAATAAGCAAGGCAATTCTGCCTTTGGATATTTATTAATTAATTTGTATTTTGATGTGATGATTTGATTGCCTTTAGGATTACTTGCTTTTACTAGTTTTTTGGCGATTGCATGCCGCTCTTTGTTTTCGCCTGGATACGTGAGACTCGTGAGGGTGTGAAATTTTTCTACTCATAATTTTAAAAGTCTAAAATTTTAGTGAGTTTAAATAACATAGAAAGATAACGAATCTAGGGAATTAGCCGGGGATCGACCCCGGGGTCGCATGCATATTTTTGCATTACTCTTTCCTTGCTTTAGACCCTTCCCCGCCTGCGGGTAGAGTCCGGATAGTCTGACATATGAGGACGAGGTGCCGGACCTGGGGAAGTCCAGTCTTCTAAAAAATTATTTTATAAGCCTGTTTTTAAAAATTTCAAGCATATTTGATTTGAGGTTGTTAACCAGCATGCATTGCATTAGATACAAATTAAAGAGTCTAAATTTTAATTTCATAGTCCTTAGCATTTTTAGCACCCAACATAAGTCAAAGGGGCCAATTAGGAAAATCTCTAGATGTCGGCCCCGCCTCCCCAAAACTTTAATTATAACGTCCCTACCACTCTCTCATAAAAGACCGGATTCATCTCTTTTAAATCGGTTAGGTGGTTAGCTGGCTCCCCAATCCAGGCCGGGGTAAGTCCAGATCTTGCACTGCATTAGTTAGGATCGGACGACTGTGGTCCAGTGTCCAAAATAGATTTAGGTTCCGGGGCAGATCTTTGATTATAAGACCCCAAATTTCGGGAATATATTCCCAAATTTCTAATAAAATGCTCAACTCTAATTAAATATCATTTCAGTCCAAAACATAAAGCCCAACACTTAGATTAAGTTGGGACATTTCCGGATGGTTCTGGAATCTCAAAGTGTCCCCTACCTCTCATCCTTTAACTCCGTTAATAACTGCTCAATTTTGATCCATTCCCTTTTGATTTTCCAATAATTCTATTCATACTTTGATATCACTCCTAGAAACTCTAAATAAAATTCTGCCATTATTTTAATCGAGAGTTTTCGTAGGAGATTTTATCTCCCTACGATGTAATTAACTACGAGGGCTTGCGCTCGTAGGAGATTTAGAACCACACACGCACCTGATTTTTAAATATTGATTTTTCAAAATTCAATTGGATTTCTTTGAGAGAACTTAAAATACTAGTGATCACTATTATCATATTTAAAGAATTATCATTGAACGATATTTTCTCCCTTCGGGGAGATACATCTTTCTTTGATAAGGCTTTGGATGTGAACCTAACGATCACACTTCTTGAATATTGTATTGGATATTCAGTTGAATCTCATTTTGATCCTTCGGAGTCATATGAATTTCTCTTTAGCATCCGCTCATAATATTCAAGATGGATTTCATAATTCTAAGTCTGAACAGCGTTATGAAAGTTTATTTTCGTCCTCCAGGGTGATATACTCTTTCTAACGAGTCGATTCGACCTTAGAATTAGAACTTAACCTTAATCTTAAAATCCCCAAAGAAAACCAATATTTTCAAAACATGTTTTCAAAATTCCACCAACAAAAAATGGCACGCCCGGTGGGACTAAATCTCTCTCTCCATCTTTAATAATGGCAAAATTTTATTTTATCGGTAGTTTTAACTTTCATTTCTTCCGTTGGTCCCTTTGCCCATTTGTTCCTTGGGTGAGTGTGGCCAACATCTAAAATAATAACAAAATACTAAAAGAGAGGTTTCACCTCTAAATTTGGCTTTTCGTTCTGATTTTGACCTTCTGCCCCAGCACAGCCTGTGAGGCGACAGTGTCAAATCAGATCTCTGGATATCCTTTTTAATTTTATGGATTTATGGTCGATAAATTTCTCGTTCAACATATAAATCCTTAAAATTGAAAAGAATGCAAATCTTTGATTTCATCCCAAAACTTGTTAGTTTTAACCCCCTCGCTTCCCCTTTGATTTCTAAGGGTGGGGAGGGTTAAACTATTCCTCCTTACTTGAGCTTTCTCACAATTCCATAAGCCTTCGGGTAAGGGGAAACTCTGTCCGTTGTGTTTTGGAACCTGTGAGAAAACCCCTTTTCAAATTCTCAAAATTTTCAAAAAATTTTATATCTCAAACTCCAAGTTGTCATGTGTTACCCCATACGATTTCCTCGTGGGCCAACATATGTCATACTTTCAAAAATAACAATGAAATACTTTTCTACCATTCTTTTCAAAAAAAAAAAAAATCTAATTTCAATCATTTTCTTTAACTTTCAGAAAATTTCAAATGGCTGGCCAACTGATTTTCTCTTTTGACCGAGAGTTGTCCTCAACTGTTAATGACCAAGGGAGCACTGTTATTTTTGGAATGGGATTCAGTACTCTAGAGCTCTCTATGGATGGGCACCAGATTGTGAGCCTGGATGCCAGTAAGGAAACTCCCCCAGTAGTTGAGTTAATTGTGGGATCTGCACCCACCTTGCCAGTAGTCAGTGATGATCAGGAACAGTCTGAACCGGTTGTTGAGCCTCCCACTGAAATTAAGTCTGTTTTTGAAGAAGGGTCTAGTTCTGGACTTAGATTCACCACGAAGAATCAGAAGAAGAATTATTTGAGGAGACTTAGAAAGAAAATCTCTAAGGCTAAGAGAGTTCTACCCTTTAAGACCTTGGCTCAAGTAGAACCTGAGGCTGTTGAGGAGCTACCTATTCCTGCATCCTCTCCCCTCCTAAAGGGAAGTCGCTTTTACCCCCTGGCTTCAGCTCAAGGGGAGGAGAGGATAGCTAGGATAGCCCGTTCTCCACCATGCCCGGTCGACTACTCGACCAAGAAAACTCAGAAAGAAAAACATCTTCAAAAGACAAGGACTCTGAGAAATATAATTCATACTTGCGCTGCACAGACTGGGCAGACTAAAGAAGAATATGTGAAACAGTTGAAGGGAGTGATCTCACATCGCTTCCAAAAAGAAGTGCTGAAAGAAGAAGTATCTGAAGCAAAGAATTTAACCCCTCAATTCGTTAGAAAGAATAAGAAGTATGCTAGACAGCCCGCTACTTCAGTATTGGTTGATGGATATCACTGGGTGCCACGCCCTCTGTCCTCTCAAACAGAGGGTATTGTATTGACTGGGTCCGAGAGAGGCCGCCACTCTACTGGTAGACCCCCGGTACCCCCACATAAACCTGTAAGATTGGCCTCAGTGATTGTCAAACCAAAGGGGGTTGAAGTCCAAAAGTCTGTGGACCTTAAAGGTAAAAGACCTAAATCTCCTGAAAAGAGATATGTGCCAAAGAGAACTAAGTTGGAGAATCTGCCACCACCTCCTAGAACTTCTAAGTTCATTCTGCAGCTCCAACGAGTTTCAGCCAACCCCGCTCCGAGTTCAGTTGAATTGATGGATGTTCAGGCTAGTACTCCAGTTGTTACAGTTGATAGTCCTTCCACGGTCAGTTTGACTCCGGATTCAATAGTTACCGTTCCTGCTACCCCAGTTGATGATCCCCAAAGTTCGAGTGTCATTCCTAGGCCCCTTAGTCAGGTGTCTGAGGACCTTACCTTACCAGATGTGGGAACTATCACTTTACAAGCTCCTACTTCTCCTGAGGAATATGTCCCTCTCCCTGTAGAGGATGCCACTCTTCTGACTACCAGTTCTGGGATAGTCGAAGAGGAGAGAATTGACCAGATTTTAGAAATGGAAGATGAACCAGATACAAAATCTCAACCAGATCCTAATCCAAAACTTACAGAAATCATCGCCCTTATGGATTCTGAAGAGTTGTTTGATATGGCTGAGTATAAAGGATACTTACCCCTTGACCCTAAATCAATTGGGGATAGACCGGTCGAGGAGGTAGTTCAGGAAATAAGAAACATCTTGTTGAACAGAGAAGGAACGGCTTCTTTTGACCCTGATATGGATGATCTCCTCGGAGATGAAGATGATTATGTTGGGGGCATTCATGTGGTTGAAACTAGAGGATCTAATAAAGAAGCTGAGCCCAGCAAGCGCCGATTTGTTAAAGATGATGATCCGCATGCTGTCGAGTCAGAGTCAGATGAGTCTGTGAAAGATAGAGATGAAGAACATATAAAAAACTTGGAGACTCAGCTCTCTAGCATGATGTCACAAGTTAGAGAAATGCAAGAGAAGTTGGACAAATCACAGCAAGAGTCTTTTATGATCCACCAGTCAGCTCGAGAGCTCACAGAAAAGGCCAAAAGGGCAGAACTTAATTCCAGACCTCTCGAGTCACCACCTGTGACCTTTCCTTGTCCAGTAGAGACACCTCCAGTTCACCCTGCAGTCTCCTCCATTCCTTCAATCCCACCTCAGAACGATATCAAGCAATTAATTGAGGACCAGGTAAGGGAGGCCTTAGCCCATGCTCAAGGAACTGTGTCTATTTCAAAGGGTAGACCCTACCCCGAGGAATATGACTTAGTTCCTTACCCAAAGGGCTTTGTGCCACCAACTTTTAAAGTTTTCACTGGAATCGAAAACCCGAGACAGCATCTGGCCCACTTCCGAGCAAGCTGTTGCAACGCAGGAGGGTCAGATGCTCTACTATTTCGCCAATTTGTAAGTAGTCTGTCCGGCATTGCTTTTGAATGGTACGCCGATCTGCCCAACGGTTCAGTAAGAACCTTTAGCGACCTGGAAAACCTCTTTCTTAAGAGATTTTCTGGAGCGCAACAACGCACCACTGTGGGCGATCTCGTGGTTGAAAAGTAAAAGCCGGGAGAGTCTCTAGTTGAGTACATCTTGAGGTGGCGAAACCTCTCGATGAAGTGTGAACCCCAGTTGCAAGAACAACATGCTGTGGAGATTCTGTTGAAGAATATCCACGGTCCTGTTGCTTTTCTCCTGAAGGGTTTTCACTATTAAAACTTTTGAGAAACTTCTTAATAAGGCTAGCAATTTGCAGGAAGAGGCTCCTAGGATGCCATTCTTACGAGAGCAGTCTGAGGAAAGGAAGGGTCCAAAACTGGTGAAGACATTTGAAAAGAAAGCTATGGTCTCAGCAGGGCCAGTGATTAGTCAGCCTAGCACTCCACTTCCACCACAGCCGCCTCAGAAGCAGCCTTTTCAGATAGTCCCTCAACATACTAGAGATCTCTCTTTCATCCCTTTTAGAGAGAGATTGGCAAAGCCTTATCCATTTAAAAGGGAGTCAGTTAAGAAGATCTTCAGAAGTCTGTTAAAGAAACCAGATTTTCAGTTGCCAGAGGCTAGGAGGCCTGAGGATGAGAGCAAGAAAGATGATCCCAAGTATTGCCCGTACCATAGGATGCTTAGTCACCCTCTTGAGGACTGCGTTGTGTTCAAAGATTAGCTTGAGAGGAACTACACCCAAGGTAACATCATAATACCTAAGGAATACTTGGTCGATCCAGAAAAGGCTTCAATTAAGACCATTTCAGGTAATCCTCTTAACTCTTCTTGTTTTGTTGAAGATGGTTGGGACATTGCTTTGTCCCGGGCACTTAAAAAGTCGATTAACAAGTCTTTTCGTCTTTCTCAACAGCTGACTACGATAGCCCAGGCCCCGGTGTGGAAAGTTGACCTGGACGCTTCGCAGAAGGATGTTGAGCCACTTCCCTCTCCAGTAGTCTTAGGAACTACTGAGAAAAATGTGAAAGAAGAGAAATCTGATTTTGTAGAGAGGAAGTGTGTAGATGAGAGATGTATTAGAATGGCGGATGGTGGTGTTAAAACCCTTTCCCCTCTTTTGTTATCTGACTTTTACTTTGCCCCATCAAAGGCGAAGGGTCAAAAGATGAATAAAAAACATCCTTCTACTTCTGTCTTGATGATTAACCATGAATCTCAAATGCAAATTGATGACTCTCCTGTTTCAAATCAAACTCCTAATGAACCAAATATTGAGGTTAGTCAAACCAACCTCCCCGAATCGACTATTCAAGAAGAGGTCGAATGTGAAGCTTTATCAGAAAGTGATTTCCCTCAAATCAATTTTCAAGGAAATCCTATCTTGATAGAACTTTCAGATTCTGACTCGCTTTCAGGAAATGATGATCCACACCTATGGTGTGTGTAGACACTGCCCTAGTTTGCCCGCCCGAAGACGTCGAGCAGGTGCAACTCCGTGGCGGTAAAGTCTTACCCCCTAGGTTGCCCCCTCAGGATAAAGGCAAGCAACCTTCATTCGAAAATTTAAGTCCGGATTCCCCTCAACAACCAGAATTCCCTTTAATTCCTCCGGGTTTCGAGTCTGTCGTTCCTAAGGTTGATTACAATGTTCTAGCCCACCTTAGGAAGTTGCCAGCAAAATTAAGTATTTATGACGCCCTCCTTCTTTCCAAAGAAATGAGGGAGTCTCTAATTAAAGCACTTCTCGATCCAGAGATTTGCTTAACACAGTTGGCTGCAACTTCAGAAGGTGAGGCTCTCTACTTCAAAGAGGTCCCTGGGGTTACCTTTTCAGACGAAGATTTACTCTTGAGAACTGCTGACCACAATCGTCCCCTCTACATTACTGTAGATGTGGGAAATTTCAAGTTATCAAGAGTCCTTGTTGATCCGGGTGCATCGGTCAACGTGATGAACATAAAGACCCTTGCTTATCTCAGAGTTGATACTAGCAAGCTTTCAACCGACAGGTTGGTGCTTCGTGGGTTCAACGAGAAGGGCGAGAGAGCTTTAGGTTCAATCACTCTACTCCTGGAGATAGGAGGTTTAAAAACTGAAGCTAAATTTCATATAATTGATTCAACTACGTCCTTTAACGCACTTCTAGGTAGACCTTGGATTCACGAATATAGAATGGTTCCATCTACCCTGCACCAATGCATTAAGTATCAACGAGATGGCATTGAACATGTGATTAAGGGTGATTTGCAACCATTCTCAATTCAAGAAATTGGGATCTACGAAGATGCTGCATATTTTGTACCAAAAGGGTCCTCGTCCCGTTCTAAATTAGAGATCAAATTTGAGGAGAAAATGGTTGAACAAAAATTCAACCAAAAGAAAGAAAAAGATAAGAATATCAATCAAGAAATGATTCAATCGAGTAGTGAAGACGACTCTGATATTGTTGTCCTTAGACCTCCAAGCACATTACCTCAAAGAGGTGGGAGGATGGCTTTAAGGGCACGAGGTCGAGGCCGCGCTTCATTAGACAGGAGAGCAGCACCCGTATACATTGATTTGGAATCAGATTCCGATAGTGAGCTAGAAAGTCAAGGTGCTGCCCTCTCTCTCGATTATCAAAACATAAATACTCCTCCAAAATTTGATCTCACCTTAGACCAGGACAGTGACCCTGAGGTAGATATTTCAAAAGTTAAAAGTGACGAGCCTGAATTAACAATGTATGAAAAGCTCACTAGAAGGATTGAGGCCCTTTCTCTGACCCCACTGTCGGCAGGCAGGGTTGTAGGGTTGGAAGTCAAAGTGGCCCCCAACTTGGATGGTGAAGTTAAGAAAGTCCAGAAATTCTTTCCTGGCTCCTCCTCCGCAAGGGACGAAGGTGATGTAACCCTTGAGGAGGCAGATTTTAATGAATTAATGGAATTACCTTTCGGCTACTTCCCTGTTTGTGTAAAAAATACTTTTTCTAAAGGTTCTATACCATACCGATGGACTAAGGGTCAAGCTAGATACCACGAGAATATTTGGCGAACAAAAGTAAATAAAAATCCAACAAGTGGTATTGGCTTTGGAACAGTTAGTTCATTCGATGATGATGAGTATTGCCTAATGATAACTTACCATCTCGATTCTCCAAATGTCCCTACAGATCCTCCTTGTCCTTTGGATGGACTCTGTTTGGAGACTTTAGACGATCCCGATGATCTTCAAGTTCGGGATGCACCCCCTGAATTTGAAGAGGAAATTAAGTCGACAGTCGATGAGTTGAGAGAAATTAACTTGGGAAACGATGATGACCCCCGTCCGATTTTTATAAGTACTCTGTTGAGCGAGGGTGAAACCCAAGACTTAATCCAGTTGTTATTCGAGTTTAGGGATTGCTTTGCCTGGACATATGACGAAATGCCAGGTTTGCCTGCTGAGGTAGCAGTTCACAAACTTGGGGTTCGGCATGATGCCATCCCTGTTAAACAAGCTCCTCGACGCATGCGCTTAGAGATTGAGCAACAAGTCGTTTCTGAAGTTAAGAAATTGGCAGAGGCCGGATTCATTCGAGAGGAACAATACCCCTCTTGGGTGGCCAGCGTCGTGCCAGTTCGAAAGAAAAATGGTCAGATTCGGATTTGTGTCGACTATAGGGATCTGAATAAGGCATGCCCTAAGGATGAGTTCCCCCTACCAATACCAGAACTCATGGTGGACATTGCCTCCTCACATGCTATTTTCTCCTTCATGGATGGCTCGTCGGGTTATAACCAAATCAAGATGGCCCCTGAAGATGAGAGAAATACGGCGTTCAGAACCCCTATTGGAATCTTTTGTTATAAGGTAATGCCATTCGGCTTAAAGAATGCCGGAGCAACCTACCAACGGGCCATGACCCGTATCTTTGACGACTTAATTCATAATCAAGTTGAATGTTATATTGATGATTTAGTTGTCAAGAGCAAGGTTAAAGAGGCTCACCTGTATGACTTAAGAGTTGTTTTCGAACGGTTGCGCCGCTACGATTTGAAAATGAACCCCTTGAAGTGCGCCTTCGGCGTCGCTTCGGGAAAATTCTTAGGATTCGTAGTAAGGCACCGCGGAATTGAGATAGATCCTGCTAAAATTGAAGCCATCTTAGATATGCCATCCCCTAAGAGCCTTACTCAATTAAGGTCTCTACAAGGTAGATTGGCATATATAAGGAGGTTTATTTCTAATCTTTCCGGGAGATGTCAACCCTTTTCTGTCCTTGCGAAAAAGGATACTAAATTCGTATGGGGCGAGAAGTGTCAAAATGCTTTTGACGATATCAAACAATACCTTTCTAACCCGCCAGTCTTGGCAGCTCCGATTCCCGGAAAGCCATTAATCCTCTACACCGCAGCTCTAGATGAGTCTTTAGGTGCTCTGTTAGCTCAAGTTAACGACGAAGGAAAAGAGAATGCTCTCTACTACCTTAGTCGAAGACTCCTTCCTACTGAAATTCGATACCCGTCAATTGAGAAGCATTGTCTTGCTTTAGTTTTTGCAGCTCAGAAACTGAGGCATTACATGCTCTCCCACTCAATCAGTCTGATTTCAAGAGTTAATCCTTTGCAATATCTTATGACCCGACCTACGTTGTCAGGACGTTTAGCTCGCTGGTCTATGATATTGTTGCAATTTGAGATTACTTTCACTCCTCTTCGTGCTGTGAAAGGACAGGCTGTTGCCGACTTTCTGGCAGCACACCCGCTGCCGGCAGATTCTCCTCTGAACGATGACTTACCCGACGAACAAATCATGAGTTTGGGGGAATCTGGCGAGGCCATCTGGGAATTATATTTTGATGGGGCAGCATCCTCTCATAGGATTGCGACTCAACAATCTGTAATTCCTGGAAAGGCTGGAGTCGGTCTAATTTTTATTACACCAGAAAAAGGAATGATGCATTTTTCCTACCACTTATCGGAGCCTTGCACAAACAACGAAGCTGAATACGAAGCTCTGATAACTGGTTTGGAACTTGCAATTCTAATGGAGATTAAAGAGATTAAGATCTTTGGAGATTCCCAACTAGTTATTAACCAAGTCGCCGGAACTTATAAAGTCTTGAATCCGAATCTCCTAAAATATCACCAGTACACGCTTCACTTGTTGGAACAAATCCCATTGCTACTTTGTATAGGGTTCCCCGTGGAAGCAATTCTGCGGCGGATGCCTTAGCAAAACTTGCAAAGGAATTTGCATGTCCTGAGGAGGATTCCATCCCTATAGAGATACAGGGTCGTAAGACTTTCTCCCTTATAGATTTGGAACACATTAGTAAGACTCCCCTTCAGATCCTTTCTGCCTCTTCGACGACTGACGAAGAAGGCGATTGGAGACGACCCTTAGTCGATTACCTTAAAGAAGGGAAGCTTCCCCAGGATAAATCACTCTCCAACCAGATTAAGAAACGTGCCCTATCATATGCACTAGTTAACGATCTGTTGTACCGTCGGTCCTTTGATCACATGTGGCTGCGCTGTTTGAACAAGCGAGAAGCCCAGAAAATTGTTAATGAAGTTCATTCAGGACTGTGCGGTGCTCATCAATCGGGTCCAAAAATGAAATTAAAGATTAAAAGACTTGGATACTACTGGCCTACAATGATTGACGATTGCATGAATACTGCAAAGCACTGTCATCAATGTCAGGTCCATGGTGTGGTTTTACATCAGCCGCCTAATGTGTTACACCCTACGATAGCCTCGTGGCCCTTCGAGAGTTGGGGCACGGATATCATTGGGCCGATTGACCCTCCCTCCGCGAGAGGTCATCGTTTCATATTAGCAGCAACTGATTACTTTTCAAAGTGGGCGGAAGCAATTCCCCTACGAAACGTAACATCACACCATGTCTTAAAATTCTTTCGTGACCATATTGTATATCGATTCGGCGTACCCCGCAGAATCATATCCGATAATGGGTCCGCATTCAAGTCTACAAAAATCAATAGTTTTGTAAGGCGCCATAATATTGATTGGAGATATTCGACGATCTATTACCCTCGGGCGAATGGATTGGCCGAGGCCTTCAACAAAACCTTGGTGCAAATTGTCAAAAAGACCCTTGATGATAACAAACGGCAGTGGGATGAGCGGTTGGTGGAAGCTCTGTGGGCTTATCGTACCACTTATAGAACCCCGACCCAATCCACCCCGTTTGCACTAGTGTATGGATCTGAGGCTGTTCTACCCTTGGAAATACAAATCCCTTCGCTTAGAATTGCAGTTCAGAATCAAATTACCAATGAACAAAATGCAAAACTACGATTGGAAGAACTCGAAGGCCTTGAAGAGCGACGTCTCCAAGCTCAACAAAGTTTAGAGTTGTATAAATCCCGTATGGTTCAAGCCCATGATAAGTTAGTGCGACCTAGGACCTTCCAAGCGGGAGACTTGGTATTGGTCCTTCGGAGGCCTATCTTGGCCCATCGGAAGCTGGGAGGCAAATTTGAACCTACATGGGAAGGACCCTTCGTTATAGAGACTGTCTACGAAGGAGGCTCGTATCAGTTAGTAGATTGTAAAGGGAACCACCCAATGCTACCTGTTAATGGGCGTTTCCTTAAGAAATACTATGCTTGATGTAGCTCATTTTATCAATCAATAAAACTTCCTTTTCTTGATTTACAACTTGATTCTACCTTTTTTTTAAGTTTTTTTTTACGCTCTTCGCCTTTTCCTTAAGGTTAGGTCCTTCCTTCCCTTAGGATTAGACCCGCTAGTGGTGGAGTACGCCCTCTGTGGCACCATCCTAGTTTGCCAGTTGATCTGCCTATTTGGAGTAAGTCTTCTATCAGCATCCTATAGGCCTAAGGTTGGGTGATGCCCTTCCTTAGACCCAAGGTTAGGTATTCCCTACCTTGGTTTCCAGTTGATCCGTCTACTAGGAGTAAGTCTTCTATCAGCATCCTGTAGACCTAAGGTTGGGTGATGCCCTTCCTTAGACCCAAAGTTAGGTATTCCCTACTTTGGTTTCCAGTTAATCTGCCTATTTGGAGTAAGTCTTCTATCAGCATCCTATAGGCCTAAGGTTGGGTGATGCCCTTCCTTAGACCCAAGGCTAGGTATTCCCTACCTTGGTTTCCAGTTGATCCGTCTACTAGGAGTAAGTCTTCTATCAGCATCCTGTAGACCTAAGGTTGGGTGATGCCCTTCCTTAGACCCAAAGTTAGGTATTCCCTACTTTGGTTTCCAGTTAATCTACCTATTTGGAGTAAGTCTTCTATCAGCATCCTATAGGCCTAAGGTTGGGTGATGCCCTTCCTTAGACCCAAGGTTAGGTATTCCCTACCTTGGTTTCCAGTTGATCCGTCTACTAGGAGTAAGTCTTCTATCAGCATCCTGTAGACCTAAGGTTGGGTGATGCCCTTCCTTAGACCCAAAGTTAGGTATTCCCTACTTTGGTTTCCAGTTAATCTGCCTATTTGGAGTAAGTCTTCTATCAGCATCCTATAGGCCTAAGGTTGGGTGATGCCCTTCCTTAGACCCAAGGTTAGGTATTCCCTACCTTGGTTTCCAGTTGATCCGTCTACTAGGAGTAAGTCTTCTATCAGCATCCTGTAGACCTAAGGTTGGGTGATGCCCTTCCTTAGACCCAAAGTAGGTATTCCCTACTTTGGTTTCCAGTTAATCTGCCTATTTGGAGTAAGTCTTCTATCAGCATCCTATAGCCTAAGGTTGGGTGATGCCCTTCCTTAGACCCAAGGTTAGGTATTCCCTACCTTGGTTTCCAGTTGATCCGTCTACTAGGAGTAAGTCTTCTATCAGCATCCTGTAGACCTAAGGTTGGGTGATGCCCTTCCTTAGACCCAAAGTTAGGTATTCCCTACTTTGGTTTCCAGTTAATCTGCCTATTTGGAGTAAGTCTTCTATCAGCATCCTATAGGCCTAAGGTTGATGCCCTTCCTTAGACCCAAGGTTAGGTATTCCCTACCTTGGTTTCCAGTTGATCCGTCTACTAGGAGTAAGTCTTCTATCAGCATCCTGTAGACCTAAGGTTGGGTGATGCCCTTCCTTAGACCCAAAGCTAGGTATTCCCTACTTTGGTTTCCAGTTAATTTGCCTATTAGGAGTAAGTCTTCTATCAGCATCCTATAGGCCTAAGGTTGGGTGATGCCCTTCCTTAGACCCAAGGCTAGGTTTTCCCTACCTTGGTTTCTCCAGTTCCCTTGTCTACTAGGAGTAAGTCTTCTATCAGCATCCTGTAGACCTAAGGTTGGGTGATGCCCTTCCTTAGACCCAAGGTTAGGTATTCCCTACCTTGGTTTTACCAGTTTTCCTTATCCAATAGGTGTAAGCCTTCCATTAGCATCCTATAGGCTTGAGGTTGGGAGATGATCTCCCTTTCACTCCCAAAATTCTACTTCCATTCGGTCAACGCCAATGTGTGCAGCAGAAGTTCCTTCTACCACACACATTGGGGGTCCATTTGTTGACCTCATTTTTGTATGAGGTCACTAAGACCCTTCCAGAAGCCAGATTTAATCCTAGACCCTAGGATCCACTCTAGACCTTAGGATCTTTCCTAGAACTAGACCTTAGAGCCTATTCTAGAGCCTAGGATTCCCTTAAATCCTAGATCTTAGAATTTTTCTAGATCTTAGGATCACTCCAACTTCAAATCAACCTCCACCTTTGATCAACCTCAATTTTAAATCAATTCCTATATTTAATCCACTCCAATTTCAATTTGATTCCTACCTGTGACCAATTTGAATCTCAAACTCCATCCAATTCAAGTCCAAATTAATTTAAACTTCAAATCAAATCCAAACCCAGAATTCAGACTCAAATTCAAACTCTAGAGGCCTTGTCCTAAAGACCCTTTTTAGAGATTTTTCAAACATTTCAAAACCCAATCAAATGGCCTCTGATTCAGGGTCTATCACTTGAAAAGTGATAAGACATGTCTCTAGAGGCTACCCTCCAACTTTGAGCTCATTCTGAGGTCTCTAACCCCAGAATTTGAATTAAAATTCAAAGGGTGTAAAACCTTCAAATATTTACAGCCTATGCCACTGAGCCTAACCCCTTTGAGATCTTGACCTTGGAACCCTTGTCCAAGCTTCCAATCACTTCCAGACCCTTGATTTTAACCCATTGAGCAGTAAACTGCATTTTTTTAGACCCATTTTTGACCATAGTTGACCAATAGGTCAAAATTGACCAAAATACCCCTATGGGGCTCAAATAGGGATTTCAAACCAAATGAGCTCCAAATGGGATGCAACCACCTTTGACAAATTTCAAATGTCATTTCAAATCATTTGAACCCATTTCCAACCCTTGATTCAACCTGGTTGACCAAGTCAACTGGTTTGACCCAAGAGGCCCTTTAAGGGTCCAAACATGTGTTTTGACCCAAATGACCTCTTTAGGCCAACCAACCACCTCCATTGTTCTTAAAATATCATTTCAAACCTGTTGAGCCCAAACCCAGACCCTGGGTCAACTTGGTTGACCAAGTCCACCCAGGTTGACCAAACAGGCCCTTAGGGACTCAAATAGGGATTTTGATCAATTTGACCTCCCCAGACCCAGGAACTACCCTCAATGGTCTCCAAATGCCTTTTCAAACCTGTTGAGCCCAAACCCAGACCTTGGGTCAACCTGGTTGACCAAGTCAACCTAGGTTGACCAAACAAGCCCTTAAGGGTTCAAATGGTGATTTTGACCAAATCGACCCCTCCAAACCCTGGGACCACATCCAATAGACTCAGGATGACATTCTGAATTTGTTGAATCCATTTCTAGCCCCTGAACCCAACTGGTTGACCAAGTCAACCAGTTTTGGCCTAGAAGCCCATTAAAGGCCCATTAAGCCTTCTTAATCCATTTGACATGCATGGCTCTTGGAACCACCCTCCAATCCACCTAATCAACTCATTTGAATTACCTAAATGAAAATTTCATAACCCTTGATGGAGTTGACTGGTCAACCAGTCAACTCAAGGCTTAAGGGACCATTTGTATGGTCAAACCTTTCAACCCCTTTGAACCTAGCTCAAGCCACACCCATCCAGCCACTTGGAAAGACTCCATGACCTGCTTGGATGCCACATCAGCCCCATTGACCAGTTGACTGGTCAATTTGGTCAAACCTAGGGTTTAGACCCTTTTAAAAGGTCCTAATCAGCCTTTTAAGCCTTTTTCCCTAATTTAACTCCCCAAGGCTGACCTATTAGTGACCTAAAGCCCTCTAATAGGCCCTCTAACCAAGCTCCATCCCTTGTTTAGCCATAAGTGGCAATGTCTCCTCTCACTCATCCCAAGTTCACCCAATAGGAGCAAGGCTTGTCCAGCCCTTTCCGCAGCCTTCCAGCTTTCCCAGGGACAGGTGGCATCATCTGGAGAGCCCCTGCATCAATCCTAGCCATCCAATCTAGCCCAGCTCGTTTGAATAGGGAGAAAGGCAACTTTTGAGCATGATTGATCAAAGCAGCTTCTCTCACTAACCCTAGCCTCCCAGATCAAACTCTCAGTTCGTTTTGAATCTCCAGAGCTTTCTCTACCTCCCCACTACAAAATCCAAGTGGTTGCACGTCACCGGCGGCGAGTTCTCCGGCGAGCCCACCACCTAGACCGTCCCAAGCCTATAGCAGTCGATCCAGACGTGTTCGAGCTCGGATTTCTGCTGGGGATCTTCACTTGGACAATCTACAAGCTCATCCATCCAGAAATTTGGAAGATCTAACGGTATAACTCCCTAAAACCCTAGATCTAGTTCACATTAGTTAGATCTAAATAGCTTTATGCTTTTAGGGTTTTAGCTAAAACAAACTATTCCCCATTATTTCTGTTCATGCCTACTCTTTGTGTTTAAAATTTCAAGTGAAATGATCGATCCGATCGAAAGAACGAGGCAAAAGACGTTTTCTAGGGCGTCACTCACGGTTTCCGGTGAGTGTACGTTTTCTGGACCGTTGATCGTTCGATCAACGGTCCAGATCGAGCCCTTCCGCGGCCTGATCCGACTGCGCCTTCGATCTGTCGTTCGATCAGCCGTCCGGCGAGATCAGGGCCGTCCATTCGGAACAGCGGGATCGAATCTCCGCCGTTTGATTTTCTCCTGGTGAGATCAAACCGCGGGATCTGATCTCAGCCGTTAGATCGAACCCGCGGTTAATCCAACGGCTGTCAAGAGCCGCTGACGTGGTTAAGTGGAAACCGCGTGAAGCGGTCCGCGGCCGACGCGTGTCCCCGCCGTCACGCGTTTTCGATCTCGCCAGTCTGAGCGCGCCGCGTGTCCGACCGCCGCCATTTAATTAAGGAAAAATGTGTTTTAATTGATTTTAATTACAGAAACTTTGAAAAATTATAGTAAATTAAATACAGAACCAAAAAATGAGTATAATATATCATTTTCTTCAGTTTTTCATCTAGTTTATTTTAAAAATAAAATCAAACCCTTTTGGTTATTATTTTATCAGTAATTTAAGAAATACAGAAATATGTATTTTATTTTTAATTAATTATGTATAAATTATTTTTATTTAAAATTTGGCATGCATGTTTTTGAGTGCATGGCTGATCTCCAGAAAATTTTTTCAGTATTATTTGAGTAGATTTTGATGGTATTTTGAATTATTGGAGCTTATTAACCCTAATTTAATTTTAAATGAAAATCAATGTTTAATTAAGATAATTAATTAATAATAATTAAAAAATCCCAAAATTTCCCAAACACTTGGGGATCCCTCCTTAGGTCATTTCTGACCTTTGGAGGTGTTTTCAAGAGATCGGGAATTTGTTTAAAGCAAAATCACAAAAGAAGCCCTCTAATTAAGAAATTTAGAAAATTCATTAAATAGTCAAATTTTCAAACCTTCATAACTAATTCTAGAAAAATCCAAATTACTCAAACTCACTTGCATTCAACTCATAGTGATGTCTAGTATTTATTAAAAATATTAAATTCCAGAAATTTGCAATATTTTAAAAAGTCAACAAATTGGTCAAACCGTAGTTAAAACTAGTTCAAAACTTCAAACCTTCATAATAAAATGTAGAAAAATCCGATTTCAACGTACTTACCTTCTAACTGATCGTAGTGAGGTCTAGTATTTTAATAAAATATAAACATTCCAGAATTTGAACTTAATAAAAAAGTCAATTTTCAACCCTTTAATTAAATGATTAAAATATTCAAAAATTCATAAAATTCAAAATTATTCTAAAATTCCAGAAAATGTTAACTTAATGTTTAAAACATTTAACAAATCCTTTAAAACACAACAACCACCCTAAAGTTGAAGTTTATTGGCTGGACTACTCCGGGCTGCGGGGCTAAGTGTCCTAAGGAGGCTGGTTCCTCGAGCCTGGTGGCACAACGCCACGAATGGATTCTAAGGGGTGTTAAACCTTAAAATAGATTAATCATTAATTATGTAACCTTTTAAAACCTCTAATTCAACTACATTAATTTGGTTTATCGGCTGGACTACTCCGGGCTGCGGGGCTAAGTGTCCTAAGGAGGCTGGTTCCTCGAGCCTGGTGGCACAACGCCACGAATAAATTAATGGAAAACTTAAATTAATCAAGCTTTTAAAATCAGTAACTAACTCATTTTAATATTAATCCACTCTTTTAATTCTAACCAATTTAAATAACTTAATCAACACCGATTGGTACTGGGTAACCCAGGCCTACGAGGCTATTAGCTTAGCCCCAAGGAAGGTGAAATAAACTTCACGGCCTCGGTGTGAAACAAAGGTAGTAATCAATTAATTTCTAAAATATGTCTAATTAAAATTCTTAATTCATTAATACTTAAATTGTAATCTAAATGCTCTTTTAAGCCTTAACAAACCCAGACTTTTAGACAACTTCAATTAATAACCCACTTTAGGATCTATCCCAGCCACACGACCTTTCTCACACACTTTAGATGATGTGCTAGGACAACCAACTTTAGATCTAGGATAGGCCGGTGTTTACTTTACTGCCGTGTGCCAAATTTTTCGTAGTTTTCACTGCATGTTGTGGATGAAATTGCTTTGTTGTGTCTGCTTACTTTTTCTGTACTCTGTGGATGGATTGATGTGTTTGGCGACTAGATTACCCTTAGGTTAGGTACGATCTGGATGTTGACACAGTTTTCTGCAGGTGGCCACGCTCATGCAGGGCAATATAAAAAAGGGGGCAAATCAAAAAAAATGCATAAATATTATAAACTCTTTGCACAGGTGCTTCAGCTGCTAAAGCCCCCAAATAAAAAGAGCGTGGCCAGTGTGTTTACTTTCTTTTCTGCTCATATACAACTGCTTGGGAATAACTGCCTTTTTTTATATATTAATTGCTTAGGATAACCCTGCAGGTGAGTCTAGATTTTTATTTTGATATCAATGTAATTTGTGCAAGTGTCAAGTGTTGTGAAAGTTTATTTTGAGTTGGGATACATAGATCCAAAGCTTGGATTCCAAAGAGGAAAGGATACCCCTTTGGGGAACACTCCTTTTCCATTTGGAAATCCAAATTTGGATCATACCTCTTCCTTACCCAAAGAGGAAAGAGTGGCCTTCCCCTTAAAAGGAAGTGCCCTCTTGTCCATTTGGGTAATCCACTACGAAGATTCCAAGAAGATTGAAGAAAAGGAGTCCAAAGAAGAATGAGATTGAAGATTTAAAGATTTGAAGATTGAGAGTATCCCACTCAAAATAACTTGCGTCATTACTAGGTTTAGAATCCGGGTTGTTGTCAGTGGTGCCCGGCCACTTTACTTTCTGTAATATTCTGGTTTGTAATAAGCAAGGCAATTCTACCTATGGACATTTATTAATTAATTTGTATTTTGATGTGATGATTTGATTGCCTTTAGGATTACTTGCTTTTACTAGTTTTTTGGCGATTGCATGCCGCTCTTTGTTTTCGCCTGGATACGTGAGACTCGTGAGGGTGTGAAATTTTTCTACTCATAATTTTAAAAGTCTAAAATTTTAGTGAGTTTAAATAACATAGAAAGATAACGAATCTAGGGAATTAGCCGGGGATCGACCCCGGGGTCGCATGCATATTTTTGCATTACTCTTTCCTTGCTTTAGACCCTTCCCTGCCTGCGGGTAGAGTCCGGATAGTCTGACCTATGAGGACGAGGTGCCGGACCTGGGGAAGTCCAGTCTTCTAAAAAATTATTTTATAAGCCTGTTTTTAAAAATTTCAAGCATATTTGATTTGAGGTTGTTAACCAGCATGCATTGCATTAGATACAAATTAAAGAGTCTAAATTTTAATTTCATAGTCCTTAGCATTTTTAGCACCCAACATAAGTCAAAGGGGCCAATTAGGAAAATCTCTAGATGTCGGCCCCGCCTCCCCAAAACTTTAATTATAACGTCCCTACCACTCTCTCATAAAAGACCGGATTCATCTCTTTTAAATTGGTTAGGTGGTTAGCTGGCTCCCCAATCCAGGCCGGGGTAAGTCCAGATCTTGCACTGCATTAGTTAGGATCGGACGACTGTGGTCCAGTGTCCAAAATAGATTTAGGTTCCGGGGCAGATCTTTGATTATAAGACCCCAAATTTCGGGAATATATTCCCAAATTTCTAATAAAATGCTCAACTCTAATTAAATATCATTTCAGTCCAAAACATAAAGCCCAACACTTAGATTAAGTTGGGACATTTCCGGATGGTTCTGGAATCTCAAAGTGTCCCCTACCTCTCATCCTTTAACTCCGTTAATAACTGCTCAATTTTGATCCATTCCCTTTTGATTTTCCAATAATTCTATTCATACTTTGATATCACTCCTAGAAACTCTAAATAAAATTTTGCCATTATTTTAATCGAGAGTTTTCGTAGGAGATTTTATCTCCCTACGATGTAATTAACTACGAGGGCTTGCGCTCGTAGGAGATTTAGAACCACACACGCACCTGATTTTTAAATATTGATTTTTCAAAATTCAATTGGATTTCTTTGGGAGAACTTAAAATACTAGTGATCACTATTATCATATTTAAAGAATTATCATTGAACGATATTTTCTCCCTTCGGGGAGATCCATCTTTCTTTGATAAGGCTTTGGATGTGAACCTAACGATCACACTTCTTGAATATTGTATTGGATATTCAGTTGAACCTCATTTTGACCCTTCGGAGTCATATGAATTTCTCTTTAGCATCCGCTCATAATATTCAAGATGGATTTCATAATTCTAAGTCTGAACAGCATTATGAAAGTTTATTTTCGTCCTCCGGGGTGATATACTCTTTCTAACGAGTCGATTCGACCTTAGAATTAGAACTTAACCTTAATCTTAAAATCCCCAAAGAAAACCAATATTTTCAAAACATGTTTTCAAAATTCCACCAACACATGTAGGGTACGTTTACTTCAACGTGCAAATGACTATCCAAGAAGAGAGATATTGGATGTATAACAGATTGTTGTCGGGTCGAAAAGGATTGACAGTTGAATTTATAGAGGGAGTTGAAACTTTCATTCAAGTTGCATCTCAACTGCCTTCCTTTCAGTTTGATAAAATGTTTAGATGTCCGTGTTCGAAGCATAAAAATCTAGCATTCCTAAAGCCCGATGATGTGAAGCTTGATTTATATCGTAGGGGATTTCTTCCAAACTATTGGATTTGGACATCACATGGCGAGTACGAGCCACATAGAGATGCTCATGCCGGTTCATCTACAGCTTATGAAACATTTGATGAAGATCAAATGAGTAGACCCTATGAAGACCTTATTTTTGATGTAGCAGGTCATAATTTAAGGTCTAATGTGGAAGAGCCACCAAATGCAGAGACACAAAAATTCTTTGAGTTATTACATTCAGCTCAAAAGCCAATTTGGGAAGGTTGCAGTACGCATTCAGAATTATCCATTGTAGTGAGGATGCTAAGTATTAAAACTGAGTATAATATTCCCCATGAGTGTTTTAATGACGTTATTGGTCTTATGAAGGAAACTAATCCGGTTGACAATTTAATTCCCTCAGACTTGTACCGAATAAAGAAATTAGTATCCAAGCTGGGTCTCACTGCTACAAAGATTGATTATTGTATCAATGGATGTATGTTATACTATAAGGATGATGCAGCAGAAGTTATTTGTCGCAGCTGTAATGCTCCTCATTTTAAGCAAAACTCGGGAAAACAACGTCGTGCTTGGGCTACCCCGGTGCAGCATGAACAGGGTGGACCATCACGACCACCAGAGGTTGGCGCTAGCGATTCTGCAGCAGCAACAGATAAGCGTCAATACATCGAGCCTGACGGCGATAAGTAAGTTCAATTTAAGTTATTAAGTTGTTTTTATTTTGATATATTACATGTTATTGATAAACAAAGTCACTTGCAGCTTCAATCCTTCAAGGCCACCTATACATATGATCCGGGATATAATAAAGAATAAGTATGATGCTCCTTACTTATCCTGGAAGAAGATCCCAAAGCCAGTTAGAGATATGTGGTTTGGAGAATTTCAGGTATGTTTTTTTTGGTATGATTTCAAATATATGATTTAATTTGTACTAATCTTTTTGATATTGTCTAAATTTTTACAGAAAGAATTTAGGTGGTTGCCTGAGTACAGCACGAGGATCAGATCAAATTTTGAGAGGAGAGGAGCGACCCATCTTAGAGACATGTTCACGGACATTAGAAAGTCCGGGCAGAGGCCTAATTGGATTGGAGAGGGCGTTTGGGCAGATTTGAGTAGTGCTTGGGCTACCCCGGAGTTTATAAAAATGAGAGAGCAGAATAAACAGAACAGAGCCTCTGACTGCGGCGGTTTAGGAAGCTCTCTTCATACTGGTGGATTTGTACCTCATAAAGAATGTTAGAATAGTTGCTATTTGAATGCCTTTACATTTCTTGCAACTTGAATAGTTTTGATGATTTCAACATTATTGTTCAAATGTGTAGTTATCTCCTTACAATTTTAGAAGATTTGTAATTGCTCTTGTGTGTACTAACATTTCAGGAAAATCAGACTCCAGGCTACGATAACTTCAAATCAAATTCAACATGAGATACTTTGTTAATTTGAAGTTTGCATTTTTTCTTTGAATTAATTTTGAAAGGGAGTGATTGTAATTGAGTGAATAAAAAACTTACACACACACACACATAAGGAGATCATAAAATTTTATACTGATCGTACTGGACGATATCCTATCGTACGGGACGATCGAACAGTTATCTCGTAAAGGGCACATGGAACGAATAGGAACTTGCTCGAAAATCTTTTTCTAAGTCCTATTCGTCCAGGACGAAATTAATTATCGTACCAGACGATTGGTTCTCTGGAAAATTTTTGTCCAGACGAATTTTATTATCGTACATGACGACTGGTCTTCTGGAAAATTTTCGTACAGACAAAATTAAATATCGTCCAGGACGATCGGGTCTCTGGAAAATTTTTGTCCAAACGAAAATAAATTATCGTCCGTGGCGATTGGTCCTCTGAAATATTTTCGTCCAGACGAAAATATTCTCGTCCAAACGATTAATCGACTTAGAACAGTTTTCAGCAGTTTCTAGAACCGACCTTGTAATAACCGTTCGTACGGGACGAACCTAGTTCGTACAGGACGATCATCTGTACGAAGACATTTCATACACATATTCAAATAGGGTCGTTTTAGATCGTTTAAGTAAAATCGTCCCGGACGATCCATGATCGTACAGGACAATCCACTGCGTCCAGAATTGGAAACTTGCAGTTTTTGGGCGGTTTTTCTTGTCTTTTATATAAATAGTCCAAATTAGACTGCCACCCAATCTTTTTGTCATTTGATCTTCATGCCTCTTGAGAGAATAGCCAAGGAGAGAGTGGAAGAGAGCATTCAAAGGAAGATTCCTACCACTGGAGCGAGAAAGCTTCACTTGGATTTCAAAGGTAAGAGTCTCTACTTGTGAATTTGGATTACTTCACTCTTTTCCTTCTTCCTTCTAGATTCTTGTGAGAAGATCAGTCAAGGAGATCTGGTTCTCTGCTGACACTTGGAGAGTGTGAACAGCCGAAGGGTTCTCTGCCTACACTTGGAGAGTGTGAACAGCGGAAAGGTTATCTGCCTACACTTGGAGAGTGTGAACAGCCGTAGGATTCTCTGCCCACACTAGGAGAGTGTAAAAGGACGACGGTTCTCTGCCAGCACTGTGGATTATGTAAAAGGACGATGGTTCTCTGCCGCACCGGGTAGTGGTGAAAAGAGTGTGTTGTAAAGGCTTCTCCGCCTTGCTGTGGGTGCTAAAGGAGAGTCACTATTGGTTTTAGTGCAATACTCAGAGGGTGCCTCTGAGGAGTGGATGTAGGTCTGGTTATAGACCGAACCACTATAAATCTGGTGTCATTTACTTTATTGTTTTTACGTTTTCGCACTTTAAATTTAAGTTTTAACAACTCTGTGGTTGAAAAATATTTTTCTACAAACTTTAAAAGAAATTTTTATTTCGGTTCAACTTAATCTTCAAAGAGGTTTAAATTTTTTAAACTACCAATTCACCCCCCTCTTGGTAGCCGTGGGACATTTAGTTAGGATTAACAACCTAATTATTGGACTCAACAAGTGGTATCAGAGCGTTGTTTCAAAATTATAAGTTTGAACTACTTTTTGATTAACGTAGATGGCTATATTTGGAAACCAAAACACACATGAGGGTTATTCTATCACTAGACATCCCCTGTTTGACAATATTCCTTTTGATTTTTGGAAAACACACATGTCTACTTTCTTACAGTCACTTGATTATCGCATGTGGATGCTAGTTCAGGAAGGTTACTCAAAACCAACTAGATTAGTTGATGGAATTAGGGTAGAAACACCCTATGCAGATTAGACTATTGAAGAACGTAACTTAGCACAATTAAATGTGAAATATTTAAATAACTTCTTTTGTGCTTTAAAATTTGAAGGCTACATGCGAGTTTCCACTTGTAAAAGCGGAAATGACATATGTAATAGACTTTGTATAACTTATGAAGGGACAAATGAGGTTAAGCAATCAAGACTCAATATCTTGTTACATGACTACGAATTATTTCGCATGAAACCTAATGAATCTATTTCAGACATGTACACAAGATTCACTCAAATTGTCACCTCTTTGCATGCACTTGGTAGGGAATTAACTAATGCTAAAATGGTCAATAAGATTCTTCATTGTTTACCTACTGCATACGATGCTAAAATTACTGCAATTACAGAGTCTAAAGATCTGAACATTTATTCCATTGACAATCTTCTTGGTTCACTCATTGCTTATGAGCAAGGAGTAAGTCAAAGAAAGATTGATGCAGGTGAACCTAGAAAGGACAAGAATATTACACTAAATGTAGAAGAGTCAGAAAGTGAACACTCACAACCTGAGGATGAAGACGATATTGCATTGATGACTAGACAATTCAGAAGCTTTTTAAAGAGAAAGCAGAAGAGACGCCAGCAATGGAATAGAGGTAAGTATAACAGAAATGACAAGGTTTCTACTGAAGTGATTTGTTATGAATGCAGGAAACCAGGTCATATAAAGACTGAATGTCCAAAACTCAAAGCCACTCCTAGTAAGGAGAAGGTAGAGGAGAAACCAATGGTAAAGAAGGGCAAGAAGAAGTTTCAAAGGGCTTTTTGGGCGGACTCAGCTTCAGACTCATCTGAGACTGAAAAAGAAGAGGAAGTCACCAACCTTTTCTTGATGACAGATAATGCTGAACAATCAGATCAAGAAGAGGTATGTGATTTAACCTATAATGAGTTGTTTGAAGTTTCTGAACACATGCATGATGCATATAGGAAAATGAAAAAGATGCATGCTAGTTTAGTTTTAAAATTGGAAGAGCTTAATAAGGAATACAAAATCCTTAGGAAAGATCATGCTTTAATTGATAACAACCACATGAAACTACTTGATGAATATGATGACTTGAATAAAAATTTTGAGAATTTAAAATCATCCTATGCTGAACTTGAAAAAGAATTTAAGAATTTTAAGGATGAATCTGAGAGCAAGACATATAGAATCAATTATACCAATCGAATCTTGGAAGATATGAATTCATTTTACAAACTCACTATAAGAGCTCTCGAGGATAATAGGAACCCCCCTAAACTTGAAGATTTTATAAATCCTAAATATTATCCTAAATTCATGAAATCCCTTAGAAGACAATCATATGAAAGAAAACATAGAAATATTTTTCCTAATGTTAAATGTAATAATTGTGGATTTTTGGGACATATATCTCACAACTGCACTTTAAAGATGAAACTAATTTGGTGTGGAGAACTAAGATGCATAAACCTAGACATATCATACATGCATCTGATTATAAATTTCATAAAGGTGAACCCAAACTTGTTTGGGTTCCCAGGTCTAACATTTGAGAATTTTGCAGGAATACTCTCACACAAGACCTCGTGAGAGTATATGGTACCTGGACAGCGGATGTTCAAAGCACATGACTGGAGATACTGCTCAATTCTTAACGCTGGAAGTCAGGAGTGGAGGCAAGGTTACACTTGGAGATAATACCACAAAGAAAGTGGTTGGATCAGGTATGATTGGAAATTTAAAAAACTTTTTCATAGACAATGTGTTATTAGTTGAAGGCTTAAAACATAATTTGCTTAGCATAAGTCAGCTATGTGATAAGGGCTATAATATAAAATTTTTTCCTACTAGCTGCATAATTAGCCTAAATGAGAGAATTGTTTTAAATGGAAAAAGGGTAAACAATGTCTACATGCTAGATTTAAATTGTATTCAATCTCATACTGCTTTTTGTTTGAAAACTGTTTCTGATAAATCATGGCTTTGGCATAGGAGACTTTGTCATTCTAGTATGAAAAATCTTAGAAGAATTACCCAAAAGAATTTGGTAAGAGGTATACCTAAACTAGACTTTACCGAGGACCATCTCTGTGATGCATGTCAATTAGGAAAACAAGTGAAGTCCTCTTTTAAGTCCAATACAGATCTTAGGACCAGTAAACCTTTAGAAATTCTACACATTGATCTTTTTGGACCTGTAGGCACTGTAAGTCTAGGAGGGAAGGTATATGGATTTGTTATAGTAGATGATTTTTCAAGATTCACCTGGGTTAAATTTCTTTTTCATAAGAGTGAATCATTTGAGGAATTCAGAAATTTTTCAACTTGGATACAAAGAAAACTAGGATGTGAAATAATTACTATACAAAGTGATCATGGAGGAGAATTTGAAAATGAAAGATTTGAAAATTTCTGTAAAGAAAAGGGGATTGATTACAATTTTTCTGCACCTAGAACTCCTCAACAAAATGGGGTAGTTGAAAGAAAGAATAGAACATTAATATAAGCCGCCCGAGCAATGTTAGCAGAATACTTGCTTCCTAGATATTTTTGGGCTGAGGCGGTTAGCACTGCATGCTATGTTCTGAATAGGGTGAATGTGAGATCAAATTTGAATAAAACACCCTATGAGTTACTAAAAGGTAGAACACCAAATTTGTCTCATTTGCATGTATTTAGTTGCAAGGTGTTCATACATAATAATGGAAAATCTGCCTTAGGAAAATTTGATCCAAAATCAGATGAAGGAATTTTTGTTGGATATTCAAGTGTTGGAAAATTTTATAGAGTATTCAACAAAAGAACTTTAGTCATTGAAGAAACCACACATGTTGTATTTGATGAAAATGGAAACATGGAAGAACCAAATGTTGTTAAAGAAGAAATTGAAGAAAACTCCCAAAAGATTGATAGATTAAATTTGGAAGAAAATGTGGAAAAGAATTTAGAAAGAGAAGACCCTTTGCCTAGAGATTTGAGATTTTCTAAAAACCACCCAAAGGAATTGATTATAGGTGAACCAAGTGAGGGTGTTAGAACTAGGCGTGGATTAAACAAGGAAGTCAATCATTCAGCCTTTATTTCAACTATTGAACCCACTAACATTGATCAAGCACTTTCTGATGAATTTTGGATATTGGCCATGCAAGAAGAGTTAAATCAATTTGTAAGAAATAAAGTTTGGGAATTAACTACAAGGCCAAAAGATCAAAGTGTTGTTGGAACTAAGTGGATGTTCAAAAATATAATGAATGACTCAGGAGTAGTCATTAGAAATAAGGCTAGATTAGTAGCTAAGGGATATAATCAAATTGAAGGAATTGATTTTGAGGAAACTTTTGCCCCTGTAGCTAGACTTGAAGCAATTAGGGTTTTACTAGCCTTTGCCTGTTTTAAATGTTTTAAATTGTTTCAAATGGATGTTAAAAGTGCCTTTTTAAATGGGGTAATTGAGGAAGATGTTTTTGTAGAACAACCTCCAGGTTTTGAAAATTCAAAATTTCCAAATCATGTTTTCAAATTAAAAAAGGCATTATATGGGTTGAAACAGGCACCTAGGGCTTGGTATGAGAGGTTGAGCACCTTCCTACTTGAAAGATCTTCTGAAAAAAGAAGTGTGGATACAACTCTTTTTTTAAGAAAAATTGGAAAGGATATACTTATTGTTTAAATTTATGTGGATGACATCATCTTTGGATCTTCAAATAAACATCTTTGTGATGAATTTTCTAAAACAATGAGTAGTGAATTTGAAATGAGTCTAATGGGAGATTTAAATTACTTTCTAGGATTTAGCATTAAGCAACTTGAGGAAGGTACTTTTCTTAGTCAAACTAAATATATTAAGGACATCCTTAAAAAATATGAAATGGACAATGCTAAACCTGTTAGTACACCAATGAGTTCTTCAGTTCAGTTAGATAAGGACCTTAAGGGAAAATCTATTGATCAAAAGAAATTTAGAGGGATAATTGGATCTTTACTTTACTTGACTGCTAGCCGACCAGATATTATGTTCAGTGTTTGCTTATGTGCTAGATTTCAATCAGATCCAAAAGAATCACATTTGACAGCAGTGAAAAGGATTTTAAGATATCTACTAGAAACTCAAAACTTAGGGATTTGGTATCCTAAGTTTAGCTCTTCATTTGAAATTATTGGTTACTTAGATTCTGACTTTGCAGGAAGTAGAGTGGATAGGAAAAGCACTTCTGGAACATGTCAATTCATTGGAAATTCATTAGTTTCATGGTCTAGTAGAAAACAAAATTCATTGGCACTATCTACTGCAGAAGCAGAATACATTGCATTAGGAAGTTATGTGGCACAAATACTTTGGTTAAAACAACAGTTGATTGATTTAGGATTAACTATAGGCACTATTCCAATTTATTGTGACAATACTAGTGCTATTTGCATTTCCAAAAATCCTATTCAACATTCTAGAACCAAACACATTGATATAAGGCATCATTTTATAAGGGATCATGTATCCAAAGGAGAAATTGAACTCATACATGTTTCAACTGAAAATCAACTTGCAGACATTTTTACAAAACCTTTAGCCTTTGATACTTTCAGTACTTTAAGAACAAGGCTTGGTGTTATTGATTTGAATGCCTAAACAAAATGTCTTTGCAACATTGATATTTGTTTTGTTTTGTTTTTGATTTTGTGAAATTTTGTGTGTTTTAAAGAATTATTTTTGGGTCAATGTTTTTGTTTTATGTTTTCTGTGTTTTTGAATGTTTAGTTTGTTTTTTTAATTTAAAAAATCAAAATTAAAAATTTTGGAGGAAATCGTCTGGGACGAAGATGGTTTCGTACGGGACGATATGTGAAAGAACAGTTTGCGCGAATTTTAACCGTTTTTTAGAGCAGTTTTTAATTAGATCGTCTGTACGATCGGACGATCGTCTAGGACGAAAATTTTTTTTTCTCAAACGTCGGGACGATTGAATTGAGCGGTTGAGTGGATAAGACAGTTTTTAATATGGACTTCGTCTGTACGAATTTTTCGTTCGTCCAGACGAATAGGTGTCGGTTCATTGTAGGTGACGGTTTTCAAGAGACATTAAAACGATTTATTTTTTGATTGTCTGTACGAAACTTTTTCGTCTGTACGATTGGTCAAGTCAAAAAGCCTGTACGAAGGGACGCATCGTAAGTTGTGTTGATTACGAAAAGTCGTTACATTTTGGACGAATTGGATCGTCTGTACAAAATTATTTCGTCCAGACGAACGATGATTTTCGTCCAGGACGAATATTTTCGTCCAAGACGAACGTATCATTTTTTTTTAAATATGAAGGCTTTCTAACTTAACAATCACACTTCCAAACTTTATTTTCAATCCCTTTCTACTTCAAATCGATAATGGTCTCCTCAAGCAAGAGACAAAAGGTGTTGGTGAAGAAACCAAATAGGAATGCCTCAGACAACTTTCTTTCTAAGGCGAATGAGGAATCCTTTCCTTGTTTTGCATCCGCCAAAATCACTCCCTCTCGCATTCTAATTCAAACTAAGTTAAAATTTTGGGTAATGCACCTCTTTTCCTCAACCCAATTTCATTTCATTCTTTCTCTCGTACACTTCTACAACAAGCAAACCTACCACTATTTCCTAGCGAACATGAGTTTTAATTCTGACCACTCCTCCATTAGTTCTTATGTCTTTAAGCAAAAAGTTGAGATCACCAAGCATGACCTTGGTGCATTTTTGAACTTAAGAACTGAGGGATATAGAGCTCACACCCTAATGTTAGAAACCTCCTTCAAATGATATCATGTCAATAGGGTAATTAGCAAAAATGGTATTGATAATCATGTTGCTAGAGTCTCCGGTATGATCAAAAATGCCCGAATCATTCAGCATATCCTTCGATCCTCAATCATTCCTAAAGCTGGTGATAGGATTAATATTACCCCTCTCCTTTCTTCTCTAACTTTTTTAATTATGGAAGGTCATCCTATTGACGAAGCCCAACTTATCATAGACCATATCTATGGGCTTTCAGAAATAGGACATGCAGATCAGAAGAGGAAAAAGAATATTTCATTAGGACACTTAATTACTTACATTTTAGAAAAGAAATACAACATAGTGCATCCTGATGAAGAATACGAAGAGCCAGTTTACTATAATGATGCTTCATTCAGATTGCTCTTCAAGGAGGAAAAAGGAAAAGCACATGCTAGTGCTTCAGAAGAGGAGGAAGAAGAAGGAGAACAAACTTCTGCTCCTCAATCAGATTATCAGAATCTGATTGAAAGATTTGATAGATTCGAGACTCACATTGATCAAATGTTTGATCAATTTGATGCTCAACTTACGCAGTAGCAACAAGACATTGGTAATATTAGAAATGAAGTACATGAAATTAATACAAATGTAATGTTGATGGCCTCCTACTTCAACCTTTTTGGCGGCATTCCTCCTCCTCCTCCAGAACAGTAGAGATGATTTTCTCTGTGTTTGTTGTATTCGTATTTTATGTTTTTAGTGTGTCTGTTTCAATGTTAAGTGTTTGTGTTTATGTTAGTTTTTCTTTTTAAGTTCAATGTATTTTCCTCTTGTTTTTTAGATATTATGTAATCCGTTCATTAATATCAATGGATGTTGTACTGTTTTTCAAATTTGATTTTTTTTTAGAATGTGGTTAATGTTTATGAATTTCATTAGTATTATTTAATCTTCATAGTGCTTAAATTAGATTGTAATTTGAGATTATCTATATTAGAAAGTCTAGTCTTTCTAAAATTAAAAGTTGTTTATAACTTGTTGTAATTAGAACTTTTAAAATTCATGTATATTCATTTAGACTACATATAAATTAATATTACTATTGCAATTTAGATGTTTTCTTATTTTGTATTTCTATGCTCAAGTGATATTTATGCACTTAGAAATATTTGAAATTTTAGATTATAGATTTTGGAAAGAATTGGTCTCAATTACTCCTGAAAATTGTACAAAAAGTACAAAAATCAAAAGGAATTCGCAAAGATTTACAAAGTGAAAAAGCGGCACAAAATAAGCCCAACAAAGAAAAATTGCACAAAAAATGTGCCCCAAAATTTTTGAAAAAGATGCGCAAAGCGCCACATGTGGTAATTCTCTTCTTTCCAAATTCTTTCAATCTCTTAATTCAAATTGATCTTATGTTCATTTTATATTCTATTGAACTTTGAAATATAGAATTTTTATACATCTCTCTTGTAATGATTTTCTATAGTCAAATGTCTAAATTGAATCATGTCTTTGATAAATTCTTCTTACTTACAATGTTATATCACTTCTTAAATTTTATGAATTTCTATGATTGACCTAATATTTTTAGTTTAAAATTGCATACACTATGTCAATCACCATTTAGATTAAATTTTAACATGAATTTCATATAATTACTTACATTTCTTGTCTATTTATTCTTCACTTTTTGTTGCTGTCAAAAAGGGGGAGAAATTATTGTGTTTTCTGTTTTGATTATTCTGTTTTGCAAGTTGTATTTGTCTTTGTGGTTGTTTGTGTTAAAATTTTTGAAAAACAAAAATATTGTTCTTTATGCCTCCTTATTTTAATGTACTCATCATTTCAGGGGGAGTTTAGGAGATAGGAGATTTGTTTAACTTGAAACCATACAAATAATAATTGTTTTGCCATCATCAAAATGGGAGAGATTGTTATAATAGTTGCTATTTGAATGCCTTTACATTTCTTGCAACTTGAATAGTTTTGATGATTTCAACATTATTGTTCAAATGTGTAGTTATCTCCTAATAATTTTAGGAGATTTGTATTTTCTCTTGTGTGTACTAACATTTCAGGAAAATCAGACTCCAGGCTACGATAACTTCAAATCAAATTCAACATGAGATACTTTGTTAATTTGAAGTTTGCATTTTTTTTTTGAATTAATTTTGAAAGGGAGTGATTGTAATTGAGTGAATAAAAAACATACACACACACACATAAGGAGATCATAAAATTTTATACTGATCGTACTGGACGATATCCTATCGTACGGGACGATCGGATAGTTATCTCCTAAAGGGCACATGGAACGAATAGGAACTTGCTCAAAAATTTTTTCTAAGTCCTATTCGTCTAGGACGAAATTAATTATCGTACCAGACGATTGGTTCTCTGGAAAATTTTCGTCCAGACAAATTTTATTATCGTACGTGGCGACTGGTCTTCTGGAAAATTTTCGTACAGACGAAATTAAATATCGTCCAGGACTATCGGGTCTCTGGAAAATTTTCGTCCAAACGAAAATAAATTATCGTCAGTGGCGATTAGTCCTCTGAAATATTTTCGTCCAGACGAAGTAAATAATCGTCCCGGACGATCAGGTCTCTGGAAAATTTTCGTCAAGACGAAAATATTCTCGTCCAAACGATTAACCGACTTAGAACAGTTTTCAGCAGAACAAAACATCTATCTTTTCTTTTCCTCAAAACGATCATTTACAAATATAATACATGGCTTTTTGACAGAAAGAAAGACAGAACAGAAAAGCCATGACTGTACAAAAATCAAAAGTACAAAAGTACCTATACTGATCAGACTCTGAACTAATCCTGGACTTCCTTCCCTTTCCCAGAACCTGAAAACCACCAGAAAGCAAGGGTGAGCTCAACAGCTCAGTAAAGCAACAAACCTCCAATCAAAATCCTCAGAATCGCAAAACCAAAACATCAGACAAATCCGTACAGAAATCAGAACGGAATCGGACAGATATCAAATCAAACAGAACTGTACGGAAACAGAGGTCGTATCAAATCAGAAACAGAACAGATCATACATATCAGATCAACAGAATCAGAATCGTACAGATCATATCGAAACAGAACAAAATCGTATCAGAATCACATATCAGATCAGATATCAGATATTTAATTAATAGCTAAGTGTGCCCCCGGCACCAGAATAATAGCTGAGTAATTAATAGCTAAATGTGCCCCCGGCACCAGAATAGATGTGCTTACAGCACCAGAACTTATAGTACCAGAATACATAAATAGTGCATATAGCACCTAAACAGATTTTTCCTCGGATCCGGAACAGAACAGATATCAAAATGCTTATTGAGCTCATTTCAGAATTCCCATTTCACTAACTGAATCTCATAGGATCCAAACCCCTTATAACTCCCTTTTTATAGCATATACAGATAGCATATCAAATCAGAAGGATTTCGGACAAATCAGAAATTACCCAAAAATCGGGCAGCACAACGGCAGTATACAGAATTTACACAATTTTCCTGAAAATCAAAATTCACCAAATTCGTACAGAATACAGATATCAACATTTCAGAACATTTATTCTACTGCACAGATAATTTCCAATTTCACAAAAAAATCCAGTCGACTAAAAACACAGTCGAATCAAAAATACCCGGACAAAAATCTTCAGAAAATAACCAAAATGTGCACACTCGGCACGTCAACAACATACAGAAACTTACACGGTAAAAATTGAACCAATCAAAAGATACGGACGAAAATCACGAACAAAAATCAATTCCGGACAGATAATACCGCCAAACACGACGGTTCTGAAAATTGAGAAAGGTGGAATGTGTCTTACCTCGCGCACAGCAATTTCCTCAACAGTCTCTTCGAACGAAAACGGCTCCGCGTCTTCCCGAAATCAACTTTTCCAAATTCTTCTTTTTCTCTCTCCTCAGATCGAAAATCAGATATTTTTATTTTTAATTTCTCTCTCTTCAAAACGACAGAATTCCCTTAAGTAATACTCAGATCGGCCCGGCCGATCGCAACATCGTCCCGGGACGATCCGACCAAATGGATCGTCCTGGACAGCTCCCAGGGCTGTTGTCTGGCCGATATTTTCTACAGTGCCAATCGGCCTGGCCGATGTCTCTAATCGGCCTGGACGATGCCTACAGGAAATCACCTGGAACACTTCTGGGCAAATTCTGGAGCTGTTTCCCAACTGATCGTCCCAGGACGATCCCAGATCGTCCTGGACGATCCTGGAGCAGATCCTGATATTACAATCTCCCCAACTCAGAAAAATGTCATCCTCGACATTATCCAGTCCAAACTCAGTCAAAACAAGTACGAGTACGACTGTCTCATGTCAAACTCCTTCTCCCAAGTCGCTTCCCGTGCAGTCCGGTGCTTCCACTGGACTTTAACCATCGGAATCTATTTATTTCTTAACTTCCGGACGTCGTACGCCAAAATCAACTCTGGCTCTTCCTTGTACGCCAGATTCTCCTGAATCTCAACCTCATCAGCAGATACCCTATTCCCAGAGTCGGATACCCACTTCCTCAGAGTGGATACATAAAACACGTTATGCACATTAGGCATAGAATCAGAAAGTAATAGTCTGTAAGCAGCTTTTCCAATCCTTTCCAGGATTTCAAAAGGTCCAACATACCTCGGACTAAGCTTGCTCACCTGACCAAATCTGCTCACACCCTTCATCGGACTGACTTTGACATACACAAAGTCACCAACCTGAAACTCTACAAACCTGTGCTTCTGATTGTAATACTTCTGCTGTCGATCTTGAGAAGCTTTCAATCTTTCTCTTATTAAACTGATCTTTTGAGCAGTTTCATCAGCAAAAGTGGTCCCCAAAGCATGTCTATCTCCGACCTCCGTCAGAGTCAAAGGAGTACGACACTTCTTGCCATACATAGCCTCATACGGTGCCATACCGATACTGGACTGAAAACTGTTGTTATAGGCAAACTCAATCAGCGGAATATGATCTTCCCAGCTTCCGCTAAAGTCCAGAACACAAAGTCTCAACAGATATTCCAGCACCTGAATAGTCCTCTCAGACTGTCCATCGGTCTGAGGATGGAAGGCTGTACTGAAATGCAGTTTCGTACCCAAGCCTTGCTGAATGCCTTTCCAAAGTCTGGAAGTAAAACGTCCATCTCGATCAGATACGATCACACGAGGCACACCATGCAATCTGACTATCTCCTTCACATATATCTGTGCCAAGCGATCAACTGAATCCGTCTGTCTGATCGGAAGAAAATGGGTGGATTTCGTCAATCGATCCACAACCACCCAAATAGCGTCGTGCCCTTATCTAGATCGCGGAAAACCCATCGCGAAGTCCATCGTTACCTCCTCCCATTTCCACTCAGGGATAGGCAACGACTGCAACAGTCCACCGGGTCGCTGATGCTCTGCCTTCACCAACTGACAGGCTTCGCATCTCGACACAAACTCTGCCACATCTTTCTTCATTCTAGGCCACCAGAACAAAAGCTTCATATCAGGGTACATCTTACCACTGCCTGGATGTACAGTGTAGCCTGAATGATGAGATTCGTACAGAATCTCCTGCCTCAAATCTCCAAACACAGGTACCCACAACCTGTTCTTACAGAAAATAGCACCAGAATCAGAAATTCGAAGTTCAGGAGTCTTACCAGATTCAATATGTGCAATCAACTTCGAATAATCAGAATCTGACTTCTGGGCTTCTTGAATTCTTGTTTCCAAAGTAGACTGAATGCTCATCTAAGCTAAATCTAAATCACTGGAGGAAATCACCTTCAACTGCAGTTGCTCCAAATCACGAATCAGGAAGTCATCACAGGTAAGCTGAATACCTGATAATCCAGAAGACTTCCTGCTCAAAGCATCCGCTACCACATTCGCCTTCCCAGGCTGATACTGAATAGTCAAATCATAGTCCTTGATCAACTCGAGCCACCTTCTTTGTCTCAGATTCAGATCCTTCTGAGTAAAAATGTACTTCAGGCTCTTATGATCAGTAAAGATCTCACATCTAACGCCATACAGGTAATGACGCCAAATCTTCAAAGCAAAAACTACTGCAGCTAACTCCAAATTATGCGTCGGGTAATTCTTCTCATGTGGTTTCAACTGTCTCGAAGCATAAGCAATTACCTGACCATGCTGCATCAGAACAATACCCAGTCCTTTCAGTGAAGCATCACTGAACACCTGAAAACCTTCCGTACCTGACGGAAGTGCTAGTACTGGAGCTGAAGTCAGACAATCCTTCAATCGCTGAAAACTAGCTTCACACTCCGGTGTCCAAACAAAAGGAACTGACTTCTGAGTCAGTCTCGTCAGAGGCGTCGAAATCTCTGAAAATCCTTTCACAAACTTCCTGTAATACCCGGCCATGCCCAAGAAACTACGTACCTCAAATACCGTAGTCGGCCTTGGCCAATCTGCAACAGCCTGAATCTTCTGGGGATTTACAGAAATACCTTCTCCGCTAATCACATGTCCTAGAAATGAAATACTCTTCAACCAGAATTCACTCTTGGAGAACTTGGCATACAGCCGATGCCTCCTCAAAGTCTCCAACACAATCCTCAAATGTCTGGCATGATCATCCTCAGATGCAGAATATACCAGAATATCGTCAATGAAGACGATCACAAACTGATCCAAATACTCCCTGAATACTCGGTTCATCAGATCCATGAAAATAGCGGGCGCGTTGGTTACCCCAAAAGGCATAACCAAGAACTCGTAGTGCCCGTACCGAGTACTGAAAGCTGTCTTCACCACATCAGCTTCCTTCACCTTCACCTGATAGTATCCGGATCGTCAATCAATCTTCGAAAATACTGAAGATCCGGAAAGCTGATCAAACAAGTCGTCAATCCGAGGCAAAGGATACTTGTTCTTGATCGTGACCTTGTTCAAATCTCTGTAATCAATACACATACGGAGTGTACCGTTCTTCTTCTTCACAAACAAGACAGGTGCTCCCCAGGGCGAAACACTAGGACGCACAAAACCTCTGTCAACCAACTCCTGAAGCTGAACTTTCAACTCAGAAAGTTCTTTTGGTGCCATCCTGTACGGAGCTTTCGATATCGGAGCGGTACCCGGAAAAACATCGATAGAGAACTCCACATCTCTATCCGGAGGTAAACCAACCAACTCCTCAGGAAAAACATCAACAAACTCCCGTACCACTGGGATCTCAGAAACAGAACCAACCTCTAGGTTCAGATCCCGCACCGAAGCCAAAAATACTGGACATCCCTTCTTCCACATCCTGCTCACTTCCAACACAGAAATCAGACTGGAGAGGACACCTTGTAATCCCTGAAATACAACTCTCTCCCCAGCCATAAGCAAACTCACTTGCTTCTTCAGACAGTCTATCTGGGCTTCATACTGACTCAGCCAATCCATGCCCAGAATCACATCATACGATGAAATCGGCAACCGAATCAAACTTGATTTCCACTTATTGCCAGAAATCTCAATCTCACACAAACAAAACTGTCGAGCAATCAAAGGATTCCCAGCCGGTAAAATCACAGACAAAGAAACCGGTAAAACCATCGAATCCAAATGTAAAATCTCAAAACAGTGCTCGGACAGAAAAGAATGACTCGCTCCAGAGTCAAACAAAACACGACAGGGCTGATTAGAAATATAAATCGTACCTGTCACAACATCGGGAGCATCTCGAGCCTCCTGCTGACTCAAGATGTAAACTCGTGGCTGAACTGGAATAGGGGCTGAAGCAACAGAACTACTCTGCTCCCTCTGAACAGTAGGTGGTGTCCGTGGTGCAGAACTAGAACCACCACATCTACCAGCAAATCCCTCAGGGCGTGGAGGAACAGTCCTCGGTCTTCCTGCTGCTGAACCAACAGGTCTGACAAAGCCCTCAGATCGCTGATCAAATCCCATCTGTGGACACTCTGCAATCCGATGTCCTGACTGACCACATCGGAAGCACAGACCAGCCATCCTGTAGCACTGGCCAAAGTGTCGTCGTCCACAGTTCTGGCACACAGGTGCCGAACTAACTGATCCAGAACTCGTCGTACTGGTAGCAGTACCAGACGACCCTTCGCTCCTCCTGGAATCTCCAGATCCAGAACCAGAAATAAAATCTCCTCTTTCCAGAGGAACCACTGCCAGAAGTCTCACCTCTAAATCTCTTCCTACTCGCAGTCCACCGCTGCTGAGTAGCCATCAAGTCGTTCTCTATTAGACGAGCTCGCTCCACAAGCTCAGAGAAATCAGTAATCCGGAACGGTATCAGGGGCTGCCTCAAGGTATCTCGCAATCCCCTCAGAAATCTGTAACACCTCTCAGCAGAAGTGCTAACCAGCTGCGGAGCATACCTGGCTAATGCAGTAAACTCAGCCTCGTACTGCATCACCGTCTTGCTCCCCTGAACAAGCCTCAGAAAATTCTCCTTTATCTGCTGTCGTGCAGAAGGAGGAACAAACCAATCCTGAAATACCTCAGTGAACTCTTCCCAAGTAATCAAAGAGTTCAGTCTACCCTGAAATCTGGCTGCCTGCTGGCCTTCCCACCAGTGCTCAGCCTCTCCGTCCAACAGAAAAACTGCCAACGGTACTTTCCTGTCTGACGGACACTGCATTCCGTCAAAGGTCTTCTCCAATCTCCTCAACCACTCCTCGGCTGCTCTGGGCTCAACAGCGCCCTCAAATCTCGGAGGTTTCAACCTCTAAAACAACTGCAAATGTCTATCCAGGTCATCAGATCTAACAGTAGAAGCTCTACTCTGAGTCTCGCTCATCATCTGAGCAACGAGTGAAGCAAACTGAGAAAGCGTATCAGCACCGACTACTGGGGCTGTACTCCCCACTGGTGCTGCTTGATCGGCACTCTGACCGTCTGTCATATCTGGGTCTGGCTGATCCATACAGAAAATCCAGAAAAATCCGGAAAACTATCACAAAAATAACATAATAAAAAGCCAAACAAATCAAAACTACCCCCCAGACAGACTTACTACAGATCACTTCCTATAGCTCTGTTTCACACAAATCCCAAATTCCAAAACCATTGCTCTGATACCAAAAAAAGCTTGTCACGACCCAACCCGAGACGAGACGGATCCCGTCCGCACCGGGCCGCGACGAAGAGAGAAGCTCTAACCAGGATCTAGCTTTGGAATTTGGTTCGGAACGGAATCTTCCAAATTATTTTAATTCAAACAGACAAACAAATACAGAGCTACTATGAATCATCAAATACAGCAGAACAAAACATCTATCTTTTCTTTTCCTCAAAACGATCATTTACAAATACAGTACATGGCTTTTTGACAGAAAGAAAGACAGAACAGAAAAGCCATGACTGTACAAAAATCAAAAGTATAAAAGTACCTATACTGATCAGACTCTGAACTAATCCTGGACTTCCTTCCCTTTCCCAGAACCTGAAAACCACCAGAAAGCAAGGGTGAGCTCAACAGCTCAGTAAAGCAACAAACCTCCAATCAAAATCCTCAGAATCGCAAAACCAAAACATCAGACAAATCCGTATAGAAATCAGAACGGAATCGGACAGATATCAAATCAAACAGAACTGTACGGAAATAGAGGTCGTATCAAATCAGAAACAGAACAGATCATACATATCAGATCAACAGAATCAGAATCGTACAGATCATATCGAAACAGAACAAAATCGTATCAGAATCACATATCAGATCAGATATCAGATATTTAATTAATAGCTAAGTGTGCCCCCGGCACTAGAATAATAGCTGAGTAATTAATAGCTAAATGTGCCCCCGGCACCAGAACAGATGTGCTTACAGCACCAGAACTTATAGTACCAAAATACATAAATAGTGCATATAGCACCTAAACAGATTTTTCCTCGGATCCGGAACAGAACAGATATCAAAATACTTATTGAGCTCATTTCAGAATTCCCATTTCACTAACTGAATCTCATAGGATCCAGACCCCTTATAACTCCCTTTTTATAGCATATACAGATAGCATATCAAATCAGAAGGATTTCGGACAAATCAGAAATTACCCAAAAATCGGGCAGCACAACAGCAGTATACAGAATTTACACAATTTTCCTGAAAATCAAAATTCACCAAATTCGCACAGAATACAGATATCAACATTTCAGAACATTTATTCTACTGCACAGATAATTTCCAATTTCACAGAAAAATCCAGTCGACTAAAAACACAGTCGAATCAAAAATACCCGGACAAAAATCTTCAGAAAATAACCAAAATGTGCACACTCAGCACGTCAACAACATACAGAAACTTACACGGTAAAAACTGAACCAATCAAAAGATACGGACGAAAATCACGAACAAAAATCAATTCCGGACAGATAATACCGCCAAACACGACGGTTCTGAAAATTGAGAAAGATGGAATGTGTCTTACCTCGCGCACAGCAATTTCCTCAACAGTCTCTTCGAACGAAAACGGCTCCGCGTCTTCCCGAAATCAACTTTTCCAAATTCTTCTTTTTCTATCTCCTCAGATCGAAAATCAGATATTTTTATTTTTAATTTCTCTCTCTTCAAAACGACAGAATTCCCTTAAGTAATACTCAGATCGGCCCGACCGATCGCAACATCGTCCCGGGACGATCCGACCAAATGGATCGTCCTGGACAGCTCCTAGGGCTGTTGTCTGGCCGATATTTTCTACAGTTCCAATCGGCCTGGCCGATGTCTCCAATCGGCCTGGACGATGCCTACAGAAAATCACCTGGAATACTTCCGGGCAAATTCTGGAGCTGTTTCCCAACTGATCGTCCCAGGACGATCCCAGATCGTCCTGGACGATCCTGGAGCAGATCTTGATATTACAAATACTCAGAGGGTGCCTCTGAGGAGTGGATGTAGGTCTGGTTATAGACTGAACCACTATAAATCTGGTGTCATTTACTTTATTGTTTTTACGTTTCCGCACTTTAAATTTCAGTTTTAACAACTCTGTGGTTGAAAAATATTTTTCTACAAACTTTAAAAGAAATTTTTATTTCGGTTCAACTTATTCTTCAAAGAGGGTTTAAATTTTTTAAACTACCAATTCACCCCCCTCTTGGTAGCCGTGGGACATTTAGTTAGGATTAACAACCTAATTACTGGACTCAACACAGAACATAGACGGCGATTGGTAAGTGTTTTGAATTGGTTTATTACATATATTTATGTTAGTATAACTAAGCATCAAATTTTCAGAAAAAGCACCTGGGTCGGGATCCAACACCATTGGAGCTGCATACAAGAACTCATCAACATCAAGCTGACCAACAGTGGGTTGATGAGAAGTCTAAGAAGGCTCATGTGAGTAAAATTTTTTGGATTTTTAGAATAAAAATTTTATTTAATAAAACTATTTGTAACTCACAGGATGATTTCTTACGAGCTAGAGAAAGTCGGCAGTCCACTGGCGAGGGATCATCTTCTGGATCGGCCCATATTTCTGAGTATCATACATGGTCAGAAGTTGTTGGTGGAAGACAGAGGGGGAGGGTATATGGCATGGGTTCACAGGCTTTTGCTATTGAGGGCAGTTCATACACCTCTGCATTTCATGATCCAAGTGAAGCTGAAGAATCTGTAAGTGAGAGGGTTGCAGCACTTACTAAAGAGATTGAAGAGATGAAAAGGGTTCAAGCTAGAGAGATTGAAGAAATGAGGAAGGCTTAGAATGAAATGCAAGCAGAGTTGCAATCCTACAGAGCTGGAAAACAAAGGAAGAATGACCAACAGGAGCAGCCATCTGCAGACAGTGAGGATACCGATGATGATTAGATGTTTATTATGTTTGATGAATGTATCAATTTGAACTTGTGAACTTCTGAACTTGTGATTGTAACATTATCATGAACTATCTTGTGAATTTGTGATTGTAATGTTATGATGAATTTTTGATTTTGTTTGTATTTTCTGGTTGTGATGAATATAGCGGCGTGTTGCCCAACATATATTGCTTTTCTGCAGGTTTAGACTTTAGGGTGAACCTCCCTCAAATAGAGGGGATGCTGTCAATTTTTCTTTCAGGTGCTACAGGTTTCCGGCGGCTAACCGGCGGTTTGTCCGCCAAAAACAACGATACCGGACGAACAAGATAAGCCGTCGTTTATAATATTAAACCGCCGGTAATTACTGGCGGTTAACGACGGCCGCCGGCGGTTCTACGATGGTTTAAACCATCGGTAATAACCGCCGGCTAACGGCTATAACCGCCGTCCACAGCCGGTAAATTACCGGCGGTCTAACGGCGCCTTCCGGCGGTCTACGAACCAGACGACGCCAGTTTTAAACCGCCGGAAAACCACCGGTAACGTGACCGGCGGCTTACCGGCGGTTAAAATTCCGGTGGTTACCGGCGGTATTAGCCGCCGGAAAACCGCCGCAAAAATAAACCGCCGGTAATACGCCGTCGGAAATGGTTTCCTACGCCATTTTTTCCGACGGTTTATAAACCGCCGTTAGACTGCCGGTAACATTCAAAACCGCCGGTAAATCTAGACTAACCGCCGGAAAAAATCGCCGGTTTTCAGCATTTTTCCTGTAGTGTCTGTTGTTGAATTGGATGGAAGCTCTTCCATTTTGATGTTCTATAAGTGGCAGATAGCTTGATTTTGGTAACAATCGTGGCATGGTAGTCAAAAGAACTACCAAACAATCTATCGTCTCTAGCTCTTCAAACACAATAAATGATTACACAAGAAGTTAAGAAATAGAAGCTTTCATATGCATGCTAACTTCCAAATCCTCAATATTTTTAAAAGTCTTATATAAGTTGGGTCGCATTAATAGCTCACCCATCCCAGCTAATAAGTCTTTAAGAATAGCAAAGGTAAAGTCACATTTGAAGAAAAGATACGACAGGGACTCCAAAGAAGAAAAATAGAGGATATAAGAAGAAGTAGCAGGAATACCACAACGTGCAAGCACATCAGTGGGTTTTAATCGACCTTTAAATGCTAACCAAGCAAATGCTAAAATTCTTTAATGCATAACATTTATGTCAGACAACATTATGCCAGTTAATCCTTGGGGTTTCAGAGAAATACTACATAGTGAAAGAGCTAAAAGTAGGCTTATCAGTTCCAAGCCAAAGAGTTCCAACCACCATTTGAAAAATAGGCATAGATGAAATTTTTGGGACGACAGAAGAGGGGATAAAAGGTGGAAAAATCCTTCTCTCATTATCAATAATGCTGCTAACTTGCAAGTGGCAGTAATAAAATAAAATTTTGCCCAATCATATCCAAAATTTTCATAATAGATATTCCTTTACACCAAGGATCCCAAAGCAGAGAGAAAGAGGTCGTACCATGAACACAAATAGCTAGACAATTTTTAATCTTGCTAGCAATATAGCGCAGAAATTTCTAGTAGACAGAGACACGTGATGTGTGTTTGTTCCATAATGAATAATATTTAGATATCCACTTATCAAACAAAAGGTTGTGGGAGTTAAAGAGTCTCCAAGTAAGGAATGAACAAAAGTCATGATAAAGGGAATCAATAGTCAGGATGCCAGTGCCACCACAGACCTTAGGATTACAAGTGTCTTTCCACGTAATTGCATGCATTTTCTTTAGGTTAATATTGCAAAAGTAGAGAAATCTTGAACAAAATTTGTTGGTAGATTTGTAGCAAGATTTTGGTAATATAGATCTGCTAATCCAACAGGCCAATTTATTAGAAATAATAAATTTCAAATATTGTATTCTGCCCGTAGGAGAAAGACATTTTGCTTTCCAACTATCTTAAGATCCAAAAAATTTTTGTAAAGAGGTTGAAAGTCAGATTGCTGCAATTTTTTGTAGTAAATATTGGTAAGACAATATATTTGATGGGGCTATGGGATGAAGCAACATTGAGGATATTACAGATGTTGGATTCCTGATCTAATTTTGGAGAATATAATAGAACTCATATCACTATTGATATGAAGGCTAGAAGTTGCACCAAATCAATGTAGAAAAGAATTAAGGGTGTAAGCATTCTCTATAGTGGCCCTTCCAAACACAAGTAAATCATCAGCATAAAGAAGATGCGAGATAGAAGTGCTACCCATAGCCATCCCATTAATTTGTTTATAAAGACAACCTTCTCAAAGCTAGCAGAAAGGGCATCCATTATATTGCTAAATAAGTAAGGAGAGAGAGGTCAGCCCAATTTAAGTATGGACGAAGAATTGAAGAAACCTTCAAGAGCACCATTTATATATATATATAAAAGAACATCCGTTATACAACTCTTAATCCAAGAAATGAAGGGATCCAAGAAACCTTTTGCATGGAGGTGGTCTAACAAAAATTTCTTAGAGATAGCGTCAAAAGTCTTTTTGATGTCAACTTTTGCATAGAAGAATTTATTCTTAGCCCCAACATTGTAGTCCCCCAAGAGATCACCAATAAGTAAGATGTTATTAGAAATAGTCCTTTTATGAATGAATCCTGCTTGGCTTGGATGAGTAATAAAAGGTATCACATCTTTCATCATATTAACAATGATCTTTGCCACAATTTTATAAAAAAAACATTTCAAAGAGGTATAGGTCTATAATCTAAAATATTAGTTCCATTGGCCTTCTTAGGAATTAAGGAAATTATAGTTGATTTAGATTGCTTAGGCATATAGGCAGTGGAGAAAAAGGCCATCAGTGAATCACAAAGTTTCTTACCAGTAGTATTCCAAGTGGATTTATAGAATTCAAAAGTATATCTCTTAGGGGTAGGAGCAGAGCATGAGGGAGAATTATATATAAACCTTTAAATACATCCATATAGGCAGGAGACACCAGAGCAGGGATAAGGTTGAGGGGTATGGAACCGCCAACAGGAATATGAAAGCTATAAGTTTGGAAGGGGTTGGGACTATTGAATAGCTTCCTAAATTTTTGTACAATAGCATTATTATGTCATGGGGAGTGTTGAACTACCTTTAGAAGTAATGATGGTTTTGATCAATTTGGTATTGTGTCTAGAGTTAATTCTAGAATATAGAAACTTAGATCATCCTCCCCATGAGTTAGCAATTTTGCTTTGGCTCTTTCAGTAATCATGTCAAACCAAGATGAGTTGTAATTAGATAGCTTAAGGGTTAATAGTTTCTGAAGCATCATTTAACTGAGAGTCAATTGGGGTGTTTTGAATTTTGGTCAGATAATAGTTTTGAATTGAGATAAGATTCTCTAGCTCCTACTTAAGAAGATTTGAGGAAGCCCAAGGCTTTGATTTGATAATCTTTTTAAGAGAATTTATCTTGTGGTAAAAAGTTGGAATTGACCTACTATTGATGTACGGGGTGACAGCTGTAAGAATACTCTCAAAAAATTAGGGAGTTCATACCAGTAAATCTTATACATAAATCTGTGGTTTTTATGCGATTCAGTAGCTGAAAGAAAAATAATTGGAGAATGGAATGATATTTGGGGGTCTCCAACTTTGTAGAAAGAGCTAGGAAAGGAGTACAATCAAGTACCATTAACTAGTGCTCTATGAAGTTTAATGTTGATGATCAGGTAATTATCAATTATATGATTTTATCATGTGTAAAGATGCCCAACCAAAGATAACATATGTGCACCAATTTAGAAAATGAAGTTGTTGAATCGCCAAGCTTACTACTACGAAGGAGAGATCCTGTAGCCTTTTCATTATGATTTAGATGTCGGGGTGGATGCCTTCTTGGCATTTTTGGCTCTGGTGGATTTGGAGCTTTGTGGTTGGGCCTAAAGGATAAGTCTTTTGGTCATGGTTTGTTGAATGGTTGGTTTGTCCAGGTCAGGAAGAGGGCAGTCTTTATGTGTGCTAGGGCCTGGGTTATTTGATTCCCTTGAGTCATTATGCCAAATGAGGGAAGGGTCAACTATGGTCTATTGATCAGCGAGATTGGAAAATTTGTTTTTTTAGTCTAGGGATGGGGGTTCAGTGGAAGGAAGATCTACATGGAAAGCATGAGGTCGAGTGGTATCAATGATGGCATAATCCTCAACCTAGGGTGAGATCAAATTCAGGATCAGGGTTTGGTTGGAATTAGAGGTAGGGGGATTTTGAGCATGAATAGTGTGGAATGAGTTTATGGGTGGAGAAGGTTGTACGGTCGATGGGAGTAGATGTTTTGGGATGAAAAGTTGAGGTGTACATGTGAATTGAGGCTTTTGATTAACATTTGTCCCTCGAGGGTGATTTATTTTCTAAGTAAGAGGAGTGGGAATTTTGTGGCAAGGGTGGGGAGTTGTGTTATAGAGTTATATTAGGAATAATGTATAGGTTTCTAGTCATAAAGAACTTGGAGAATAGAGATCTTACCATCCACATAAATGAAAATTTAATTAAGCAGAGGAGATGAGCTATTCACCTAAATGCACACCCTAGAAAAGGTGAGCCTAGTTTTTATTGTTGTCAAAACATCTATTGCTAAAGGAATTAAAACATAACTCACAATCTTGGAGATTCCTTCAGGTGTCCAGCACAAAAGGTGGAGATATTTTATCTTGATCCAAACAGGATCGAGGAGAACTCTTCTCTTTTTGAGACAAAATCGGGTGACCATTTATACAAGATGAATGTTTAACTGAAGAAAAATCATGGTCCTCTAGATCATTCCATCTCGTAATCTTCAACCATATTAAATTTTAAGAGGATGAAGCCTTCATCATGGGTAAGTAAATAGAGAAACCATTAAGGGACCAAGTTTTCTTGCTGGCGGAAAGAACGGCTTCATAGAACGACCTTCGACTAATAGAGTAACTCATATGTGAAAGTGTCCATTCGAGAGCACCAACTTTGAATTCGATTTTGGTGAAGTGGGCAGAGACATTTTCAGTAGGGACACAAGAGAGGGATTTGGAAAACCAATTGGAGACGTGAGATTGGAAAGCAAGAAGAAGCTTCCAAACAAGAGGAGCATCAGAGGAGGGAGTGAGAAGGTTGGAGGAGGAAGAAAGTGTGAGAAAATGAATAGTAGGCATCCTAATGAGGGAGGAGGGGATCCCCCCGCCCCCCAGCCCCCACAGAGGATGTCGGTGGGATGGCTAGGTTCGTAGAAAACCTTAGCAGAGCCGATTTTGTAGGTTTCTATATATGTGATGTAATATATGCCACGTGAAGGTGAATGATGCTACCATGTCATTTTTGGACACATGTCATAATTGAGACTACTGAGTAAAAGTGATTTTAAAATTATTATTGAATGAATTTATTTTTTTTTAAATTTATTATATATGTTATATATATTTTGAAAAAAATAGATATTAACGTTGTGTAAGCTACATCATTTTAATATATTTGGTTCTCCAAAAGTGCTTTCCATCTTAGAAATTTCTAAAAAATATCAAATAATTAATAGTTGAATGGATGTGTAATATTGATCTAAAAGGTAAAGCAATGAGAAATTTTTACACCCATGACTGCCTATGCAGGTATCTATTCACAGCTGTTATGTAGGTTACATTTAGGTCAAGTGGAAGGAAGATCCACTCCTCTTTTGGAGCAATTTGTTAGAGGGACTCACTTAAAACCTAGAAAGGAGCTCAATACTAAAGCTACGAGAGGCATCAAATAATCTCAGCCAAAATCGAGACTCCCACGTGAGATGCATCAAATAACTAATAACACATTTTGATCTCTACAAACATCCCTCACAACTAGGTCAATCCGAAGGCCCAATCAAACCACTACTCCCCATGTTCCCCCTTAAAGGGGCGACCCCATATCAGCTTTTATCTCTATGCCAGCCTGTTCTCTTGACTACACTCCGATGATATGCTCCCCAGCTCATCTCAATGGGGTAATCCTGAATTAGCTTATAGCTAACATCAACATGTTTCGATAAGCTCACTTGACTTACCATTCTCAATGACCATTCCATTAAGCACTAATGGATGAACTATAATAAAGACTAAGGGGTATTCACCATACCTAGGGTTCAAACTTCATTACCTTCTCCCCATAGGCTCTTAGTCCATAGGTAGAAAGAAGTATTTCCTAACATTATCCACTAGATAAAAAAGGATTCAACATCCTCTTGGGTGCGGCGAGCATGTAAGAAGCTGAAGGAAAGAAAATTGCTACCTAATGAGAAACCTGAAGTAAAACCCGAAAATACTATTTTAGGGTGTTGCACGCTTTTCAAAGCGCTGCAACGAGGTTTAAGTGAGGTTTTCAATGTTAACGAAATTCAACAGAAATAATTTTAGAAAATCCCTTATGAAATTCTGATCATTTTGGTATATAGAACTTATACCCAATTTTGCCTAAAAAAGGAATTAAAAATATTTGAAGTCTCTAAATACCGATTTTACCCCTATTCTAATAATAGTACAAATTTGTTTAAGCAAGGGCAAAATGGATATTTGCAAAACTCCTTTTCACCCTTAATAGGCTAACCAAACCCTCACCCCCCATTCGCGTGAAATCGAGCAAATGAACAGAAGAGGCGGACGGACGGGCAGCTCCGCGAGGGCCTCTCCGGCGACGATCTTTCGATGAAACTTTTAGGTCAAATCGAAGAGGACGATGAGAGAAACACTCTGGTATGTTTATTTCCAAGCGAAACTTTTTCAATCTTTAGATTTTTGCAAATGAATTTTCTAGGGTTTTTCTAAAACCTAATTTTCTTTCAAAATTTCTTTATGGAATTAATAAGGAATGATTAAGAGAACATTTTAACGGTAAAAATGAAGAAATTGGAGGAACTTTTGGAGATTTGTAAATTAGAGTTTTTGACCTAAAACTTAATTTCGTAAGAATTATTTACGAAAATGATTTCTAATGATTTTGGGAATAATTTTTAAGCGAGAATTTTGATTTTTAGTGGAAAACTCATTTTTTAAATTTTCCTAATTTAATTAATCTGAAAATTTATATTATAATTATAAATATGTGTTTAGGAATGTTTTTAGAGCAATATTTAGTTAAATGGAAGATTTTTGAATTTTTGAAAATTTAGTATTTATTAAATCCGAAAATTAATGTTTATTTAATTAATTATCCTTTAAATGTCGTAAGGAATGGTTAAGGAAAAATGCCGAGTTTAGCAATTAGACTTAGTAAATTTGATTTCTAATTATGTGACACGTTTACTTTATAAACTTTATTAGGTGGTGATCATTAAAGTTCAAGGTGAAATAATTTTGGTCGAAGCGACGTGTCGTACTTGGTTTGAGGTAGGTGTTCAGATCCCAGTTAAGTTTATAAGTGATTTAAAATTTTTATGCTTAATGAAATTTCATGTCTTCATTTTTTTTTTGTTAATTAATGTTTTAAATTCATTGATTCTGCAAGTTTATGTCTTTATATTTTTGCATTAAATGTTGGAAAGCATATGAATCATATAAAAAGCGTTTGGGCATGAAAATATATGAGGCTTATGAAAGGAAATTGAACGGAAATGAAAAATATTTAAATGAAATAAAATTTTCATATTGCATGTTAATCCGGATGTGCCAAAATGGTAATGGTAAAGGGGCTTACAAAAGCCAAATGGTAATGGAGCTTGTAAAAGCCAAATGGTAAAGGAAATGGCCAAAAATTGACTGCGTACCTGATCAATACGAAAAAGGGTACTTCCGAGATAGGTGTAGACATATGACATAAGCATGTTTGTATCTGCATTACATATGAATAAGTTGACAGAAAAAAATTATGAAAGGAATGAAATGTTAATGAAATGATTAAAGAAAAGTAAGATTGAAAGTTTTAAGAATTTTGACTTATAAAATATTATGAATTAGTTTCTAATTTTAAAATATTTTATTTATGCATCTTATGAATTTAGCTGAGTTATGAATTACCTACTGAGCGTTGGATCATTCCTATTTTTGGAAATATTTTCAGGAGATAAGTGATGGCTGCTCGACGACCTTATATGTATCGTCGTAGGGGACCTCTGGATGAAAGGTTCCATTTTATGATTTAAGTATGAGTCTTTGAATTTAATTATGTGATGTTTGTGAGTTGAGTTTGTATCTGTGTAATGAACAGTAAGTGTAGTTTATGTTATGATGATGGGTTTGAAAGTTTTATTGGTTATGAGACAGTTGATCTGTTTGAAACATTTATCTTTGATGTTTATTAGTGGCTCTTTCATATATTTTGAGATGATATTTATGTTCTGACCTTAAGTTTTAAATGGAAATATGTTATGTATTATTGCTTTTCCGTACGATCGATTGTTCTTGCCACGATATTATCGGGCTAGCTAGGCCGGGTCGTGACAAGAGTGGTATCTGAGCAAAGGTTTAATAATGATCAATGAAAGAGCCTATAGGATGATTGATTGAGTCTTAGAATATGTAGGAAGTGTAATTTTATGATTATTTGTGACTTATGATTGATGTGTTTTATCTCAGGAGTATGGATCCTGAGCAGAATGCCACTGATGGTATTAATATGGAGGAAGGGAGGGAGCTACCAGAAGTAGCTAAACCTCAGAGGAATAATAATATGAAGTCATTCACTCAGATGATGGAAGCGATGACTCAAATGATTAAGACTTCCTAAAATTAGGCTAATGGCAGTGGAAGTGGAGGTCGACCTATGGATAAGAGCCTGAAGCTATTTTAGGATATGAAGCTTGCACTATTCTCAAGTGTTGGACCTATAGAAGCTGAGAACTGGCTAATACGGATTGAGAAGATCCTTGAGGGCATGTCTTGCCCAGAGGACAGGAGAGTTACACTGGCTGCTTATGCTTTTGATGGCAAGGCTGAGAAGTGGTGGAGGTGTCAGTTAGAAGAAACCTTTGGAGGAAGACAAAGCATCCAAGTTTCCTGAGAGGAGTTTGTAAAGGCATTCAGAGATTGGTATGTGCCTGCAACAGCCATGAGACATATGCAGGATAAGTTCAACATATTGGTTCAAGGAGACCGCTCTGTTTCTCAGTATGAGGCCGAATTTACAATGTTATCCAAGTATGCCCCACACCTGATACCCAATGCTGAAGAGAAGTACAACCATTTTCTGAATGGGTTAAAGGATATGATAAGATAACCTCTTGTGCCTTTTGGAATTGAGGATTATCCCACTTTGGTGGAAAGAGCCAGAAGGATTGAGATGGACATGCTGGCAACTCAAAAAAGGAGGGATTTTCAAAAGAGAAAGATAGAGGGCAGGTCAAAGCCTTCCCAGATGACTCAGTCTTCTTAGTCAGGGGTTTCTAATTGGAAGAAACCCAGATCCAGTGGTTCTGACAGCAGTGTTTCAACTGCTACCTTGTGTAGTAAGTGTGGGAGAACGCATAAGGGAGAGTGCCTCTCAATCCCTAATACTTATTACTGGTGCCATCAACTTGGGCACATGGCGAAGTCTTATCCTCTTTTGGGATAGAGATCTGCTTCAGAGGTGAGGTCAGGCAATAATACTCAGAGGACTGCTGGTAGACCCAGAGCTGTGGAGTCTACTGCTTCTGTTCCTTCTCAAGGTCAGACTCGTCAGAATGTTCAACCTCGAGTCTATGGATTGTCCCAGCAAGAAGCTAAGGGGTCTCCTGATGTGGTTACAAGTATGTAATTAAATTTATTGCAATGAATATTTTTTTATTATGAATATAAAATGAAAAATGAATGAAAATGTAAGGAACAATTAATGAATGACATATTTTATAAATGAATTATGTAACTTTTCATGTTTAGGGACAATCTTAATGTGCAATAGACCCATTAGAATTCTATTTGATACTGGAGCGTCACACCCCTTTGTTTCAGAAGAATTTGTTAGATATGCTAATTTGCTTCCTACCTTTATGTTGAAGTCTCTATCAGTTTTAATGCCTAATGGAAATCACATGAAAGCTAATCAGAAATGTCAAGTGAATTTGAAGATTAGTGATAAGAGTTTAGAAGTAGATCTGATTGTATTGCCTCTATTTGAGTTTGATGCAATCTTAGGCATGGATTGATTATCTTGCCATTTCGTGACTATAGATTGTAACAAGAAGGAGGTAAAGTTCTGTATGCCAGGAGAGGAGAAATTCAAATTTCAAGGGGATAGAGAAGTAACTGCAGTGATTGTGTCATCCTTGAAGGCTTTTCAGATGTTGAAGAAAAGGTATGAAGGCTTGTTGGCCTATGTTAAGGAGGAGAAGAAAGAAAAAAGATAGCTGAAGGACATCCCAATTGTTCAGGAATTTCCAGAGGTGTTTTCTGATGATTTACCTGGTTTACCTCAAAGTAGAGAAATAGATTTCTCTATTGAGTTAGTGGCAGGAGCTGAACCTATTTCCAAGGCTCCTTACATAATAGCAATTAAGGAGCTTAAAGAGTTGAAGGAGCAACTGCAATAGTTTCTTGAGAAGGGTTTCATCCGACCTAGTATCTCTCCTTGGGGTGCTCCTATATTGTTTGTGAAGAAGAAGGATGGATGTCTAAGGCTTTGTATAGATTACAGAGAGCTGAATAAGTTGACAGTGAAGAACAAGTATCCTCTCCCAAGAATAGATGATTTATTTGATCAGTTGGAGGGTGCTTCAGTGTTTTTCAAGATTGATTTAAGGTCAGGGTATCACCAGCTCAAGATTAGACAGGAAGACATTTCAAAGACTGCTTTCAGTACCAGATATGAGCATTATGAGTTTGTAGTGATGTCCTTTGGCTTGAGAAAATGCCCCTGTAGTGTTTATGGATCTCATGAATAGAATCTTTAAGCCTTCTTTAGATCTATTCGTGATAGTATTCATAGATGACATACTTGTTTACTCCCTAGATGAAAGGATGCATGCAAGTCATTTAAGGTCAGTATTGTATACCTTAAAAGATAATGACTTGTATGCTAAGTTCTCCAAGTGTGAGTTTTGGTTGAAGAGTGTTAAATTTTTGGGGTATGTGATTGCTGATGGAAAGGTATCTATGGATCAGCATAAGGTGCAAGCAATATCAGATTGGCCAAGATCAGTTACAGTGATTGAGTTTATGAGCTTTTTGAGATTGGCAGGTTACTACAGGAGATTTGTTGAGGGATTTTAACAGATAGCAAAGTCACTATCCAGATTGACTCAAAAAGCAGTGAGATTTGATTGGACAACTCAGTGTGAAGAAGCTTTTTAGAGGTTGAAGCAGTATTTGATAACTACTCCAGTGTTGACTATTCCCTTAGGGACAGATGGGTTTCAGCTTTACAGTGATGCCTCACATAAAGGGTTGGGTTGTGTACTGATGCAGAATGGGAGAGTCATTGCCTATGCTTCTAGGCAATTAAAGAATCATGAGAGAAACTATCTAACCCACAGTTTGAAGCTAGCAGCGGTAGTTTTTGCCTTGAAGATCTGGAGGCATTACTTGTACGGAGTTTGATGTGAAGTTTTTACCGACCACCAGAGTTTGAAGTATATCTTCACTCAGAATGAACTGAATCTAAGGCAGAGGAGATAGCTAGAACTCATTAAGGATTATGAGTTGGATATTCAGTACCATCCGGGCAAAGCAAATGTAGTTGCTGATGCATTGAGTAGAAAGAATTTAGGTAGTGCAAACTGGATGATTACACAGCAGAAGGAGTTGATAAGGGATTTGGAGAAGTTGGAGATTTTAGTGGTTTAGCCTAGTGATGCAGAAATTTTAATGTTGAACCAGACTGCAATTATGTCAAACTTTCAAGAAAGGGTACGAGAAGCTTTACCACTTGATGCAGATTTTAAGAAGATACTGGATATGGTTAGTGTTGGTCACATTGAAGATTTTGAGCTTGATAGTGAAGGATTGCTTCGATATAAGGGCAGATTGTGTATTCCAGATGCGGATGATTTGAGGAAAGAAGTCCTTCAAGAAGCTCACTACTCCAGTTACACCATTCATCCAGGTAGTAATAAGATGTATCAGGATTTGAAGGAGGTGTTTTGGTGGCCAACGATGAAGAGAAGTGTGGCAGATATAGTATCCAAATGTATTTCATGTCAGATGGTTAATGCTGAACATCAGAAGCCAGGAGGATATCTACAGCCCTTACCTATACCAGAGTGGAAATGAGAAGACATTGCTATGGATTTCGTAGTTAATTTACCTAGATCCAGAAGAGGGTGTGATACTTTATGGGTGATTATTGATAGGTTGACTAAGTCTGCACACTTTATACCTATCAAATAGTCTGATCTAGTTGAAAAATTGGCAAGCTTGTATGTTGATCAGATTGTTAGATTGCATGGGGTACCTAAGACTATTGTATCAGATCAGAATGGAAGATTCACTTCCAGATTTTAGAAGAAAGTTCAGGAAGCTTTGGGTACCAGACTTACCTTTAGTACAGCTTTCCACCCTCAGACAGATGGGCAGTCAGAAAGAACAATCCAGACCTTAAAAGATTTGCTCAGATTATGTGTTCTGGATTTTGGTGGTAAGTGGGAGGCATATGTACCTTTGATTGAATTTGCCTACAACAACAGCTTCCAAGCAAGTATTGGTATGGCTCCTTATGATGCCTTGTATGGGAGAAGGTGTAGAACACATTTAAATTGGGTTGAGACGGGAGAAAAGAAGATAATTGGTTCTAATCTGGTTGATGATGTTACAGAAAAGATCAGATTAATCATAGATAGATTGAGGGCAGTGCAAGATAGACAGAAGAAATACTATAATGCCAAGCACCGACCAGTTGAGTTTGATGTGGGAGAGTTTGTGTTCCTTAAAGTCAGTCCAAGGAAGGGAGTGAAAATATTTGGCAAAGTGGGAAAGCTTAGCCCAAGATTTGTAGGACTTTTTGAGATTTCAGAAAGGATTGGAAAAGTGGCTTATAGGTTGATTCTACCAGCACACATGAGTGGAGCACATAATGTGTTTCATATTTCCTCCTTAAGGAAATATATTTTAGATGAGGCTCAGAGGATTAGTACAGATGTGGTATACATTAAACCTGACTTGACATTTGTTAACAAACCAGAGAAGATTCTTGACTTTGAGGTTAAGCAGTTGAGTAGCATAGCGATTCCTTTTGTTAAGGTTCTTTGGAAGCACAGTTCAGAGAAGGATGCCACTTGGGAGAAGGAGTCAGAAGTGAGGGAGACCTACCCTCATTTGTTTGGCTAAGGTATGGCTTTACTGTTAAGTTTTTCCTTTAAATTTCAAGGACAAAATTTTTATTAGGAGGGGAGAATTGTTAAACCCGAAAATACTATTTTAGGGTGTCGCATGCTTTTCAAAGCGCCGCGACGAGGTTTAAGTGAGATTTTCAATGTTAACGAAATTAATGAAAATAATTTTATAAAATCCCTTGCAAAATTCTGATCGTTTCGATATATAGAACTTAAACCCAATTTTTCCTAAAAATGAATTTAAAAATGTTTGAAGTCTCTAAATACCAATTTTACCTTTATTCTAATAATAGGCCAAATTTGTTTAAGCAAGGGCAAAATGGATATTTGCAAAACTCCTTTTCACCCTTAATAAGCAAACCGAACCCTCACCCCCCATTCGTGTGAAATCGAGAAAACGAACAGAAGAGGCGGACGGAAGGGCGGCTCCACGAGGGTCTCTCCAACGACGATCTTTTGACAAAACTTTTAGGTCAAATCAAAGAGGACAACGATAGAAACACTCTGGTATGTTTATTTCCAAGCAAAACTTTTTCGATCTTTAGATTTTTGGAAAAGAATTTTTTAGGGTTTTTCCAAAACCTAATTTTCTTTCAAAATTTCTTTATGGAATTAATAAGGAATGATTAAGAGAACATTTTAATGGTAAAAACGAAGAAATTGGAGGAATTTTTGGAGATTTGTAAATTAGGGTTTTTAACCTAAAACTTAATTTCGTAAGAATTCTTTATGAAAATGGTTCCTAAGGATTTTGGAAATAATTTTAAAGTGAGAATTTTGATTTTTAGTGGAAAACTCATTTTTGTAATTTTCCTAATTTAATTAATCCAAAAATTTATATTATAATTATAAATATGTGTTTAGGAATGTTTTTAGAGCAATATTTTAGTTAAATGGAAGATTTATGAATTTCTGAAAATTTAGTATTTATTAAATCCAAAAATTAATGTTTATTTTATTAATTATCCTTTAAATGTCGTAAGGAATGGTTAAGGGAAAATGCTGAGTTTAGTAATTAGACTTAGAAAATTTGATTTCTAATTATGTGACACGTTTACTTTATAAACTTTATTAGGTGGTGATCATTAAAGTTCAAGGTGAAAGAATTTTGGTCGAAGCGACGTGTCGTACTTGGTTTGAGGTAGGTGTTCAGATCCCAGTTAAGTTTAGAAGTACTTTAAAATTTTTATGCTTAATGAAATTTCATGTCTTTATTTTTTATTGTTAATTAATGTTTTAAATTCATTGATTATACAAGTTTATGTCTTTATATTTTTGCATTAACTGTTGGAAAGCATATGAACCATATGAAAAACATTTGGGCTTGAAAATATATGAGGCTTATGAAAGGAAATTGAACGAAAATGAAAAATATTTAAATGAAATAAAATTTTCATGTTGCATGTTGATCCGGAAGTGCTAAAATGGTAATGGTAAAGGGCCTTACAAAAGCCAAATGGTAATGGGGCTTGTAAAAGCCAAATGGTAAAGTAAATGACCAAAATTTGACTGCATATCTGATCAGTATGAAAAAGGGTACTTCCGGGACGGGTGTATACATATGACATAAGCATTTTTGCATATGCATTACATATGAATAAGATGACATACAAGAATTATGAAAGGAATGAAATGTTAATGAAATGATTAAAGAAAAGTAAGATTGAAAGTTTTAAGAATTTTGACTTATAAAATGTTATAAATTAGTTTCTAATATTAAAATGTTTTATTTTCGCATCTTATGAATTTAACTGAGCTATGAATTACCTGCTGAGCGTTGGCTCATTCCTATTTTTGAAAATATTTTTCAGGAGATAAGTGATGGCTGCTCGATGACTTTATACGTATCATCGTAGGTGACCTCTGGATGAAAGGTTCCATTTCATGATTTAAGTATGAGTCTTTGAATTTAATTCTGTAATGTTTGTGAGTTGAGTTTGTATCTGTGTAATGAACAGTAAGTGGAGTTCATATTATGATGATGGGTTTGAAAGTTTTATTGGTTATGAGACAGTTGATCTGTTGAAACATTTATCTTTGATGTTTATTAGTGGCTCTTTCATGTATTTTGGGATGATATTTATGTTATGACCTTAAGTTTTAAATGAAAATAGGTTATGTATTATTACTCTTTCGTACGACCGACTATTCCTGCCCCGATATTATTGGGCTAGTCGGGCCGGGTCGTGACACCTGAGACCTTGGATAAATACCATGAATCATGAGTACACCACTCTCTATGAACTACAAGAAATAGAAGAACATCTCATTAAGTTCATTCAAGAAGTTCTCGATTTTATTAAAAACCCATTATGAATAGCTAAAGAGATCGAAGAACCAGCCAATCCTCATACTTTTTAAGAGGCTCCAAAAGAATGCATGCTTCAGATCCAGCTACCAACCTCACTCGCCCCCAAGCGAGAGATGTGAACTCTAGTCCGACAGCTAAACAAGCTAAAGAAATTGAACCATGGCTAACTAAAGCCATATCCTAATCGATCTCTAAAGCAAAAATATTTCCTAAGTTCTAGGTACCTCACCTTGAAACCTTATCAAGGAAATAATGATCCTACAGATCACTTGGAAACTTTATATTCTATGAATTCTCTCCTTGTCATTGACGATGCCCTTCTATGTCATCTCTTCTTTATAACTCTAAAGGACTCAGCATTAAGGTGGTTCACTCACCTACAAATAAGAGTGATCATATCCTTCACCTAATTCAAGAAGACATTTATTACATAGTTTACTAGTTCCTAAAGACACCCCAAAAGTTTGCAAGTTCTGTTAAAGATGAGGAACCTAGTAAGTCACTAAGAAGCTTCATATTTAGGTCCCATAAAGAAATGCTCGATATAACAGACCTTGAACCAACATTCACCCAAGAAGCCCTGACTAGAGGGCTAAGACAAATTCCCTTACATTATGCATCATGTCATTAGTAGCCAAAGATGTTGGCATAACTATTGGAACTCATCAATATTCATATCAACACTAAGGAACACAACTGAGTGATTGAGTCACATCCTCTATACTCTATGATCCCCTAGGATAACAAAGATAAAGGGCTTGTTCTTATAAGTGAAATATTTAGGGATTAAACTTCCAATGCAACCGATGGCTCCCCAATCCATATGAGGCACCCACACTTGTCTGAGATTTTTGAGAACAAAAATAGCACTAGCACTAAGAATCAAAGAGGTGCGCAGAGAGGTTGCTCACTGACCTCAAGAATATCTAACTTATACTCTGCTAAGGGTATCTATGATCGAGTTTGTTGAGGCCATAGAAAATAAGGAATTATTTAAATGAGCACCATTTATGAAGATCAAGATATCCTGAGATATGTTAAGGTACTATATGTTTCACAAGGATCATAGGCATGACACTGAGGAGTGCCATCACCTACACAATCTGGTCTAAGAAATTATCAAATATTTAAAACTTAAAAAATTTATCATCACAAATCAAAAGAGATGAATGACAAAAGCTTCAGTAAAAAATGATACCAATGAGCCTAGGCTGGCTCGAGCAAACTAGATCGCAGGGGAAGTACCCCCAACTGTGGGTGACAATAGAAGAGACATCCCTACACATGCAAATAAGCTATGCACTATAGAAGTCAATGAAGAATTGGATTCATGATCTACTTATGACACACCAATTATTTTTAGCTATAGAGACGAACTAATGGGGAAACACCCATAATAAAGCTATTATTGTTATAGACCTAATCGCTAAATATCAGATTCGTATCATTCTAAAATATGCAGAAAGTTTAAAGAATATAATTTTTAAGGTAATCTTTGATAAGATGAATAGTCTCGCATCTTAGCTTATTCCTACTACATGACCCCTTTATGGATTCTTCAAGGAGCGTTAAAAGATTGAAGGAATAGTCACCCTAACTGTCACCTAGGGTGTATGAAACCATCAGTACATATTCATGGTAGACTTCATCATAGTTGATGCTCTAATTACCTACAACACTAAATTCAACAGGCCATTACTGAATAGCTTCAGAGCCATGGTATGCATATACAAATTGTAGTTAAATTTTTCATTGAGGGAAGGGAAGTTATGGTGAAAGGTGATCTAGCCCAATCACATACCTACTACTTGCAAGCAGTCAATCTTGTTGACACCTTCAAGAAACCCTTTAGCTGGACATAAAGCGAGGCCCAAGCCTTCAGAAATAGAAGTCATCAAAGAAGTACCACTAGTAGGGAATCAATATGGCAAATCTCTGAGAATCAGTTCCATTTCAGTAGGGAACATCGAGGTAAGATGGTACAAACTCTCTAGAATCATCTTGAAGTATTTATGTGGATAGCTACAGACATACTAGTCATCTACCAAGAAGTCATATGCCACCAAATAAATGCTTTGAGCGAATCCCACCCCGTCACATAGAGGATTAGAAAGACGGTTTGTTTACTCGCCAGACCCATTCGAGAAGAAGTAAAAAAAAAATTACTTGCCATCAATTTAATCAAAGAAGTCCATTTTTTAGATTGGAGTTCCAATGTAGTGGTGGTTTAGAAATCGACTGGTTTAGAAATCGACTGGCAAATGAAGAATATTCATATATTTTATTGATTTGAACGAAAAATATAACAACCCTAAAATGAAAAGTATTTTAAATTTTTGTTTGAACTAGAGCGCTTTAGTGTTATGCTTGTGAGAACTATAATGTTGAATTTGAAAGCACAATAGTGTCAAAAACTATGGTTATGATGCTTTAATCTCTATCTTTATAGTAATTCTTAATTTTGCATACAACGATGCATTATTGGGTCTAAGCACTGCGGTGCTGAGTCTTAATTTTGCATATATATATATATATATATGTTATTTTACCCAACCGCCTCCCTCACTCATTGCCTTACCTTGAAGAAATTGAAGGAGGAGAAGAAGGGGGATAATAAGAAAGAGAGGAGGAGAGAGAAAGGTCTTCAGGTGATTATTATCTATCATTTTTTATGAAAATTATTCTAAGTATTATAAGTAACTATCCTCTTAATTTTGTTTTTCACGAATTTAATTTCTATGAATTTTATCTCTTCTAAATTTGCCAAAAATGCATTATCTTTTGATTTCGTAAGCTTTCACTTTATAACTTTTGATACATTATTAATTTATTCATTTTAAATAATTTGATATAATTTAATTGTATTTTCACTAATTAAATATATGTATAAAAATTTTTGGGTAAAATTAGTGGTGAAATGGTATACTGAAAATGGGTTAAAAAGTAATGTATTGTGAGTTGATATAAAAATATTGAAATGAGATTTGGGATGAATTGATTGATCTAAATGAATACGAGCACATGATTAGGAGAGTGGTATCAGAGACATGTATCATCTAGAAGATGGGAAATAAGTGTCATATAAGATAAAGTGCTACGCCATGGGAGTCACCTCTTGAACATATAGGAAACAAAGTGCTACATGGTGGGAGCACCTCTTGAACTTGTACAAGTTACCTCTAGAATCTATTTTTCTTGTGGATGATTCTAATACTGATTATTGATTGAGAGTCAAGATATCCTCACATAAATAACTAATTAAATATTAATTTTTTATAACTAATTTTTTATACTAATTACTTTTTCTAAAAATGATTAGTAATATTAATTATTAAATATATATATTGATATTATTGTATAAGTTTATAATTTATAGATCAACAAGAATGATTAAATGATATGACTAAATGAAATTGATTGACTGATAAAGATATAATGATTGATTAACCGATAGAATGACATGTGATGTAATAAAACTAATCAATTTTCACAGGTGACTAATACAACTAGTATATATTGACAAATTAGCGTTCTTACATGATTTACGATATACTATTTTTTTAATCTTATATTGGTTTTAGTTGTAAGATTTTTGTTATTTGCTAGGCTTTTATAATCATTATGATTTTATATGACTTCAAGTAAAGGTAAGGAACCTACAGCTTGAGGTTATAACATGTATAGTTTTCATTTGCACTTCTAGTTTAGTTTTTTTTTTTTTTCAGTTCAATTGATTTATGTATTTTTTTATAGACTATGGAAACTATTATATATATTATTTTGGACCCTAGGGTTAGAATATAAATATTGCATATGATATTAATATAAGTTATAGTTTTATAATATAATTAATCATTTATGGATGTTAAATTGATCTTGTTGTAAAAGATTATTAGTTATTTTTAAGAAAGAAGAAATAAGTAAATAAATGAAAGACAAAAAGTTTAGAAATTTTTCCACTTAAGCTCTTGGGTATTGGTATGAGACAATGGTTAGTTGAAGAGTTTGCTTATGACCAGAGCTATATTATTGATTGCAGTGTTTATTGATTAAATGCATTATATATTTATTTTATTTAAAAATATATCTTTTTATTTAAAATTTAAAAAGTTATTTTGAATTTAAGATTTGAACTGATCATACAAATGGACCCAAAAAGAAAAGAAATTTGAATCTGATACTGAAGTCTTTTCAGTGATCTAAAAACCTAAAAAAATTATTGATATGATCACTTAAATGGTGAGCGATAAACTAGCCAAATAGTTTTGACAGAGCTATAAGAAGTTAGCTAAAAGTAGTAACAAAAAGAAAAGAATGATTATAAGGAATCTACTACACTACAATGTATTTGGTGTGCAAGAAAATATGTAGGACCTTATTATAAGGTGAAAGGAAAATATTTTAGGCGTTGATTATGTGTACTGAATGGGAGAATGTCCATTGCATGGAAATATTGTAAGTAGAAAATTGGAATGAGTGAAAGAGCTTTAAAAAGTGTTTGAAGATATGATTGGTATGATTAATGTGTAATTTTATAATCAAGTTTAAGGTAAATTTGAATTAATTTTAATGTGCTATCTAATTTAAAATTATTTGCATACTAATTTACCAATTTGATTTTGATATTTACTTTCAGCTTGTGTTCCCTCTCTTAGATTGATATAGAAATGTAAGCAATGATATTTTTCGAAGGTGGGGGAGATTGTAACAACCCAAAAATAAAAAAATATTTTAAAATATGAATTTTTTATTTGTACTAAAGCACTTTGGTGTTGTGCTTACGAGCATTGTGGCACTAGGATTGAGCCTCAATGTTGTTGTGGTGTTTGAGCCTTTGTTTCTATAGGAATTTTGAATTTTAATTGTAGCACTGCGGCACTGGGTCTGTATTAGAGTGCTAGGCCAATAAATGTGTTTTTATACATAGTTTATTCTAAATATCTATGCAATTTCAACCCATCGCCTCCCTTACTCTTCTCCTTGCTAGGAAGAAATCGAAGAGGGGGGGGGGGGGGGGGGGGGGGGGGGGGGGGGGGTGGTAGAGTAAAGTGAAGATAAGAGAGAAAGGTCTTTGAGTGATTTTTGTGTACCATTTATTTATAAAAATAAATATTCAAAATATTGTATGTAACTATCCTCTTACTTTTAATTTCAATGATTTCGATTTATATGGATTTTATCTCTCATAAATCTGCAAAAAAAAATTATCTACTAATTTCATAGTGTAAATTTTGATATGTTATAGATTTGATCATTTTAAATAATTTAATATTTTTTTATATTTTATTTGGTTAAATATATGTATAGGAATTTCTGGGTAAAATGACTTGAGAAATGGTATACTGAAAAATGGGTTGAAAAGTAATGTATTGTTATTTAATATGAAATATTAAAATTTGATATAGATTGGATTGATTAATGTGAATGCATATGAGCACATGATTAGGAGAGTGAAATCAAATATATGTATCGACCGGAAGATGGGAACTAAGTGGCATAAGATAAAGTGTTTCTCTATGAGAGTCACCTCTTGACTCTTATAGGAGACAAAGTATAATGTGGTGTGAGACACCACTTGAGCTTGTAGGGGTCACCTATAGTATCTTATCTATCTTGTGGATGATTCTGATACTGATATTGATTACTGATTGTGATTCATTAGTGTAGGAGCAAGATAGCCTCATATGAATATCTGATAGAATATTGATTCTTGATCACTGATTACTAATACTAATTATTTATTTTTTGATAATAATTATTAATATTAATTATTGAATATATATACTAATACTAGTATATAACTATATAACTGATGGGCTAAAGAGAATGATTGAATGATATGACAAAATAAAATTGATTGAATGATAAATGCAAAATGATTAATTAATCGATAAAATGAGATGTGATGTCTAATATAATTCATCAATTGATATAGGTGGATGGTACAGATAGCATATATTGATGCTTTGACTTCCTTGCAAGATTTATAGTATATTATTTATATTTTGCCTTGTATTGATTTCAGTTACAAGATTTTAATTATTTGTTGGGCTTTTTTCCTAATTATGTAGTTTTACATGATTTCATATAAAGGGAAGGAAACTGTAGCTTGATGCTGCATTATGCTAGTTTTTTTTATATACTATTAGTTTAGTTTTCTTTTAGTTTCTATTATTTATGTATATTTTTGTAACATATGAAGGCAATTGTTTAGACTATCTTAGACCCTAGAGGTAGAATGTGAAAACAACATATGACAATAATGTGAATTATACTTTCGACTATTCATACTTCTTATAATGTAATTAATCATATCTAAATATTAAATTGATTTGGTTATAAATGAAAATTAGTTGTTATTGAGAATCAAAAAAGATATGAAAAAATGAAAAGAGAAAAAGAATAGAAATTCTTCCACTTTATATCCAGAACGTGATAATACATGCCCCGTGGGAGGCTACCATTACCATGGATTGAAACCTTAGTCAACTTGCCGGTGCACCAACCCGTTATGAGTTTCTTAGATGTCTTCTCAGGAAACCATTAATATCAAGAGGCATCCTAAATATTGTGAGAAAATTGAGTTCATCAAATTAGAAGGTTTGTAGTTCTCGAAGGTTTTGCCTTCAAACTGAAAAAGTTGGAGCCACCTATTAGAGAATGATGGACAAGGTTTTCAAGAAATAATAGTGGAGAAATATCAAAGTATATGTGGATGACCTCCTTTTAATAGTAAATATCCTCATGAACATATCAAAGCTCTACAAAAGATAATCCTCACTCTTAAAAAGTATAACATGAGGCTAAATCCACTTAATGCACCTTTGAAGCTACTAAAAGGAAATTCCTATGCTTCCTTCTCACACCTAACATAATAAAAAGCAATCCCAATATAGTATAATCCATACTTCACATGAAGACACCCATAAATATAAAAGAGGTCTAGCAAATTACCTACTAGATTACTAGACTCAACCATTTCATATCTCTCGCTGGGAGAGAGGTGTGCCCCTCTCTTCAAAACTTTTAGGAATGTACAAAAATTCTCTTTGGGAGACAACAATAAATCGTACTCCCAACAATTGAAAGTTTCCTCACTTCACTGCAAATTCTTCAAAGTCTCCGGCTAAGAAAAAAAATTGTTGTTATACCTCAAAGTTGGCAAAGATGTTGTCAGTTTCATACTCATCATGGAAGAAGGAAAGAAGTAATGAACCATTTACTATGCAAGACATATAATCTATGGCATGGAGCAAATAGGTCTCATCAAGGAAAGGCTTATATGGGCATTAGTCAACTCTACTATGAGACTATGATCCTACTTCGAAGCCCATTCTATCCAGGTGGTAACGGGTCATCCTCTCAAGGCAGTTCTTCCTAAGCTTGACAACATGGGTTGATTACTCAAATGGAATTTTAAAATCAATGAATTTACCATCACATACACCCCAAGAATAGCTATAAAGGATCAATAACGCATCAAATTTATCATTTATTGCAACAACTAAAGCATGAACTCAGAGAAGATGTTCCAACCTCACTAGATGCTATATGTAGATAATGAATCAGATGAGAAAGGAGTTGGTACAAACATTTTCTTAAAAGCCCCACCAGAGTTGTTATTATTCATTCTATCAATTTCAATTTCTAACTCACTAATAATCAAGTTGAGTATGAAGTTTTACTTGTAAGACTTCTAGGTTGGGTTCAATTTCCTTGCAGTCTACTCAAACATGCAACTCATGGTGAACTAGATAAATGGAAAATATGAGATCATAGATGAATTTCTCTTTAGATACTTGTTCAAAGTCAAAACCAAAATCAACAAACTTGAGTATTTAAAATTCATTCAAATTCCCAGAAACTAGAATCAACTTATTGACCTTCTATTCAAGCATGGAAATATTGATGGACAACAAACAATATTGGTCTCTACACTCGCCAATATAGAAGAGGAAATAACACAAACATAAGCGGATCCCCTAGCTACATGTACTATGAGTTGGATGGACTCTTTCATCAAGTATTTAAATAATAGATTAATCAATGTTGAGATAGGTCACCCATGATGATTCAAAATTAGGAAAAATTAACTAGATTCTACTTAACAACCACTTATTCAGGAGGTCCACATCCTTACCCAATCTCAAATGTGGAGGCAGAGATCAAAAGGAGGCTTTACTAATTAAAATCCATTCGGGTGAATGTGGAAGCTACTCTAGCGGACACAATCTCACCCACTTGATTCTTAGGAAAGGATATTTATAGCCTACTCTAAGAAAAGAAGAAAAAGAATAAAAAAGACATATAATACTAAATGTTTGCACAATGCAGTTGCAACCTTCCACAAATTGCACTCGATCATGAGTCCCTAGCCATTTTCCATGTGGTGAATGGACTTCATAGGCCCATTCCTTCGATTAATATGGCAAAGAAGATTTGTCTTATTCATGATTGATTACTAAACCAAATGGATTTAGGTTCAAGCACTCACTTAATTAACTTCCACCATAGTTTAAAATTTTATTTGGATAAATATTATCCACCAACATTGAGTTCCATTCACAATCATTATAGATAATGGACATAGTTCTCTAACTAAAGCCTCAAGAAATCCTATAATGTTTAAGGCATCCACCTCAAGTTTGCATATGTTCACCATCCTCTAACTATCGAACCAGTTGAAGCTGCTAGCAAGCTCATACTCAACCTACTCAGAAAAAGACTAATGACTCCCAAGGAGAATGGGTAAAATTACTTCCTTCAATATGTTGGGTCCTCAAAATATATATATATATATTAACTATTATAAGACACACACTCGTTTCACTCTCGCATGTTACTGAGGTCATACTCTCAATAGAGATTGAATTTCTAAGCTAAATGGCACTAACCATAACTCATGACATGATCGCTGAATCCAACAAATGGGATATATCCAATAAACAAGTCTTACATGCAACCATTAACCTATTAAAAGAGCTTTGAGCATTAATTCATGCTTTGACAAGAGGAAATAAGGTGAAGAACCAATAATTACTACAATCTCCACATCAAGAAAAACCATACAACATGGAGACTTGGTCCTAAATAAAGCGAACATAGTCACTCATCACTTTACTCTATGTAAATTAGTGAGTACTTGGGAAGGTACCTACATCATTAAAAGACAGGCTAGCCCAAGAGCCTATAAATTATGGACCCATAAAAGAATCAAAATTCCGAGGACTTGGAATGGTGATGACATAATACTATTTTATCCATAAAGGAAACATCTTTCCTCACTAGATCCTTATTCTTATTTCTTTCTTTTTTGATAAAGAACACTTTTTTATTCATAAAAAATATCTCACATAAAATGAGACATCAAAGGCACTAGCCTAAATAACCACCTCTTCAAAATGGTAAGAACTTGGGACTTTATGTTCAAAGTACCAAACCATGTGATGTGAATTCCTTAGGAGACCTCTTCTAAGTGAAATATGTCCTGCACTAGTCTCTCAACCTCATAATAACCAGCTGTGATCACCGAAACATTGTAGAATCATTAACTATCCCTCAAGGTCTAAGATGAAATAAAAGATTAGACTGGTCACTATGGAGAGGTCAAGCCCCCAAGCACTAAAGACTTATGTGAGCACTAGATCCCCCATAATTAATAAAAATAATCTTTTTAGTAACATTATCAGTTCATTCTTTGTTGAGTGACTAGTGATAGATCATATTTTTAAAAACATGAATGCAATTCCTCTAAATAAATTCTTCTGCTATTTAAAAACTTATTGAATTCTAGTCACTTGACCTTGTAATAACTTGCTTTGATCACCTGAGTAGTGCCACATTGTCAACTTCTCCTCAGGGTCTAAGCTGAAAGAAAAGATTGGACTACTCCTTCTAGCAAGCTGAGGGCCCCAGGCACTTGAGACCTACGAGAGGACTAGAGGCCCCAACATGTGGAAAGTCATATTTGTACTAGGATCTTGTCATTATTCTTTTAAAAGCGACAAGGGGAATATCATATTTCCAATCCTAAAGATAATTCCATGTGAACTTTCCTACTGTCAACAAATAATAAAACTTAAATTATATATTTATTTACGAATTACTTATTTTATGCTTGGGAAACTCAAGCATATGAAGAATAGGATCTTTCGAATGCTTGTGAACGTGCTTGTTTCTTTTGTACAAATAGAGTTTCTCATCAACTCATCCTTAAATGGGGCTTGTAAGGAAAAAAATTCTCCTCAACTTAAAGGCTCGCAAAAAAATTCATTAGTAAGAAAGAAAAAGTGTATTCAATGGACAAGATTTATCATACGTGTCATACATGATTTGCTTTAAATATTTATAGGGTTTTGTTTCTACTAGTCAAATATACACAAATCAGCATTATTTTGTCTCGGAGGATAGACTAGTGTTTCATTATCAATATTTAAAAAGGGAAACTATGACTTTTATTCCTAATCTGACACAACATAGGGAATATGCAATCCATCCTAAAGGATGAAGGGAATATTCGCCTATCTTTCAGTTTATAAAAGTAAATTAAGGAATTTCTTTTCATAAGTAAACAAAAAGGATATTAAGATCTCACTAAAGGTAAATAAAAAATCCATTAATCTTTTAATTATAGAATTAAATTCAATATTTAAATTAGATTTACACCCTCAAAATTTTCCCTTATCATAGAGAAAAACTAAGGTAGGGTTTATTTTAATCATGGATCCTAGACTTCCTATAGGGGTAAGCCCTTATCGTTAATTAAATATCCTAAGAGAAAACTCTTGATTAAAGTGAAGACTAAAGAGATTTAAATTTATATAGATTTAAGAAAATATTTGGGTTATTGAGATTGCAAATCACGGGCTTTAGATTATAAATTCTTGAATTGATTTGAATTTATTGAGAAGATAAAATAAGAAAGATCTGTAGAAGGAGAGGGGTGTATACAATCTAGACTTACACTTTCCTAGAGTGAGTTGCTAGCTAACACTCCTAAACATAAACAATCTTCATTTATATGTAAAATTTGGTAAGCTCTATCCTAAGAAACAAGTAGATATAATTTAGAAAACTTTACAATTGAGAATGTGTAATATGCATATGCTTGCGTAATGAAATGCAATCTAAAAAAATGTACAAAAATTGAACTTTTATTTATTAATGAATTTCAAGGTAGAACCCAAGGTCTGCAAGAAACTATGGTGGCCAGACTCTACTATAATAAACTGGGTCTTCTATACTTATGAAACATATAAATTTGAATGTGACTATTCATTTTTGCTTGAAATCATCTAGCAGTTGGATCTTCTATAGAATTCCAAAAGTAATGATGCTATAAGGAAGGACAATAATTTCCTATTGGAATCAATATACATATGTAAAATAATCCTATTCAAATCTTTACAACACTCAACATTGTACAACTTGATCAAGCTATGCAAAGCTCCTAGAACATTTGTAATTATATATGTATTTACATTCATTAACACCTAGGTAAATTCTACTTCTACAAAAATATAAAAACAGGATATAAAACGATGACTATATGATACAATGCAAGTGTGAGTAATTATATATATTGAAATGTAAATTGAAAGAAATTTATACGGCTCTAAATTTTCACTCTGATCTCTTGTGTACCAATAGAAATGTAAAAATGACACCTAGAGTACATAAACTTTTCTTTTTCGTGACATTCATTTTGTCATCTTCTTCCCTTTTTTAAGCTCCTTAGATTTGCCGATCCGGATACCCAAATGAAAAGAACTCCTACACGAAGGGGTGTTTCTTTCCTCTTTGAATTTTTGGCTTATCCTAATTTAAATTTCCTAATGAATGGAACTATCCCCTAAGGGATATTTTCTTCCTTTTTGGACTTCAAATTGGAAACTCAAATGTCCCATTTTAGTTCACTTTCACAACTTGTGAATTTCAAATTACATATGGAAAATAATTAAAAAAACTCTAATACAACTGCATGGTTATTCTAAGAAGTTTATATATATATATATATATATATATATATATATATATATATATATATATATATATATATATATATATATATATTCCAAGAATTTATATAATTAAATTTCACTCATTTGATCATAAAATACTCTTGGTCATATTTTTTTAACTTCTAGGGGGCTAGGCATTTAGGACCTGCATAAAATTTCATTAGATCACATTTTTATAGCCCTACGTGAGCATGGCCACCTTTAGAAGAATTTTTTAGCATCAAGATAGTCCTAACCTAGGAAAATCTAGCTCCTATCAGACCATATCATATATAGAATGGTAAAGAAAAGAACATCACATCATAAACAATTACAACAACCAAGTCATAACAACCAACATATAGTGAAATTCGTGAAAGCCCACATCACACAAATAGAAAAAAAATAATGAACACTAGTCAATCCTAAAATAAGAGTTGGTTGTCTTAAAAAACATTCTATGGTTTTTTGTCAGTTTGTGTGACTTAGATATGTCATAGGCCGGGTTTTTGTTCGAGTTTACTAACAATTTCTTTGATTTATTGTAGGCTGAAAGGATTTTAATTTGAGCTTAATTATTAGTGTTTTAATGAACATTTTATTGTGAATTTTATTTGTTTAATTATTACTACTTTTATTTACATCATGGATGTGAGGTTTATTTCACCCTCCTTAAGGCTAATTTAGTAGTGCCGTAGGCCCGGGTTACCCAATAGTAACCAATGTTATTTGATTAATTTAATTGGTTTAAATTAATATTTGATCATTTTTAATTAATTTATAACTGATTTGGTTGATTTAATTTATGATTCAATAAAGCTTGAATGAATTATTTGACATTAGGATTTTTAAAATATTTTAATATTTTTTTAATTAAGGGTATACTTCTTGACTTTTAAACAAGGTTGTGAAAATCGGACCGGACAACGAACCGGAAGAGGGAGAGGTTCACGGTTCGACCGGTTCGACCGGTCGAACCGGGGTCGAACCGGATGACATAATAAATAATTATATTATTAAAATTTAATAAAATAAAAATCAGATAATATAATTATATGAGCATTTAATAATATTTATAAATTTTTATATATATAATATTTAATAATAATATATTTATAAGAATAACACTTAATATAATATATAAATTTATAATATAAAAAATTTATGATCATTAATATAATTTAAATAATTGAATATATGACCATTTAATAATATTTATAAATTTAAAAAATATATATATAATAATATAATACAAAATTATAAATATAAATATCATTTAAAAATAATATATTTATAATTTAATATATTTATAAGAATAATATTTAATATAATATATAAATTTATAATATTAATATTTTAACATAATTATTATAATATATATTATAGCAAATTTATAATACATATTATCCAAATTTGTAGCCCAACTAAGCAAAAATTTAAAGCTCAACTAAGAAAAAATTTGAAGCCCAACTAGCCCAAATAAGCCCAAATTCACATTCTAAAGTATTCATGCAAGTATGCAACCTTTTTAGTCCCACATTATAGGGGGAGGTGGAAGATCCTTCCTTGAACCCTTTATAAAGTGAGAAGTACACTCTTTTGGCAAAACAAATTATGTGAGATATTTAAGATATCTTGCATGAATTATGATGAAATTATTCATCATATTTAATAAAAATATTTTAAAAAGTTTAAAAAATTTTAATAAACTAAAATATATATTTAAAATTTTAATTAAAACAAAAAAAAAATATTTTTTACAAACCGACCGGTTCTTTCCAACCCGGACCGGTTCAACGGTTCACCGGTTGAACCGCCGGTTCAATCCGGTTTGATCCGGTTCTATGCAGAGCCGGTTTTGAAGTTGGATCGGACCGGCCACCGGACCGGTTCACGGTTGAACCGGTTGAACCGGCCGGTCCGGTCCGGTTTTCAAAACAGTGCTTTTAAATTACTATATGTTATATAATTTTAATAATTTTTTTTTTTAAAAGTATACCTTAATGTGAGTAAAATTTCTTTGAGTTTGTTGGATTTAGAATTTTCTATAATTAGTTATATTTTTTCAAAATTTATGTGTTTATGAGCCACATTTGATCAAAGAGTTAACTTTTTTTAATTTTAATGAATTCTGAAAATAAATTATTTTTCATAAATACTAGACATAATTATTAGTCTAATGGCTTGAATTTTAATCAATTTGGAATTTTCTTGATATAGTTTTGATTTTTAGATATTTGTGTTTTTTTCTTAATTATTTAATTGCTTAATTAGAGAGGTTTAGTGATTTTGGTACCAAGTTAATCCCAAGCTTCATGGAATCTCCCCAAAATGTCATTGATGACTCTTTGGGATGATTCCAAGTGTTTGGAACCATTTTAGGTATTTTAATTATGTTTGATTAATTTTATTAATTAATTCAATATTTTCCATAATTAATGAATTAAGGTTCATTTTAAGTTCAATTCAAAGGGCTTTTAATTTTTTTTTTATTGTCAACTCAATTATGAATGAATAAGATTTTAATATACATTTTTAGGATTTTATTTTAAATATATATTATTTAATTAAGATCCTAAGTTATTTTCAAGGGTGAATTTTAGGTTCTTTAGATGGTGGGCCAAATGGATTCCGAATAATATGAATTTGGGCCATGGGTTCACCTTATCCCAAGGTCCAAACTCATAAAATTTGGTCCCTTGGTGGACCCTATAAGGAGGTTAACCAAACCACCTAAGGTAACCACTTGGTTACTCTTAAGGATTTAACTTTGACTATCTATATAAAGGAGGGGGACAAAATAGGTGGCCATCTAACCCTTGACTCAAATATAAACAACACACAAACAAAATCCTAATTCTTGTTGGATAGGTCATTAAACTAATTTGAACTTAATGGTCAATTAATGACCTTTGAACTTCAATTATTCAAAATATGCTTTTAATAATTCCAAATAGGGGTAAGAATTTTGGACATGTTAGGGACAAACACAAAATTAATATCCCAGAGTCTCAAGCCATGGTGAGTTGACCTAATACAAAATATATAAAAATACCCCTAAGATTCTATCTAAAATGACCTAATTTTCATGCATGGTCAGGCTTGAGACCATAGAGCCTTTTAGGTTTCCTCAAGACCTTTCCAATTTTCTTAAGATCACTTAAATCAGCTAAGTGGATGAGGAGATATGATTTTTTGAAGTTCCAAATAAGTTTTGCAATTTTTTAATTCGACCAAATACCCAGTAAACATGCTCTAACACATGTCATCCTAATATTAGCGGGCCAATTATTAGCGGCTAACTGGATAATGCATGATTTACCATGGACATCCAATGTGAGATCAAATGACTAGGTTTAACAACGCTCCAAGACCACACGATTTAATTGGAGCCATTGATCGAGATCAATACCTATGATTATGTCTTTCACCTCCTGCATGCCTCTGTGGACATGAACGTATGCCAACATGATCCAAGAGATCCCATCAGTAAAACTTCACCAAATTTTATAGGGAGCATCAGAGGAAAGAAACTCTTCAATCCAACAGTCAAAATCCATTATTTTAAAGGTTTACTTCACACTTTACTAGACTTCCTAGATAGTGAGCTTGGGTTGGGATTTTTTCTCACAGAGAGCCCCTAATGTGGATGTTTTGTATCAAAAGCTTCAGGAGGATATCACAAAGACTTCTCCTTTAAATGTCGTGATTGGAGGAGCACCGAGAGTGTTACATTGGACTTTGCTCGAGCTCATTATAAATAATCACAAAAGATATTGGAAAGCAAGGGGATAATTCTTAAAGTCTGGGAGGCTTTTAAAATTGAAAGGATAAAATGAGGCACTCTGAGGTAGGTTTCCCTATTCAACTTAGCCCCCATGGCGATGGATGGCCATAATCGTGCTTGAGAGGCCTTGGATAGCTATCAGCTGGAGGAAACAACTATGGAGAACCCCCTGAGCTCAAAGGAGGCAAGCTTATGCTGCAAAGCCTCTAGATTTAGCTCATGTGAGTAGGAGACCACAAGCCATCCGTTTCACCTACCTTAGCCTCCATTGGCTACCAACTAGATTAGATTGAAGAGGAAAGAAGCCTAAGGCATTTGTAAGCTCAGGAGTGAGCTTAATTGTACAGGAAGAGACCCAATTACGCAACATCGCTCTAACCCAAACATTGAAGATTTGGGTCAGTTTGGTCCTGATCGAGGTAAAGCCATGAGGAGGTGCATAGGGTCATGACCTATCCAATGTGATAGGCAATTAGGTTTGATTTATCCTTGGTTGAGATCTAGCTTAGGTCATAGTGGTTTTGACAACTTTGGGCTTTCCTAAGTCTTAGCATGAGTTGACCCATGGGTTGGGCCAGCTAGGGCAGGTGCATTGGATCATGGAGGCACAAAGTAACCCTTAGTTTGGTTTGATTTTCCTTAGGATGGGTTTTGACTCATGAAGAGCCCTTTTTGGGCTCTTGGGTCAAGCCATATAATTAACCCAAGTGGACCCAAGGGTTGGACCACCTAAGGGTGAGTCTTAGGGATCTAATAAGCAAATTCAAAGGGGCTTGGAAAAGCTTGGAGTATAAAATTGGACATAGGTTTAGTGTCACTACAGAAAAATCAACAAAAATGGGCAGTTTTTACCGGCGGTTCACTCTTATTTACCGGCGGTTGTATAACTTACCGGCGGTTGTCCGGCGGGTACGTGACCGCCGGAAAATTAGGCGTAGGAAATTCTGTATCGGCGGTCTAAAACGGCGACAGTTTGCCGACGGTCAATGCCACCGGCTATTCCACAACTATATACCGGCGGTGTACCGGCCGATTAACTGCCGGTCACAATACCGGCGGCTTACCGACGGCCACTAAACCGACGGTTGACCGACGGTATCATGGCATCGACAGTTGTTGTGAAACCGCCGTAAACCGTCGGTAAGCCGTCGGTACGTTACCGGTGAACACCGGCGGTCATGCCCGTCGTTAGTAACGACGGTCAAGACCGCCGGTATTCCGACGCCTAACCGCCGGGTACCATCGGATGACCGCCGGTTATGTACCGGTGGTTTAAGGAATAAGCAGCGGCTAAACCGCCTTCGAAATCGCCGTTAATACCGGCGGTCCATGGACCGCCGGACATAACCACCGGTAATTAGCTGTTTTCCTGTAGTGTGTAGGGTTGGTTTGGTCTACCATGGTTTACCTAGTCAATCAAGATGATTTGCATTATTTCAAATACATTCACTTTGATGAATTAAAACCATTGGGAGTGGTCTCAAGCCAAGGGAATGCCATTTGAATTGAAAACCTATTTAAACCCTTGAGAGACGCCTTAGTTAATCATGGTTGACCTAGTCAAATAGGTCAAACAAGGATTGTATTTGGATTCAATGCACTCCTAATTATGTTTAGGATGCATTGAAAAAGTTTGATGGCCTGATATAAATTATCCATGTTGAAGTTTAGAGAACTTTAAATTTATCTTTAAGGGTATTTTGGTCAAAGGGGCCCCTGATAAACTTTGGCTCAACAGAGGTCCACCAAAGATTAAGTTTTGGGTTTAACATGTTATAATGATGATTATGGACATGTTTAATGGTTTTTGGGAAATTCCCAAGGTTAAATTCCTTAAGATGCTAAGTTTAGTGGCATGAGCTATAAATATTTGAAAGTCTTAGAGACATTAGATTTCAATTGAGTTTTGGAGGTTAGAGGTCTTGAAAGGATCTCAAATTTGGAGGGTTGACTATAGGACATGACTAATCAATATATAATTGATAGATCATGAATTGGGGGTCATTCAATTTAATGTTGAGGTGATTGAAAGCCACCCAAAAAGGGTCATAGGACATGAGCCTTTGGCCCTTGAGTTTATGTTTGAGGTTTTGGATTTGAATGATTGAATTTAGTTAAGCTCATGAGAAAAATGAGGTAAAAAACTATGCTCATTCTATTCTTTCTAATATTTTTGGAAAGGCAAAGGCCCATCTGAATTGATCAAATGTAGTGGCAGGATCCTAGTTAGCAAGGTACTATTTTTAGTTATCCAATATTTAATTATTTTAATGTATAGAATGTTCATATATGTATTAATTTGTATGAAGTTTTGTCAGAAGAATTCTATTTATGGCTTTATTATTTGGATTTTATAGCAGCTCTTATTGTTTATATGATGGTTGAGTTAGATAAATATAGGTCTAGGCATTTCAACCTTCCACTAGATCCTTGGGCATTACTGTTGCGGATCTATGGTTTATGATTTTGATGATAGCAAACATTCCTTATTTCTCTACGATTGCCTTATGTGCTAACGTTTCAGGTTCCCACGATCGGACTGCAATTTGGAATCAGCTCAAGATTGGGTAGACTAGGTCTGAGTCAGTTTGTAATCTTTTTCCTTTCTTGAGTATATTATATTTGGTGTGGGACCAGTTGGATTGTAATTTAGAAGATCTCCTGTTCTTCCCTATAAGTTTTCTATTTTTGGTAATATCGGCCGGGACGATATTTATATCGTCCTGGATGATCTGTCCAAAATCAGAAACCCTATTTAGGGCATCCTCATTAAGGCAGCCTTCAACAGATCGGCGTGGACGATACCTGTATCGGCCAGGACGATAATCTCAATTTAGAAAGAATCAGCCGCCATAATCAGTTTAGGAATTCTTTGTTTTAGGAAATTGGCCCGGACGATATTATTATCGTCCAGGACGATCTAACTCAATCATGCCTAAATTGATCTGGTATCTTGGGAAAGCATTAATGGTTGATTGATACGATCACATCGTCCGAGACGATCGAATGATCGGCCAGGACGATGGCCTGGACGATCTTCATCGGACAGTTTGTATTCAGGGCTATAATCAGGACGATTGAAATCGGTTTTAAACTAATCGGCCAAGATGATCGTGAGATCGGCCTGGACGATGTAACCAATTTTCTTCTGATCGTCTCAAATCGTCCTGGGCTAATGAGCTTAATTTGTACTGATCGGCCAGGACGATATGTCTATCGTCCTGGACGATAATGTCGGCAACTTGCATTAATGAGCTCGTTTTGAGAGCTTCTATTTAAGCTTTGGCATGACACTTAGTAAGTGTCTTTGGCAGCCATTGTAGCTTCGTTCTTGTGGGGGAAACATGAAGAGAGAGCTTGAAAGGGAGAGTGGAAAGGGTGGAGTTTGAGAGAGGGAGAAGATCCTTTGAGGGGGGACTCAAGGGAGTGTGGAGGGGGTTCCACACGGTTGCTCCGGCGAACTCGCACCTTAGTACCATCGGATTCAAGGCTTGTCTCGAGGTAAGTTCACCAAAGAAGAAGTCTCTTTGGTGTAAAAGGACCCGGCGACTCCGCCGCACCGGGGGAGGTGGAAGTGATTTTGTAAGGGCTTCTCCGCCTAGCTGTGGGGGCTAAATGAGAGACACTTGTGTTAGTGCAATACTTGGAGGGTGCCTCCAAGGAGTGGACGTAGGTCAATGTTTGACCGAACCACTATAAATCCGGTGTGTTCTTTTCTTATTATTGCTTCCGCATTTTAATTTCCGCACTTGGTTTTCATTGTGGTGATTTGGTTTGTGATTTTATTTCTTTGTTTAAAGAATCCTTTTTATTTTCCAATTCACCTCTCTTTGTTAGCTTTGGGACTAAGTTCATAGGGCTTAACATCCCCATCGAACTTTCAAGTGGTATCAGAGCGGTTTTCATAAAATAAGTTTTTAAAAACTTTTGAATTTCGATCTATGGCTAATATTTCTAATCGTATTTTTGCGGAAGGATATTCAATCAGTAGACCACCATTGTTTGAAAATATTTCATTTGATTTTTAGAAAATTCTCATGTCTACTTTTTTGCAATCAATTGATTTTCGCATGTGGCATATGATTTTAACTGGTTATTCATCACCATCACGTATTGTTAATGGAATTAAAACTGATATTCCTTTTAATCAATGGAATAGGGATGAACGAATGGATGCTCAATTAAATGCAAAGTCTTTAAATTGTTTTTTCTGTGCTTTAAATTCTGATGATTTTATGTTAATATTTACGTGTACTACCGGTAAGAAAGTTTGGGATAAATTGCACACCATATACGAAGGCACTAGTGAAATCAAGCAATCCAAGTTGAATATTTTAATTCATGATTTTGAAATGTTTTCTATGAAACCTTTTGAAACAATTTTAGACATGTATACAAGGTTTATTCAAATTACTACATCATTGTATGCATTAGGAAAAGATTTTTCATATTTTAAAAAAGTTAACAAAATTCTTCGTTGTTTACTTAAAAAATTCGATGCTAAAGTTGTTGCTATTTGTGAATCAAAAGATTTGAATGATTATTCTATTGATAATTTGATTGGCTCACTCATTGCCTACGAGCAAGGGTTGAGTCAAAGACTTTTGGATGCAGGTGAGACGATCGTTCTAAAATCCGAAGATACGGAAAGAGGAAGCTGTGGACCTCCGAAAGGAACACCGCGCAAACGGGTCGATTGGAAGGGCAGATTGGATCGTGCATACGACTAACCATTGAGGATGGAGGCTGACGCCAACATACCTCGATGGATAGTAATATACCCGACCTAGTCACGGGTTTCCCCTACCCGATGCAAGAGCTCGAATGGGGTTTAGTAGATTGTGGGGACCAAGTTTCCCACGGGCGCAAGCCCCCGTGGTTAATTACATCCCAGGCCGGAGCCTGAGAAAACTCTCGATTAAGGATCATACATTATCTTCTCTTCAAGTGGGATCGGCACAAGGGTATAGACTAGGAAATCCTACTCAAATGGAAGAAAGGTCCGAAGAGGCTGAATCAACATGCGTGGCTCAAACTAGCATTCGGAGGCTCTAGGGTACTAAAAAGAAACTGGAGAAATTAAAACCAAACACTCAATCACATGCGTGAGAGAAGGGATGGAGGTGGCGTCATCCTGTGACGCGGATAAGTAGGATTTATAGTCCCCGAAAGGAAGGGACATACCTACTATTTAAGGCATACTACGAGACCGAACGTAGTATCCTCGAATCTTAAATCTAGTTTGGACTTAGTGTTCGACACACACTAAGACCAGTGTCCTAGCTAATGCGATGCAAAGATCTGGACTTATCCCGGCCTGGATTGGGGGAGCCAGCTAACCACCTAATCGCTTCAAAACCATGCTATCAGGTCAATTATGAAAGATGGGTGGGAGGTACAGTTTATTGGAAAGAGGACCGACATCTAAAGAATTTCCTAAGTGGTCCTGGACTTATGTTGGGTGAATGCCCCTAACTAATGCAATTAAATTTTAATTAGTTGGTTACTAATGCAATGCATGCTAGTTGAAATGTCAGCTCATGAATGCTTTGGATTTTAAAAACAGGCTTAATATAAAAATAATTTTTAGAAAAGACTGAGTCTCCCTAGGTCCGGCACTTCATCCTCATAGGCCAGATTATCCGGACTCTACCCGCAGGCAGGGAGATGTCTTATTAGAAGGAGAGAGAAGATGCAGTAATATGCATGCGACCCCGGACGGTTCCGGCAGTTCCCTAGGTTCGTTAAGTTTCTATATTATTTAAAACCTAAACTTTTAGGAGTTAGTTATGAGTAGAAGAATTTTTAGTCCTTAGAGAGCCTAACGGAATTCAGGCGAAAACAAGAGCGGCATGCAAGAAAGAAACCTAGAAAAAGCAGGTAATTCTACTGCACAATCAGGTAAACACATCAATATAAATCCAACTAATCAAGTAAATGTCCGTAGGCCAACTGCCCTTTAATTACAACCCAGGGTATGCAGAAAAGTAAAGTGGCCGGGCACCACTGCCAACAACCCGGATTTTCTAAGCCTATGACAGACGCCAACAACTTTGAGTGGGATATTGGGTCTTCAATCTTCAATATCTTCAATCTCCTGGGTATCCTCTCCTTGGACTCCTTGGATCACTCCTCCTTGGATCTCTCCTCCTTGGACTCCTTGGATCCGTCGTGGCTTGAATATCCAAACGAAGAAACAATTCCCCCAATATGGAGGTATTGCTTTTTCTCTTTGGATATCTAAAGCCATCCAACTCGATCTTCCAAATGGAAGAAGACTCTCCCCTTAGGGATGCCTTCTTCTTTTGGAATCCGAGTTGGATAAGAATATCCCAACTCGAAGTTGTTTTCACAACTCTTAACGATTATTACAGATATTACATTAATTGAAAAAAGCAGAAAAATCTAAAAGGACCTGCATGGTTATCCTAATAAAAATCCCAAGCAGTTCATATATATATAAAAAAAATGCTAACACCATTGACCCTGTGCCAAGCCACGCTCTTAATTTTGAGGGCTAAGCGCTCCACCTGTGCAGTTATAATTAATTTAGCCCTCATTTTTATTTAGGGGGAGTTGAGCAAGCACCTGCATAAAACACATTATTAGAAATCATGATATTGCTCCCCCCTTTTATCAGCATGAGCATGGCCACCTGCACGGAAGAACAGTATATATATGGCGCTCTTAACCTAGGGGTAAATCTAACGCTCACATCCAGAGTGCAGAAAAAGTAAGCAAACACAGCAATCATTTTTCAAACAGCATGCAATAAAAACCACGGAAAGCTCCGGCACACAGCAGAAAAATAAAACCCAGCGGCCTAACCTAGATCTAGAAGTGGTGCCCTAGCAAACCATTCTATGTGTGTGTAAGGCTAGTGTGGCTTGGATAGGTCTTAGGCAGGGTAATTAGTTAAAATTGTCTAAAGTTCAAATCTGTTGAAGGCCAAAAAAAAGAAATTTTTGTTGAAATTCGAATATTAATTAATTGAGGTGCGTTTTAGTTAATATAGTTTGTTGATCAATTTTAGAAACTTAGGGTGATGATATTTGAAGTTAAAGTTATATTAGCCAATTTTGGAAAGTCCTGGGTCCTCCTAAGAACTAGACTAAGGGTCCAAAAAGTCACTATGGGAAAAAGGCTAAGTCTGAGTCTCCTATCACCTTAGGAAAATACTAGACCTTAATACGAGTAGTCAGACAGGTAGTAGGCTGGAATCGGAGTTCCCTATCCAAAGTTATGAATTTTCTAAGTTTCGGGCCCTAAACTATAGGATGGGGTTGACCAAAAAGTTGACTTTCAATCCTAGGCCAATTTCTGGAATCCTAAGATTTTTAGTAAATACTAGGCCCTAATTGAAGTCTAATGCAAGTGAGTTTGCCTAATTTGAAATTTTCTACAATTAGTTATGAATTTCTAAAGATAGGGTATTTAAGGGAATTTTCTAAATTAACTAGGAAAGGGCCCTTTTTTACTATTTTGATCCAAATGAGCTCCAAACTGATTGGAATCACTCCCAAAAGTCAGGGATGACCTGAGAAAGTGATCCCAAGTACTTGGAGAAAATTTGGGATTTTTAATAATTTTTAATAATTTATTAGGGGCAAAACGGTAATTTCTACCTATGGTCAAATTAAGGGTCGACCTGAAGTCAAATTAGGGAGCCCTTTTTATCTAAAGTCAAGGATCAGATTTTGGTCAGTTCAAGGTATAGTGGGTAATTTTCTGACCTAATATGTAATTATTGTATTTTTCGGAAGGTCTCGGGGCCTTAATTAACCAGCTAATTAGGGTTAGTTAATTAAAGGATCTAGCAAGCCCTAAAAATTCCTAGAAAATTCAGTTATGTTTTAGATGTCACTAAGTTTAAGTGTTGAGGTTTTGGTGTCAATCCGTGATCTATCCTAGCTCCTAGAAGACTTCTAAGTTCGCTAGACAGGTCCTTAATTATTGTCCTTAAGGTGTCACTACGTTATATGGGTTTAAACTGAAGTTCATACTAACCCTCAAGGTAGTAAATGCATGGAGTACATAAACAAAATAAACACGCCATGTCCTTAGATCTAGGAGAGCCTAAACTAAGTGGTGGTAGTGCAACCTACACATGCAATCTACGAAAGATAAACAAAAGTAAAGACACCTGAAGAGATGATTAGTGAATGATTGGGACTCAACCATTCACTAACCCACTCCCCCACGATTGCTCTTCACACATAAGATCCATGTCTAAAATTTCACGAAGCAGCGAGTCTCCAAAAATTAGGATTTATGTATAAGTAGTTTTAAAAATAATTTCAAAATACTTGTAAACATAAATATATATTTTAGAAAATAAAATAATTAAAAGGTAAATCAATTCATAATACATAGATATAGGGAGACCCACTAAACACTCTCACCAGTCTCAAAACGATTTAAAAATAATTTGTATCCTGAAAATAATTATCATAATTAATATTTAATACCAAAAATATTCGAATGATCAAATCCAAATAGTGATCTGTCAAAACAGCCAAAATCAAGAGCTGGAAATAGTTTCAAAACATAAAGCTCGTCTTGCTGAAAAGAACGAGGGGTTGCACACCGAAATCCGACTTAAAACGGCGAAGATACGAATTTTTCGAAGTTTAAATATAATAAAAATATTATTTTAAAATAGTGCAGTTTCACTGTTTTTGAAATGACAGAGAATTCAGACAAAATTTTTACCTGAAAATAGTTTTAAAATATGCAGAATTCAGAGTACATCCAAAACAAGATGCTGTGCGTCAACAGCGGACTTAAAACGACAAAGTTATGTAATTTCAAATTCTAAGTATAATAAAAAGAATATTTGAAAATAATACAGCTTGCTGTTTTCAAAATAAGTACAGAAATACTAAAAAAATTTGTGCAGTGCAGACTCCATGATGTGCAGAATCAAAATACGATCAAAACAAGACGTTGTGCGTAAAAATCGGGCTTAAAACGAAGAAGTTATGCATTTTGCAAGTTTAAAGGACTTAAAAGGTAATTTTTTTGAAATAACATAAGAATAATTTAAAAAAAAATAATAATAATAATAAATAAATAAAAAATAATAATAATAATAAAATAATAATAATAATAATAATAATCATAGTAATGATAATTACACTAATAAAATAATAATAATAATAATATTATTAATATTTAATTAAAATATAATAAAAAAAAGGTATTTTTACTGTTTTTTTTTAAATAATTTAAAATATAATTATGATTTTAAAATAATTTTAATTTTATAATAAAGTGGATAAAAATCCGAACAATTCGGTATATTGCACATCAAAAACGGAGTGAAATCGGATTTTCTACGAATTTTTAAAGCTAAAGCATAAAAAAAATACATTTAAAATAAACCAAATCCCAGTAAAACCTCTCGGGCCGACACGTGGCATGCTCCCATTGGTTCCGCGGTTCTCGGCCGATGATTGCGCCGCCGCAATCATTGTCCAATGATTGGCAATCATTGGCGGCGGCGGCGGGGTCCACTCGAGACTCACTTAAGTGAGTCAGCGCTGATCACAGCAGCTGATTTCGCGCGGCGCGAAATCAAAGGCCCTGATCGAGCCGGATCGCGGGGCCAAACACCGGACCGAAGGATCGGTCGGACGGGGGCGTGGTCCAGCGGAGATCTTGACCGTTGATCAGCGAGATCAACGGTCCAGAGATCGTGCGCCTGGGAGCCAGCCGAACCGAGAGCCCTAAACCTATTTTCACTTCGTTCTCACAAACGGCTGGATCAAACGCGACGAAACTTTAGACATGTCTTTTAATAATGAAGAGCATTCGTGGGGGTATATTTTTAGGATTTAATATGCGATATATTGAAAGTTATTTAGATCTAAGTGTTCTAGCTAGGGTTTGCGATATACCTCAATCCACACGGTGGATTCGGGAGATCTTGGTCTCGTTGGACTCGTGGACTCCCCAAGAACAAGTTCCTAGTTGACCTTGAGCCTCGATTCGCCTTGGATCGATCACGAAACGCCTTGGAACGAAAATAGCCTTGGTTCGCCGGATTTCTCGCCGCCGGCAAGCCTTGATCGTCGGGATTCGACGTAGGAAAGGTGAAGGAGTATGAGGAGAACTCTCACGCCAAGTTTCTCAGAACGAGAAGGGCTAGGGCAAGAGCAATCAAAAAAAGATTCTTAATTGGACTTGATTTTTTCTATTTAAGGCTCCTAAACCTAATGCCAACGGCTAGGATCGAATCAAAACAAAATTAGGAGGGAAATAGGTCGGTTTAGGCCGTGGTTTTGATTTCAAAACGAAAGGAATTGATTAGGGGCATTAAATGGGCCTTAAATCCAAATAAATAGGTGATTTTGACCAAATTATGACTTGGTTTGACCAAGTCAGGGTTTGACTTGGTCAAACAAGTCAATTAGGTCAAAGAGGATGCGGATCAAGCCATGAAAGGGTTTGAAATTATTTAAAAAAATGATTTGAGCTCTTTAGGTCAACTTGGGTCAACCTGGGTTGACCTGGTCAACCAGGTTGACCCAAGGCCTAGGCCCGGGCTCAACAGACTCAGTTTGACTCACTGAACCTATTGGAGAGGGTCTTGGGGTCTGACTCGGTCAATTCGACCAAGTCAACTCTCCAAGCCCGATTCTGGGCAAAATCGAGGTCAACAAACGGACCCCCAACAGGAGTGGTGAACAACTAGTGAACCGCTCGTGTTGGCGTTGACCGACTAAGCCACCGAAAGGAGAGTAAAGAGTCCAAAAGTGTAACGGTACCAAAAAGGTGAAAGAAAGGTAGAAAACTCTTCTCCTGGCATTATCCTACAGCGAGGGAAGAGCCTAGGAAAGGAGAAAACAGCAGTGCGCAGGCAAGGTATCACTGAAGCAGCGAACCAGTAGAAGAATCTCCTCCCGGCCTTACCCTTCGATAAGGGTAGAGCCAATGACAGAACCAACGGTAAAGATCACCTAAAAAGGTGAAAACAAAGTAGGGGGATTCTCCCATAGCCTTGCCCTGTAGCGAGGGCAGAGCCGAAAGGAGAATCAACAGGAAAGATCACCACTAGGGTGAAAAAGTAAGGTGGTATCTCTCCTTGCCTTGTCCTATGGGGTGGGCAGAGCTAAAGAGAGAACCAAAAGTAGAGTAGCAAAAGCACACAAACTATCTGTCTGACTATATCGAATCAGCAGAGTAGAAGGTGAAGGGGGTCCCATCTCCTCCTGCCTATTTCAGGACAGTGGATTGGGGTGACTCAGTATCTAAATAACCAAATCGGGTCAGCAAACAAAGGAATCACAAAGCCTGGTGTTTTTCTAATCGGAACAAGACACTCAGGAAAAAGGGTGGCGAGGAGTTCCTGCCAGGTGCTCTGTCAGGCCCTCTCTACCAAGTAAGTCAAACCAGCTTCCTGTCTGTTCATTTCAAACAGCAGGATAGAAGGTGAAAAGATCCCATCTCCTCCTGCCTATTTCAGGACAGTGGATTGGGGTGACTCAGTATCTGTCTGATCAACTCAAGACAGCAAACAAAAGAGTCACAAAATCTGGTGCCTATTTGATCAGAATAGGACACTCAGGGAAAGAGGCGAGGAGTTCCTGCCAGGTGCTCTGTCAGGCCCTCTCTACCAAGTAAAACCAGCTACCCGCCTGACTGTATCTAGACAGCGGGGTGGAAAGTGAAAAGGATCCCGCCCCTCCTGATCCTTTCGGAACAGTGGATTGGGGTGACTCGATACTTCTGCCTGACCTCAGCAAAAGTAAAGAAGACATGAAATGGAAGCCTGCGTAGTCTTTTACAGGACATCCGAGTAAAAGGGTGTTGAGGAATTGCGCCTCCCAGGGACTCTGTCGGGCTCACTCAACGGTAAAGTAAGACCAACTACCAGGCTGACCGCATCTGGACAGCGGGTAGAGGGTGAAAGGATCCCGCCCCTCCTGCTCCTTTCAGAACAGTGGATTGGGGTGGCCACTACTTCTGCCTGACCTCAGCAAGAAGCTCGTGAACCACGAAATGGAAGCCTGCTTAGTCTTTTACAGGACATCCGAAGTAAAGGGTTGTTGAGGAATTGCGCCTCCCAGGGACTCTGTCGGGCTCACTCAACGGTAAAGTAAAACCAACTACCAGGCTGACCGCATCTGGACAGCGGGTAGAGGGTGAAAGGATCCCGCCCCTCCTGCTCCTTTCGGAACAGTGGATTGGGGTGGCCACTACTTCTGCCTGACCTCAGCAAGAAGCTCATGAACCACGAGATGGAAGCCTGCTTAGTCTTTTACAGGACATCCGAAGTAAAGGGTTGTTGAGGAATTGCGCCTCCCAGGGACTCTGTCGGGCTCACTCAACGGTAAAGTAAAATCAACTACCAGGCTGACCGCATCTGGACAGCGGGTAGAGGGTGAAAGGATCCCGCCCCTCCTGCTCCTTTCGGAACAGTGGATTAAGGTGGCCACTACTTCTGCCTGACCTCAGCAAGAAGCTCATGAACCACGAAATGGAAGCCTGCTTAGTCTTTTACAGGACATCCGAGGTAAAAGAAAGAAACGTTGAGGAATTGGGCCTCCCAGGGACTCTGTCGGGCTCACTCAACGGGTAAGCTTCGACATCTGCTGTAGCCAGTGCGGTCTTGCAGATGAAGAAGGGCTCAATACCCACCCAGTCATTTCAACTGAGTGAATAAAGAGTCGGGCTCTGATGCCTGCCTGATCAAGACAGTGCAAACGAGAGCGTGGCGAGGAGTACCTGCCAGGTGCTCTGTCAGGTCCTCTCTACCAGGTAAACTCAACTATCTGTCTGTTCATTTCAAACAGCAGGATAGAAGGTCAAAAGTCACCTCGACATCAGCCCAACACACATCTGTGTAGGGATGTGAGGGAAGAAGAGGTAAGTAAATGGGACAATTTTGAGGGCAGAACCACCTAGGGAACCCTTTCTAGCAACCTGGTAACCACATGGTAGAGGACAAATCGTCGTGGCCATGAGTATCCAAATGCTGTCAGGATCTCCTAGAGAACCCTAACCCTAAACAAAGGGGGGAGAAGACATCAGAACGACATCCCTCCAGAAGGCTGGAAGAGATATACCCGCTGTAAAGTGTGTAAAGGGGCGATCTCATTCCAAAGGAGTGAAAAAGGACTCGAGTAGCGAGGGGGGACCTCAACTACAAAAGGCAGGACTACGCCTGGTAAAACTAATCCTCAAAGAGGCTACAGTAGTGAACCCATACTAACTGATGGGGACCCTGTAAGAGGTAGAAACAAGATCAAAACATCCAAAGGACCTCTCCGGCAGCTAGGAGTCGGATCTCAATGGGAAAAGAAGTGGTGAACGTATCTGAAAGAGCTGACTCTCTACTAGAGGATCAAAACTCAAGGAAAAAGGTGGTGGTAGCATCTAAGGTGTGATGCCCTATATCACCAGGTAATAAAAAGAGCCAAAGTAGCGAGGGATCATCCTCTCTACCTAGGACAACAACTCTGAGTAAGTAAAATCTCACAATAGTGACACCCACACAAACTAGTGGGACCCTGTGAAAAGTAAAAGTGACCTCGACACATCCATAGGACTGCTCTGTCAACTGAGTCTAGAGTATGAATGGTAACATGGGTCACGAAAAAGTAGTAAAAGAACTGATCTTCTGCTAAAAGATCGAAGTTCTCAAAGTGGTGATGTTAGTATCCTGGGCAAGGTATACTACACCACGAGGAGAAAAGTAACTCTAGGTAGTGAAGGGGACACACCTACCACCTGAGTACGGTAATCATGTATAGAAGTGAAGTATTATCAGAAGGCTCACAGTGGTAGCACCTATCCTGATCGGGCAGGACCCTGTGGGGAGAAAAAGTAACAACACAACATCCATAGGGCTACTCTAGCAGCTAGGAGTAGAGTATGAATGTGGAGAGTATGGGTGCAAAGAAACTCAGGAACTGATCTTCTACTGGAAAATCAAAGCTTCTAAAATCGTGGTGCTAAGACCTGAGAACAGATGTACTACATCACAGCATAACTCTAAGGTGACAAGGGAGCACTCCTGACACCTAGCACGATAATCATGAGTGAGATCTATGATCATCGGTGGGTCACAGTGGTAACACCTACCCTAACTGGGTAGGACCCTGTGAGAAGTGGAAAAACAACCAAACAACATCCGTATGGCTACTCTAGCAGCTAAGAGTAGGGCACGAATGCTGAAAGTAAGTGAGTAAAGGAACTAGAGAGCTGATCTTCTACTGGAAAACCTGAGCTTCTGAGGATGTGATGCTAACACCTGAGAGAGGGTGTACTATATCACAGCTAAGGAAACAACTCTGAGGTGACAAGGGAGCACACCTAACACCTAATCTGATAATCATGAGTGAGATTTATGATTATCATAAGACCACAGTGGTAACACCTACCCTAATCAGGTAGGACCCTGTGCGGAGTGAGGGTAACACTGCCACATTCATATGACTACTCTGGCAGCTCAGAGTAATTCATGAATAGAAGGTAGACTGCCAAAAGAAGGCAGTATGGGGCGATCTTTTCTCAAAAAGACCTAAGCCCAAAAGGTAGTGATGGTTACATCTCAAAACATAATGTACCACATCACTAAAGAAGAAATGTATTTAAAATCATATAAGTTAATCGACCAACTAAGTGGGAACTCGGCCTTGAGGAGCTCGTCAAAACACTCTCAAGGGAGGAGAAAGAGAAATTTTTGGGGAATTTGAGCTCTTAGAGAGTTTTACCGGGTTCCTCCTGTGACAAGGGCAACCGGGTTTTTGTACTCCTAGGAGCTTCCTTTTTTTTTTTTTTTTTTTTTTAAATCCTGATCATATTCGCCACATGAACAGAACTGGAAAATTTGTGCTTTTGGAGAGTTTTACCGGGTTCCTCCTGCAAAAAGGGCAACCAGTTTTGCTCTACTAAGAGCTCCCCTCCTTTATCACACATGAATTTTTAAATTTGGGGTAGTGGATGGTTTTGATAATCCAGACCACACCTGGGACGACAGGTGAAACTGGGGAACATAATCATATTGAAATTAATGTACAACAGAAATCATCATCAGGATAAAGGATCAACACTACCATATTTATCTAGCGTGGGATGGTGTGGACCCAGTATCCTATTTCAAAAAGATTCTGAACCCATGACTCTGGCATCCCTGATCACATTCAACTCATATGAATGGACTAGGGGCTACACCTATCAGATCAGGACTGATAGGACAAAGAAACTTAATTTGGGATAGTGGATTTCCATCACCATACATGACTGTCAGGGTGTGGTGTGGACCCAGTATCACATCTCAAAAACCAGACTCAAACTACTAGTTTTGATATCCCAGACCACACCTCGGGCGACAGGTGAAACTGGGGGACTAAGCCCTACAAAGGGGAGAACAAACTGAAAATTCTATGCGATAGCACCAACGTGATTGGTGCGCACAGACCAAAGTACAAAACATCCCTACGGCGTATTGGTGTATCACCTCTAAGGACAGCTTCATACTCTTCTAAGCGACGTCGCGTGGTAGAGGACAAATCGTCGTGGTCACGCAGACTGCTGAAAAGTAAAGGAGATCCTTTTAGGAGTTACATATACAGAGGGATATCTACAGGCGGTAGGGAGGCTCCCCTGTGAAGTACTAGACTCAGGCATAGTACTTTTTCAAGTACTGTCCGTTGATGACAGGCATCGGGTGAACGCCATTTGCATCAACAAGTAGGTAGGCACCACCTTCATAAACTTGCTCTACGGCGAAGGGACCTTCCCAAACAGGCTCAAACTTACCACCTCGCCGACGGTGCGAGATGATAGGTCTACGCAAAACAAGAACTAACTCGCCTACCCGGAAAGCACGGGGTCTAACAAGGCGCTCGTAGTGTCGTATCATTCGAGCCTGACTTAGCTTAAGGTATTGATAAGCTCGTAAGCGAAGCTCATCTAAACCATCTAGCTCTTCCAACCTTAGTCGGGCATTATCTTCCTCAGATAGATTGTAACTAACTGCGACACGCAGTGAGGGGAGCTCGACCTCAAGTGGGAGGACAGCTTCAGCCCCAAAAGCTAAAGCATATGGGGTGGACTGGGTAGGAGTACAGTAGGTAGTCCTATACGCCCATAATGCTTCAGGTAATTTATCGTGCCATTCTCTTTTATTTGCAACAAGGATTTTCCTTATCAGTTGCACAAGAGTCTTATTAAATGCCTCTGCCAAGCCATTGGCTTTAGGGTAGTAAATTGACGAGTATCGCCAATTAATGTTATGGCGGCAGGCAAATCTGGCAATTTTGGTGCTTCTAAAGGACGGGCCGTTATCTGAGATTATACGGCGCGGAACACCAAAGCGATAAACAACGTTATCGTGAAAGAAGCGCATCACATCTTCTGATTTAACTTCCTTAAGTGGGACAGCTTCTGCCCACTTAGAGAAGTAATCAGTGGCGGCTAAAATGAACCTATGACCCTTAGAGGAAGGAGGGTCTATAGGACCCACCACATCCGTGCCCCAGCCCTCAAATGGCCAAGAAGAAACAGTAGGGTGCAACGAATTAGGGGGTTGGTGAATCACCGTGCCATGGATCTGGCACTGGTGGCATCTCTTAGCGTGCTCCATACAATCGTGGATCATAGTCGGCCAGTAGTAGCCAAGGCGTTTAATTCTGCCTTTCATTTTAGGTCCAGACTGATGGGCACCACAAAGCCCTTCATGTATCTCGCTCATGACTCTTTTAGCCTCTTCTTTACTGAGACATCTCAACCACATTTGGTCAAAAGAGCGTCGATACAGAGTTTCATTTACATAGGCGAATGATAAGGCTCTCTTTCTAATTTGAGCAGCGAAAGACTTATCATCCGGAAGCCTACCATGTTTCAAATACTCTATGAAGGGTTCTCTCCAATCTGACTCCTCATCAACAGCAAGGACTGTGAGGGTCTGATCAGAGGAGGACAGGTCTGCGGGGCATAGAGCTAGACGATACTGGACAGAAATAGAAACTGGGTTTCCAGTAGGGTTATCTAATTCTTTTGCTAACTTGGCCAATGCATCTGCTTTCCCATTTTCAGATCTACGGACCTTGGCCAAGGTTACTTCTGGTATTAAGCTCAGGAGCTCCATTGCTTTATTATGATATGGAATGAGCTCAGGCTTAAGTACTTTGTAGACTCCAGCTACTTGATTGATTATCAGTTGGGAGTCTCCAAAAATCTTCACCCGCGTAAGACTCATCTGAATGGCCAACTCTAACCCCAAAATCAGAGCTTCGTACTCAGCTTCATTATTAGTACGAGGTTCTGATAAACTATAGGAGTACCGTAGAGTATGACTATCAGGAGACACAAAAATTAGGCCTAATCCTACCCTAATTGTAGGAGTTTCATATGGACTTGAAGCTTTAACCGATGACGCACCGTCAAAGTAAAACTCCCAAGCAGGGGACTCCTGTTCATCCACACTCATAATGAATTCATCAGGTAGCTCATCGTTGAGTGGGGAATCAGTAGGGATCGGGTGATCGGCCAAGAAGTCAGCTAGAGCCTGTTCTTTGACGGCCCGCTGAGGAACAAAAGTAATATCAAATTGCAGTAGTATCATAGACCATCGTGCTAGACGACCTGAAAGGGTCGGACGGGTCATCAGTACTGCAATGGGTTGACTCGAGAGATCAGATTGATCTTATGTGATAGCATATAATGCCTAAGCTTCTGTACCGCGAAGATTAAGGCTAAACATTGCTTTTCTATCGCTGAG
>CM028351.1:8826203-8914203 GCA_016618105.1 Dendrobium huoshanense
AACATTATGAATTTACTTCACTTTACACAAGTGTCCAAACACCAAAAATTAAAAAAGGCAAATCATTCACTATGATTTACTCAAGTGTCCAAACACCAAAAAGTAAAAAGTGCCTTTGGCATTCATGGGTATTATGTTTGAAATGATGTTGTATTATATGATCCAAGTATATGGTTTAAATGATTTATATTATATGCTTTAGTTGAATTAAGGAAAATTTAAATAAGAACACATGCTTGTTTGAACCTTATTTAACCATGTGATGTTTGAAAGATATTGTGTCATATATTTCTTCAAATATTATTTGAACTTGTTTTGGTCTAGTAGAAACATATCTAGACCATACCCAAAAATAGTTGGAACCTTACTTGGCTTGTTTGAATAACATTAAAATCATGTTCCAGTATGGCTTGAAGTTAGAATATTTAAAGAAGTTTTGAATAGTAATTGGACTATTCGAATCATACCCCAATATGATTAAAACAAGGCTCAAAGAAGGTTAAAAAAAGACTCAAATTATTTCAAAATAAGGTTCTATTCATATTTAGATGTATTTTGCACATTCATCTTACCTTGCTTAAACTAGTCTTAATTGTGCTTATATTTTGAGCAATTTTGTTTTGAAGGTGAATCATAAACTATGAATTTTCATCAGACGGAGCAAATAATTAATGGTTCAAACAAATATTGTTTACAAGATCTCCTAGATCTTACATATAAATTAATAAAGACTAATAAGGAAAAAATTAACTTAGCTATAGCTGATGTACCATTACGGTGGAACAAAGTCCATGATGTCAGTTCTTCCAATAAAAGAGCAATAGAATATTATATTGCTTTCTTCTTGGATGATATATTCAAGTTTTTTCAATATCAATCTCCCATTTGAGTTTCTACTTTTACAAAAGGGATTTCAACAACAAATTATATATAAATGAGGATGATCCAAAGTAAGTCCACTCGTTATTTTTTTGCTAATTTTAGGATTGATAAAAAGTGATATTGTGAATATGCAAGTTGCAAATAAAGGTGATGTTATGGATAGATAATGATGTAGACAGCCAAGCTGTACAAATAACTAAAACTGGTAAAATGAAGCTGTAAACACTACAGAAAAATCACTCATTATTGACGATTTTAGCCGGCGGTTAACACATGTTTTCTGGTGGTTATGTAAAACGTCGGCGGCTTTTCGGCGGTTTACAAACCGCTGGAAAAAAAGGCACCGGAAACCGTTACCGGCGGTGTTTTTCCGGCAGCTTTTTTCACCGGTGGTTTTTCGATGGTTTGTACAACCGGTTAGCTTCCGGCGGCCGTAGTGCCGTTGACTGCCGGTGTTTGTACATGCGACGTACCGGCTATGAAACCGTCGGAACAAACACCGTCGTTATCATCATATAGACCACCGGTTTGCCGCCGGTAATAGTACCGGTGGCCTACCAGTGGTTAGGGCCGAAGGAATTGTCGGCGATGTAACCGCCGGCATGTCGCCGGACTACTGTCGGTATTTAGCAGCGGCTATCTTCGATTTCCGGCGTCGTCAATTAGCCATCCGGTATCAAAATTTCTGGCGGCCAAAAAATAATAGTTTCCTAATATAGATCAGAATTCTTCGTGTACCGAGTTAGGTTAGTTGATTCTTCGTGTACCTTAGGGCTAAAAAATAATATTTCATAATATAGATCAGAATTCATAAATTACCCTTATATTGTAAGGAATAATAACTATTAGAGATGCTTTAGGTATAAAATTACATCTTGTCCTATAAAATTACACATGAATGAGATGTTTCAATCGAAGAAATAAGGAGTGTTATCACATTATGTCTAATAGTGAAACCAAATAATAGTTTAAAGAGGAAAGAGGTGTAATGTAATTAATATAAGTGCAGTCAATGTTGACTTAAAGGCTATGGTTGAGTGACTGAGGCTTCATTTGTGATAGATTTCTTACTGTCTTTTAAAACAGTTTTTAGTAAATAAAATTATAGTTAAAAAATTTTTTGTACTAAAAAATTGTTTTAAAAAATAGTAAGAAAATTATCTCAAATAAAATCTTACATGACCAACTACCTGCCACATTCTTAATAGCTATATATATATATATATATATATATATATATATATATATATATATATAATTTTTTTTTTTTTTGTGATGAGCTAGGAAGCTCCGTTCTTAGGTCAATGAGAACCTCGGTCGACCTAGCATGCAACCCACACCAATTTACACTGGCCAATACTTAAGGCTTTCACTACTTGTCAAGGAATTTGAACTAGGGACCTAGGTTTTGCCCAGGCGGCTCTTCACCACCCGGATTGGCATATATTTAAAAAAAAAATTGTGATATGATGTCAGATACTTTTGGATTTTTTCAGTTTCATGTTATTATTTTTTATTTTGCAACTAGTCTTTAACGAAAGTTTAAAATTTATGTTAATTATTAATTAAGCTTTTCAGTATTAAAACAAAACCGATTTAAATTAAAATAAAGAGTTGATTTGTAATTTTTTAGAACCGACTTCATTAATTAATTGGATTTAAAAATTAGTAAAATTAAACTAAGAAGTTGCTCGATACGATTGTAACGTTTCATAAAAGTAATTGGAAAATTGCTATGCGGAAAATACCTTAGCTACTGTGGTTGCAAAAATCAACTTTCATTATAAATTTTTTAAAAAGTTATGGAAAAGTAACAAAATATTAGTCATATGAAATAATAATTGTTATATGATACGCAAATCAACGAGAAAGATATCCCATGCAGACACTAAGGTTTCGTTTGTGATAGCTTTTTTGTTGCTTTCTAAAATAGGTTTTTAATACAAAAATTACTTGAATTAGAAGTTTTTATACTAAAAAATCGTCCTAGAAAACAATAAGAAAGCTGTCTCAAATCAAACCTAAGTGTCTGTTTGTAGCTTTTTTTAAAAATGGTTGTGAAACTGTTGTATAAAAAGTTTTTTTTTTTTTTAAAGATGTAAAAAACAGCTTCCTAATGCATATATTTTTTTTTAAATAATAAGAAAATAGTAGTCAAACATAAACTATGATTACGATCTGAAAAACAAAGACATCAAGAAATTTGCCCAAACAGATGCTTAAGGCTTCGTTTGGGACAGCTTATTATTTCGTTTTTCATATCGCAGACATATATTTTAGTTGATCATTATTTTTTTTAATTGCTTTCAAGGGATTATTATACTAAAAAGTTACTCTTATAACCGTTTTAAAAATTTAGTTGATAATCCCTTTTACTTACGCACGATTATCATGATTTAGTTGCCTGTGGAGTACAAATTTAAAAGATTATTTAACGACTTTAATCCCATCACCCTTCCAATGGATTATACTATCGTGGACTATGATTACTTGGTCAATACATTTTTTATTATGATGAGTTGGCTAAAGCTATGCCGTTCGATCAAATCTTGCAAACAACTAGCTGCTCTCTATCAGATTTCATTTCCGTTGGGCTTCACCCATGAGACAGAGATGGGAAACAAAGGAATAGAAGCTGCTTAATAGAAATTACATTGCATTAGTTACAGGAATTGCTTGCAGACATTTTTTATATATAAGCATTGAAGCTTAGAGGAGAGTTGCAAGTAATCTTGGATTTGGGAGAATGCAATTTGATGATAGAATTTTCTGAGAGAGTGGCTACTCCATATCAAGTGATTATGTGCTGCCATTAATTAGTCTTTTTTTTTTCGGGGATATTTATGTTAATTAAGACAAATTCATACACATATCACATACACAAGATTCAAACCCAAGACATCTTGATTAGTAGCTGAAGCTCCCAACCAACAGACCAAATTGAGTTGCGTAAATAGAAATTAGGTAACTTGATTATGGGAGTGGATGTGAATGATGGTGATTACAATGGAGTTGATGTGTTCTTTAATGAAATGATAGTCAATTTCGATATACTTGGTGTTAGCATGAATATGGAATTGGTTACTAAAGAAATTGTCAAAATATTATCACTATGAAATCGTTTTGATTTATAAATTGGCGTGTAGCTGGAATTCTTGGTCGAGCTGGCAAAGCCAAAATTTGTATGTTGCAATAGTGGCTAAGACTTTGTATTTGGCTTATGTAATGCACTGGCAACCATGCTTTGTTTCTTAATGCTCCACGATACTAAGATGTTCCCAAGGTAAGAGCAACATCTTGTTGTGGATTGGTGATACTAAGAGTCCCTAACCCAATTAGAGTTCAAATAAGAGTGAAGTGTGAGAACTTTTTTGAATAGGTAAATCATAGTGAAATGTGACATGGATGTAACAAAGAGACGTTTTGGTAGTTGAAAGTGATCTAAAGTGGTTGATGCTTGTGTTGGCATAATTGATGAACAACAAAGGATATTTTGGCAAGTAATTGTGATGAATTGTAATGAGATATTGACATGTCGGTGGAGAGCTAGGTTGGCCAAGGGAAATAAAGGTGTCTTCAGTTCGGTTGGTTTTAGGGGGAGGGGGATTGAGTATGAGGCCAATCCCAACTTATTTAGTAGTTCTATCACATATTTTTCTTGGCTAAGAAACAAACCTTGAAGTGTTGTGAGAACTTGAATGCCCAAGAACAATTGGATAAGTCCAACTTCTTCATTTTCAAGCTTCTTCCACTACAGGAAAATCACTCATTATCGGTGGTTTGTTCCAGCGGTTAGCATAAGCTTTTTGGCGCGGCATTTTTGTAAAAAAACTGGCGGTTTTTCGGCGGTTCAAAAAATTGTCGGTAAAAACCACGTAGGAAACAGTTTATGGCGATCTTTTTCCGACGGCTTTGCTCACCTGCGGTTTTCCGATAGTTCGTACCGTCGGTGGTTTTCCGACGGTCATAACACCGATGACACTCATAACCGGCGGCCTATCGGCTGTTAACCGCCGGTTTAGTCGATTTTTTTCGGCGGCCAAACCGCCGGCATATCGTCTATAACTCACTGGTGGTCATAACCAAAGAAATTACCGATGGCGCCACCGCCGGCGTATCGCCGGAGAACCGCCGGAAACCGTCGGTAAGCAGCCATAAACTACCGGCGGTAATAGTAATCTTCCAGCGGCTGATATTAGCCGTCTGGTATCAAAGTTTCTGGCGGCTAAACCGCCGGTTGGCCGCCGGAAACCTGTAGCATTTGAAAAAAAATTGATAGCCTCCCCTCTATTTTATTGATTTTCACCCTAAACTCTAATCATGTACAGAAAATACAATAATTTTTACAAATATGGGCAACACACCACTATAATCAATCACAACAATTATCATAAATATTTTCATCAAAATAAATCAACTCATAATAAGTTCATAACCAAATAATAAGTCAAACCAAACAATAAGTCAAACCAAATAAGTTCATCCACCAGTATGAATATCTTTCTTTTGACGACGTTGTTTTCTCAAGTTTGGCTTAAATTGAAGCGCATTGCAGGTGCGACAATAAACTTTTGTTGCATTATTCTTGTAGCATAACATTCATCCATTGATACATCAATCAATTTTTGTAACAGTGAGACCCAACTTGGATACTAATTTCTTCGTTCGGAACAAATCTGAGGGAATTAAATTGTCTGTTGGATTAGTTTTCTTGAAAATACCAATGAAGTTATTGAAACAATCATAAGGAATATTATATTCAGTTTTAATACTTAGCATCCTCAATGCAATCGACAATTTCAAATAAGTTTTGCAACTGTCTCAAATTAGTTTTTGAGATGCATATAGCTAGTAACTCAAAGAATTTTTTAGTTTCTACATTTGGTGGCTCTTACACACTAGCCCTTAAATTAGGACCTGCTACATAAAAAATAAGTTCTTCATACGGTCTAGTCATTTGATCTTCATCAAATGTTTCAAAATCTGTGGATGGACTGGCATGAGGATCTCTGTGTGGATCGTACTCGTCATGTAAGGTCCAAATCCAATAGTTTGGAAGAAATCCCCTATGATATAAATCAAGCTTCACATCATCGGGCATGAGGAATGCTTGATTTGTATGCTTTGAACATGGACATCTAAATATTTTATCGAACTTAGAGGAAGGCATTTGAGATGCAACTTGAATGAAAAGTCTCAACTCCCTGTATAAATTCATCTGTCAATCCTCTTCGACCCAGTAATAATCTGTTATACATCCAATATCTCTCTTCTTGGATAGTCATTTAGACGTTGAAGCAAACATCTTCCTACATAGTTATAAAATCAATTATTAGAATATATGCACCCTGAACAAGTGTACGCGCTATACTTTTGAACATATGTACTTTACTTGAATTGAAATGCATTGTAAGTGTCACAATAAAGCATTGTAGGTCTCACAACCATGTCAACTATTGTTTGATCAAGCCCTAATCATATTCAATATTGGTGGAACAAACATGACCTTTAGGATTGCAAAGTTTACTTTAGTGACTGGGTTGAATCTTTAAGTATTTATAAATGATGCTTAGTTCACGAGAATGACAAGAAGTAGCAGGCTATTTTAAAGGTACTTTGATGGGGTTAAGAGTCCTAGAAACATAGACATTAAAAACTAATTGAATGAAGTGCATTAACAAAAATGATTTATGAAATCTTAGGTTGTACATGCTTCTTTGAAGATGGCATCCTTAACCATGAGAAGCACAATGTTGTCTTCGTTAAAATGATTCTCATGGTAAAAGCTTAGGATGTACTTTTTTAGATATCTGTGGGGTAGGATGTTATATGAGATGATATTATGAGGACCAAAAAGAGACATGTTACACTATGAGTTATCTGTAGTAGGGAAAAGTGCCTTAGTCCAATACAATGTAATTGTATATATATTATCACTAAGGTAGTTGGCTTATGAAGAGATGAAATGGATTTTATTTTCATTTTAGAGTTAAGAAATAGTTAAATAAGGTGGAGAGTTGCTAAATAATATTAAAATAAATAAGATTAGAGTATAAGTTAATGCATTACCAATCTTTCACAGAGCTTTTTTATATAGGCCATCTCAAAAGAGGACGGACGAGGATTAAGAAGAAAGTGAGAAGGTGCCTACCATTGACCCAACCTTTGATTATGAAAGAACAAATGATAGGAGAAAAATAAGTAGAGTCTTTACCCTCTACACTGAATGTCTTATGTATGTTCCTTCTCCAAATGTCAGTTACCTTAATCATTCTATGAGAAGAGAATTAAATTGAATGTTATTGATAATTCTCTTCCAATTCTTTTCTATGTTATAGGATTAGTTCTCAATGACATTTTCTCCCAACATAATTTTGTGAACCATAGTGCTAATGTCTTGGTTCCTCCTTTCTAAACCTTAAAATGATCCATATGGCAAGAATGTTACAAGGAGTTGATGGTAACCTTATGAGATCAATTTCTTGTGCAGCTAGGTTTATTGATTAAGTTATTGAGGGATATATATATATATATATATATATATATATATATATATATATTATTGATTATCTAGTGTACATCTTATTAATAAAATGACCATGCTAAATGTCCACCATCAACTTGTTTAAAATTTTTCTCATAAATTGTCTCTCGACATTCACAAATGATTGATTTTCATTACCCATTAGCCACTAATGATTGACATGTGTCTTCATGATGTCCCAATATCCATAACTATTAACAAAATGACTAACATAACCACCCATTATTGCCTAATTTCTTATGTTTTCCATTGACTATCACTCAATGTTTATCAATAACTATTGTACATTGTACACCAACATTCAATGTATATCTTCTTGGTTTCTTTATCTACTTCTACAATAGAAGAGAAATCAAGTCGGCCATCCATTGTAGCATAACACCTACTAATTATTGTATAACATTATTAACCACCAATAGTTGACACTTATCTTCCTGCCAATTTTATCAAAAGAATGATTAAGTTAACCACCTAATATCATCCATTATTTGTTAATCTTATCAATCATTCCTTAAAACCTATCCATGATAAGCATTTAGCATCCATTAACCATTAATGCATGATGCATATATTTTCAATAACCTAGTTTTCAATCATATCAAGAAATAACCAAGTTGGTTGAACACCTTCACCTTAACGGCACTCAGAGGCCGATTTCGTGCAGGAGCGGAGAGCAGGGCGAGATCTTCAGCCTTGCTTTGATGCCAGAGTGGGGGCGAGATCTTCGGCTGGAAGGACCTTGTCGGCGGCCGGAGGGACCTTGTCGGCAGCCGGAGGGAGCATCTCGATCGCGAGAGGGCGGAGAAGATGATGGCGAGTGTCACGCTGGAGAGAGAGGAGCAGGTGAGTAAGACCACCGAAAATAATTCACTTAACACCAGCGATTTAAACCACTGGTAAAGTGCCGATAAGAACTAATGCCGGCAAACTAACCGGCGGTTATTTGACCGCCGCTAATTTTGACGGCGTTAAATTAAATAACCGTCGGTTAGACCACTAGTACGTACCGACGGTTAGACTGTTGGTTAAGCCACCGTTAATACCGGTGGTTACATAACCGCCGGTCCAGACCACCGGTAATTAATGAATTTCCTATAATGTTAATTCTAAAATTTAAATTTAGATTGTCAATTAATTTTGAAATGAGTTCAAAGTCAATATATGTTATTAGTGTGTTGTCAACATGATGAAGAACATAGATGTTTTTACTGTTGTGATGATAATGAAGGAGAGATGGATTGGTTAAACTAATTTGGAATCTCTAATAGTGTATGGAACTAGTAAAACTATTGATACAAAACTTATTTGAGTCTGTAGATGGCCTTGCAGAAAAGACAAACATTATTTGAATATTGTGAATCATGAAATTGTGGTGGTTGTTTCATATTAGCCATCTTTTGAAGAATGCCATGTACATTGGAAATATCAAGTGGCAAAACAATCAAGTTATGATGGGTGCCACTGCTAAAAGAATTATGATATATGGTTATCATTTTAGTATATAGGCTAAAGGTTTCATTATAGTCCAAGTACTCTTGTTCTTTTGGTTAATTAATTCTTTGGCAATTAAGCATGCTTTGTAGTGAGAGTACTTTTATTTTGTAAGACCATCAAAAACCTAAAACATTATATGCACTAGAGGAAGAAATAAGGTTCAAGTTCCTTGTCTTTGTAATTCATTGAATTCATGAGACATTACTTAACTCCATTTAGGATCTTTGATAGATTTTTTGAAGCAAGTCGAGCCAAGAGTTGTGACAATAATTTTATGCATTTTGATGAATTTATTTGGGTGCCTATTTTCAATCTAGTCGACATTAGATAAGTTTTGGTAACTGGATGAGGATCTAGCTAGTTTTATGGTTGGGTAGTATATGTTAGATAAGTTGGTGAAGTAGTGGCAATGGAGATTGGCACGTTAGAGTTGGAAGATAGAGATATAGGTGAAAAGTTGCATGTAATATTGGACAGGTTGGTTTTGTTAAGGGATTGGAAAGAGATGTTGGTGTGATAAGTAGAGGTTAAGTAATAGGGGACTGAGTTGTAGTGTGGTAGAGTTTGAGGCCATCTCTTAAAAAGAGACAAGAGTTCTTATAAAATATAACATAACCAGATATAATTAGTTTACATGTAGTAGGATTGAAGCATTTGTACCCCTTGTGTATTGAGGAGTGGTCCAAGAAGACAAGGTGAACTAATTGTAGGCAAGTTTATGGAGTGTTGATTTAAGCTAGGTGGTAACATGAGTAGCCAAAAACTTTAAGTTGTGCGTATGTTAGAGCTTATACATGAATTGATATGGGGAGTTCAGATTTGTTATTTGGAATGGTAGTCTATTTATAAGGTATGCAAAGACAAGGGGTGTTCCGACCCAAATTAGTCAAAAGGGTAATCTGACTTCGAGGAGAAGTGCTCTTATGGTATCTAAAAGACGACAGTGCTTGCATTCATAAACATTATTTTTGAGGTGTATGGACAACTATTTGTTGAAATATACAAACTTGAGTAAGAAATTGTTAAAGAGTTGTATTTGAATGTTCACAGCCTTTGTGAGGATAGAGAATTTTTAATAATTATATGTAATGAATGAATTTTGGTGGTATCAAATTCATATTTTTCCAGAAACACCCTATAAAAAGTATAGAGAATCATTAATAAAAGAACATAGTATTGAAAAACTTGAACAGAGAACACCAGAGAGGGTCCCCATACATTGGAGTGAAAGCGTTCTAAAGAACTATAATATTACTTATTAGATCCAAAAATAGAAATTTGTGCCTCTTAGCCAAGCTATAAGCTTCACATAAAGTAGTATAAAAAGAGGAAATACAACAATTCTTGTGATTAATAGAAATATCAAACAAGGTGTGTGAAGAGGAGATTTTTATTAGGTCCGGTGTCCTGATGCAGCTCTACGTTCGGACACTAGTAAAATGGTGCCACGTACTCTTACTCTTTACCGCGCGGCCCGACGACCGACCCGGACCGAACCCGGGATTGCTATGTATTGGCTGATTTGTGCATACCGGGGTATTGCTAGGTATTGCTCGATATTGCTCGACAATAATGAGAAATATCATTCTGTCAAGACCAATACCTAGTAATACCAAGCAATACCGAGCAATACACCGGTTTTGCTAGGTATTAGTCTTGGCAGAGTGGTATTTCTCGTTATTGCCAAGCAATACCTAGCAATACCGAGAAATACCTATCAATACCCAAACATAGCAATACCGGGTTCTGGTAAGGGACTGGTCGTCGAGTCACGCGGTAAAAAGTAAGAGCACGTGGCGACATGTTATTGGTGTTCGGATGTAGAGCTACGTCCGGCGTCCGGACCTAATAATTGTTCGTGGGGAGGGGAGGGGGGAGGTGGGGAGAGAGTGAGAGTGAGTTAGCGTGGCCTAGTCATTTGTGCTACAGGGAAGAAATAATCTTTTTTTTTATATATATAGAAGACTTATTTTTATATTTGAGATGTACAAGGGAGAACCTTTTGTGTATTTTATGATCCTTCATATGCCTTTGTAATTTTTTTCTCTAACTTTTTAGATAAGAGAGACCACAACACATAATTAATCACAATATATATATATATATATATATATATATATATATATATATATATATATATATATATATATATATATATATATATATATATATATATATATATATATATATATATATATATATATATATATATATATATATATATATATATATATATATATATATATATATATATATATATATATATATATATATATATATATATCACGCATTGCCCTACTTGTAGACCCATGCAGCCACACCACATTACACACTAGCTTTGGAAGGCCCATACAACCACATCATGTCATGCACTCGCGCAGACAGATCTGGCATCCCGCCCGCACCGCATCCCATAATCTTGCCCATACCCACGTAGCCATACTTGCTTCACACTCGCACCAGCACTCAACAGATGCTAGCCCGCTTTGCGCCTTCCCAAGTTAAGTTTGGGTTTAGAATTTAAAACCGTTTGGGCAATTAGGTCGGGTTCAAGGTAGACCAGTTGAGGGTTTGCAAAATTTCAACTTAGTTACAAATCTGACATGAAAACCTATTTTGAGACACCTAATTTTTCCAATATAAAAAGGCTTCACATGACTTCTGACTCTCTCACATATAATTTGTAATGTTCTTTTCTCAAATCTAGCCGAAATCAATCATCAACAACAAAATCAAATCTCTATCACATTATATAAATCATTTTTATCTACTGTGTCATATTAAGAGTCAAATTCTAATTTAAATCTAATGCAAAAAACATTTCAAATATTTTCTAACTATTTTTTTAAAATCTACCTTTACATATTTTACATAAACAAAATATAATACATCTACTCTCCTCGTAGGAATCAATCAAATTAAATTGAAAAAAAATCTAAATTTAGAAAAAAAACACCTTTAGATTCATATATTTATTAATTTATTTGTTATCCTAAATTTGAGCAGGCATCGATTCAATTGATATGGGTTCATACCGCCTCGTTGACCACGCCTTTGGCTAGGTGTCAGTGCATGAATGCAAAATTTTACTTTTTATAATGATATCTCATTACTAAAGTTTTTTTTTTTAAGGAAAATTTTGGGCTTTGCCCGTATATTGAGATCATCAAAAATACATCAGACCTGCATAAAAAATGGCCTATAAATACTGGCCAAAGCTTGAACAAGCTTCAAAAAGTTACAAAACTGATCTAAAAAAGATCAAAACTGAATTGAAATCTAAAAAGGAATCTAACAACATAACTCAGCAACATAACAGATAAAGCAGAGAGCAAATACTCCCAAGCCTTAACCGTCTGGACTCCCTTTCTATGAAGCTTTGCTTGGAGCTATCAAAAAGACATGGACTTTAATAGGTTCGGTACAACTTCTATCTTTAAGCGACGGTTTCTTCCTGTTCCGTTTTTCTTGTGTGGAAGATTTTGATATGGCTTGGTCGAGAGGAGTCTGGTTTTTGTTGGGAAAGCCTTTTGTGTTACAAAAGTGGCATCCGAAGTTTCAGCCTAAGCGTGAGGTTTTCACGACAATTCCTATTTGGGTTAAGATTCACGGTCTTCCTCTAGCTTGCTGGAACTCTGAGGGGATATCACGGATAGCTAGTAAAATCAGAATTCCTATCACTGCTGATAATCTGACAGAGCTTAAAATGCGACTGACTTTTGCTCGGATATGTGTTCTGGTTGATAATTCGGCCACATACCCAGAGGAGATTAAGGTTTCTTTGGATGGCGATGTGGTAAGTCTTAAAGTCCAATACGAATGGCGTCCGTACCCTTGCGATCCCTGTAAGTCTCTTATGTACTTATCTTCTTCCTGCCTGACTAAACCGTATATGATTTCTACTGAGCAAGAAAAAGGTGATCCTAAAATACGGGGTCGAAGCTTTAGCAGGAATACTTGACACAGGGCTTCTTCTTGTAGTCAGGACTTTTCTAAGCCTCCTGTTGCTAAGACGATGAACAATGTTGCCTCTAACTGCAACCAGAACCCTTCCACACAGAATCAGACTTTAACCACAAATGCTATTGGACAGCCTCTTCACTATCAACCACATTCCCCCTCCCCACACAAGTCAACAGCTATAGTAGATATGGTCGATTCTACTCTGATTGCTCCCCCTGTGAATGTAGTGTCCACGATACCAGGAATTCCAAACCTTAACTCCCCCAATGAAGCTGCTTCTTCATCTTCTAACAATCTTCCCTCTCAATCCCCTTCATTTCGGAAGGATTATACTTCACCCAATAAGTTTGATATCTTAAATTCTGAGAATGAAGTTTGTAACCAGCCTAATGCTCTAATAGACACTATTGAAGATACTCTTTTGATAAATGATGATGATGGAAAACTAAATAAACAAAAAATAGCTGATAAAGTAAAGCCGCAACAAGCCAGTGTTGCTTCCAAATAAACTGCTAAAGGGAAGCAGGCCAAGAAATCCCAACCCCAACGTAGTTCTTAATGTCCTTCCCTCCTCTTGCGGCTTGGAACATTAGGGGTTTTAATCGTCCAGATAAAGTCCTCTACTGTAAGCATTTAATTGATTCGTTTAAATTGGATATGATTTGCATCTTGGAGAACAGAGTTCATGAGCAGTCTTTGTGTGACCAGTTCTTTGAATCCACTCATTCTCTCTTTTTGAATGAAGCTAGTTGTCATAACTTTGCGCTTTCTAATTCTGGTAGGATTTGGGTGAAATGGAATGCTGCGAAGCTGAACTTCATTCCTTCTCGTATCACCTCTCAGATCATATCTGGGAATGTTTTTGTTGCTAATCAAGCTCTTTTTCAGCTCTCTGTTATTTATGCATCAAACAGCACTATTGAACGTAAGGAGCTATGGGAGGACATTGCTCTTGTTAGGCCTGTGCCTTCTTTTCCTTGGGCTATAATTGGGGACTTTAACTGTTGTAGATATGCTTCAGAAAAGTTAGGGGGATCTCCCATCACTCAATCTACTCTGATTGACTTCAACAACATGATCTTTCATAATAATCTTCTGGATTTGCATTCGGTTGGGTGTAAATACACTTGGTACAATCAACGTTTGGATAACCCTATTCACATTAAACTGGATCGTGTGCTTGTGAATGAGGGTTGGATGGATGCTTTCTCTGATTCTTTTTGCTCTTTCCAAAGTCCTTCTTGCTCGGATCATACTCCTGTTATTCTGCATTCTGGAAATCAATCTAAGGTTCATCACAGATTCTTATTTAAGAACTTCTGAACTAGATTTGAGGCTTTCTGGTGTCATCTTCTAGAGGTATTCTCATCACCATGTAATGGTAATCCTCTTTCTAGTCTTTGTAAAACTTTGAAGCTCTTAAAGACTAGAATAAAAAATGAAGTGTGGGCATCCTCTAGTTGTTTAACTAGGCATCTTGATTATTTACATAATAATCAAAATCTATTGTTGGAGAAGTTGCATATTGAACCTAATAATTCTGAGATTATTCTTTCCTACAAATCCTGCAATGCTGAATTAGCTCACTTCACCAACTTGTAAGCTTCTTGGATAATACAAAGGGCTAAGGTCAATTGTCTTAAATTTGGGGAAGAGGATCTCAAATTTCTCTATGCTAGAATCCGTTGTAGAAAGGGGAGCTCCAAATCGGTTGTGAATCTTCTATCCTGTAATCTTACTGCGTTTAGGGGATGAGGTGGTCTCTACAATTTCTCAATTTTATCAAAAATTATACAATCCTGATCTCCTTCCCAATTTGGCTATTGGGGATTTTCCTGTTGGGACTGCTTTACCTGATTGTTTTTTCAGCACTATTGACTCTAATGTTGTGGATGATGATATTAAGGAGGCTATTTTTATGGGTGCCTCTAATTCTGCTCCGGGGCCGGATGGGTTCAATTTTCATTTTTATAAAACCTGTTGGCATATTATTGGCCCAGTGGTGTGTAGAGCTGTTAAATCTTTTTTTCTAAAGGGGTACATGCCTAATGGGGCAAAAGCAACTGCTCTTGATATCATCCCCAAACATAAAAATGCTGTCAATATCTCGGATTACAGGCCGATAGCCCTTTGTAATGTTTTGTACAAATCATTGCTAAAGTGATTGCTGTTAGAATCAAACTGGTTATGAATTTGATAGTGAAGAATAACCAAGCGGGTTTTGTCAAATCTAGAATTTCCACGGATAACATTTTGCTTGCTAGTGATATTCTTTCATGGGCAGGTAAAAGAGGTGGGGGGAATATTTTCTATGCCAAACTGGACATCAGGAAAGCTTTCGACTCGGTGTCCCGTGAATTTTTGCTTGCAAGGCTATCCCAAAAAGGTTTTCCCAGAAAGTTTGTGAGTTGGATTAAAGCATGCATTTATGATGTTAATTTTTCTATAGTTCTCAATGGTGCTTTGGAAGGATACTTCCCCTCCACGGTTGGGCTTAGGCAGGGGTTCCCTTTAAGCCCTTACCTTTTCTGTATTGTTATGGATGCCCTTTCCAATCTTCTGGAAGCTAGAAACTTCAAAGGTATTTCCTATGACAACTTCTCTCTCACTCACTTGCTTTAAGCTGACGATTTGCTTATTTTTGGGGAGGCTTCTCTTGATAACTGCAACAAGTATTTTAAGTGACTTTGCAAATGCCACGGGACTTCATGTTAATTATGAAAAGTGTGCCATTATGTTTCCCAAGCATCAGAGAAATCAAATTGAGGTTTACCAAGCTCTTTCTATACATAATATAGTATCCAAAATTACTTATTTGGGGATCCCATTATCTTTTTACAAGCTTAAAATTGAAGATTACATGCCCCTCATGGATAATCTTTATAAAAGGTTAAATGGGTGGAAGGCTAATCTTTTGTCTTTTGCGGGAAGATTACAATACTTGAAATTTACTATTCAAAACACTATTGCTTACTAGATACGTGGTGCAATTTTGCCTAAATCGGTGCACAAAATTAAAAAAAAAACCAATTCTAGGTTTTTATTCTTTGGAGACATCAACTCTACTAAGAAGCTGCACATGGTAGCTTGGGACAAAATTTGCCTGCCTAAATGCAAAGGGGGCTTGGGCTTACCTTCTATAGCTGCTTTACAATTCGCTTTCAATTGCTCTGTTATTATCAGGATATACAACAATCCTTCCCCTTTAGCTGATTGGCTTTTCAAAAAATACTCCTCTCCTTGGAAGCCTCCTCATGCCTCTGCTTCTAATTTCTGGAAAGCTATCTGTAACACGGCCCAGATGGCTAAAGGCTGTTTTAAATTTAAAATCACCCATAATGCTCCCATTTCTCTTACTTGGGATCACTGGTACAATTGTGGCACTCTTTAAGATTATCTGGGTGGGGCATTTCCTGATAATACGCCTGAATATGTGTTGAAGGATCTCATTTCTCAAAACAACTGGGCTTTTCCTGAGAGTTTTCCTCACATTATGCGGGGTGTTTTATTGAATATTTCTGGTATAGGTTGTGATGGGCCTTGTTTGTTTTTCCTGTTTTGGAAAAACAGTAAAGTTTACAAGTATAAACATTTTTTAGAGGAGTTCTTCTCGGATATGCCTACTTGCTTATGTTATAAAATGGTGTGGCATAAAAGACATGTTCTTAAACACTCAGTTTTCGTTTGGCTTGCATTACATAGGGGGCTAAAGACTGCTGAAGCTCTTCTTCTGAGGAACATTCAGGTTCCTCGCACTTGTGGCTTATGTAATGAGAACAAGGAATCTGTTTCTCACTTATATTTTGAATGTCCCTATTCATTTAATATTTTGCATGCTCTCATTCCTGGGATGCATAGCTTCCTTCTCTGGCCCAATATATTGCAAGTTTTTGATTGGTTGAAGGTTGCTTTTAAGGGGAATGCTATGGTTTTTAACTTTTATAAACTGGTAGTGTGCTGTGTGATATACTACATATGGAAGGAGAGGAACAATAGGAGATTTGGTAATAAAGCTCTATGCTTTACCTCTCTATTGTTATGCATTAAAAGAACTATATCTGAGGTGTGGAAATGGGGAAACTCTTTGGTACTGCTGGATATGATTTAAGGGGATGGCACGTTTCTGTTCTGAAGGCTATGTTTTATCTGATGGCTTGATTTCGTGTTTCTACAGCACGCCAAGTCTGGACAATGATGAAGCTCCCTATGCAGATCCCTTGGACAGTCTTCGGATTACTAAAGCTTTCATATGAGACATTCAATTGATATGACATTATAATAAGAGAAGGATGATGTTTTCTAAGATGAACTACCTAAATTTCAAATTAAATATTAAATGGGTGTCCCATATGACATGCTTTATTAAATTCTATATCACCAATTAAATTTCATAGTATAACATTTTTCTAATCTAGTCTATTGATTTATATAAAATTGATTCAAAATAATCACTAAAAAATTAAATTAGGATCAATTTTTATATACTTACAAAACTAAATAGAGATCAGTTTTACATCACCTCTTAGGGGCTATTTGAGATAAATTTTATAATTCAAGATTAATTTTAATTTTTGTAGTAAAAAATTACTTTAAGGAGCAAATAACAACGCTGTCCTAAATGAAATCTAAATTAACAATATACAAAAAAAAAAGCAAGGGGGCTACTTTTAGATTTTTCTCCATTTTTTGTGTATAACAAAAAATAAGGCAATGATATAGTAACTCCTCTCTCATTCACTTTTTTTCATTTTCATATTTCTTTTACACAATAAATAACAGCCACAAAATATCTTTTGCATGTCTTTACAATAAAAAGCATAGGGATCTTAAGATTGCATTGAGATGATAATAAAAACTAAAAAGAACATTTTTCTTTAAATATCACACAACTTAACTTGTTTTTATTTACTTATTTTTGAGAAACGGGGAAATCTATCTGCTGCCATCCATGTAGAGGAAGCGCTTAGCGGAGTAATTAATCCATCAGCAGGCCTAGCGACAACCTGCCCTACAGGTACCGGACCACTAACTTATTTTCTCCCCACTTAAGGAGTCCCGCCGCTTAGGAAAGGAATCAAACATGGGTTGGGGGGTTCCCAACCACGCTCACCCACCAACACAGCTAAGCCCGATGGGGTTAACTTTATAATCTAGCTAAGACACAAAATATATGCAAGCTGATATCAAACAAACAATTTATTTCACACAATAGTCTCTCTTTCATGATGTATGAATATGACATGAAATTATCTTATAGAGGGCCTGAGCCACAGCAAACAGACAAGATATGAGAATTATTGAGAAGTTGAATCTTTGGCATCCTTTCGGTGAGAGTCCTTTACAACATTGTATGTTGTATCCTGACAAGAGAGCTTGAAAAGCTGGATCACAATGTATGCACAAGTCGCTATGCTGAAAAAAAAAAAAAGAGTACAGATATTAGACTTGCGCCATAAGATTGAGAACAAAAAACTAACTAAAACACAATACAAGATGGTCTAGAAAATCACTATGGAAGACTAATAACCTTTCGACAGTAGTTTGGAAGCTTTTTTTCTATTTGTGACAGATTGTAGGAGCCAATCAAGACTCATATGATTTAGATTTCGTTTCGGATAACTTTCTTATTTTTTTGCTTTTCAGATCATAATTATAATTTTTATTTAGCCTTTGTTTTTTTTACTATTTTCAATAATTTTTTATGTTAGGATGCTGCTTTCTCCACAGCAGCTTTACAATCATATTTATAAAAATCTACAACTGTCCCAAACAGTCTTAGCTTTTTGGCTACTTTGTAATAGGATAATTTGTCATAAAATATATGCATGCTATTGGAGAGTTTAACTTAATTATGCTTAAGAGGTTTCACATAACTAAAGGATCAATCATGCTCAAATTTGGAGGGAATAATATATAGAAGAATATTAACATTATAAAGTGAGAAAAACATTTGAAGTTAAATATTTGTATCTTATTTTTATCTATAAACTATTAGATATTTATCTTTCTGTGTGACAACTGATGTTGGAATATCTCGTTGAGTAACATAAATTTTCATGTGTTCTTTTGTTGACAACAACTTGCAGATTATTTTTCTCGCTCTCACTATAATCATTGCTCTCAAGAATGTGCTTTTCCCCAATGGCTAGTATTAGAGCTAGTAGGTTTACTGTTGATTAAACAAGACACTATAAAGCCTTAGACAACTATCATGGATGATTAAAAGGAGCGAAGCACAGAGATGACTCTCTCAAGACAATACATCATAAACTCTCTCTCCAAATTATAGATGGTTAAGATGTACAGATAAATTTCTTTATCTAACCTTTATATAAATATGTTACCTACCATTCTATACCTAACTCCTAATACGTTTCTTATCTATTATCATCTTCCTAATCTCTATAAGTAAGCTAAAGGCGGTATTTAATTTTGAAAATTTTATTCAAGAGTGGATGATTGCAAATAAAGGAATAATTATAGAAGGCGACAATGAAAATATCATTAAGAAGCTTTAAAATATGATAAGGATGAACAAAGAGAAAACCAATAAAGTCCAAAGGATGGATCTCTCTTTTCTAGAAGTTTTTAACAACATTATTTTTCAATTTGATCATAGAGATAGTAATAAGGGGACAAATTATTGATCACATCTTGCCATGTTAGGTGATTTTTATTGGGACATTTTTTTAGACTCTAAACTTCCATTAAGCTTTGTTGACTTCATCAGGAAGGACTGTGATAGATTTATCTTTCTTTAGTTGCTTGTAATTTGTTTCCTTTTTTTCTCAGTATTAATGCAATCTGCATCTTTTATTCAAAAAAAAAAAAAAAATCTCTATAAGTAAGCTACATACAATTATCCACCAAGCCTCTACAAGTTTGTTACCTACCACATCTAAGTATTATATAGAGATGGTTTCGTGGTATTAAAGAGCATTCCTTATTCTTTCTTCTCTTAATTCAATCAGATGTAGAGGCAAGGGTAAAGAAGTAGCTGGTGGAGTGATTGAAGGCTGATAGTTAGTTTGGTCAATGTCATATGGAAGAATTTCTCTATTGGGTGGTTGACACTAGGTGCTAAAAGGACAAAGGTGATAGTTCAAATTCAAAGGCCTTTAAAAGTGGAAATCAATTATTATTATAAAGGTTAATGACAAATGAAATGATCTAACATAGAAGGCAACAAATTTTCCTCTAACTTCGATGAGCATACCCGGTGCATTCAAAATTGTCAGGAAAATAGATTGAAGAATACTAGTAAGTTAAAAGTGAAAAATATTTGAATGATAAATATTTGTATCATGTATTTAGCTATGGAATAATATATATTTATCACTTTGTGCGATTGTGTATAGAGGTAGACCTCATCGATTCACAAACTTTTGTATTCTTTTGTAAGTGTTCTTTTGGCACATTATTTTTCATGTTCTTGTGACTTATTGATGGTTTGGTACTACCGTGAAATTTGCTTCCATTTATCATCCACATATTTGATGCTGTTATGAACGTTACTTTTACTATTCATGCTCAAATTGATAGGCAAACATGATTAATTAGAGTCAAGTACCAAGTCAACATCTTGTGATTAAGAAATCGCCTCCTAAAGTTATTTGTGGTATTCATCCTAGAAAACTTGTAGATCTTATATACTTACTCTAGCACATATCATACCTTCAATCTAGTGCTTTTTTTGGTAAGCATATACATAAAATTCATACAATATAAAATTACAAATTGTAAAACAAAATGAGAAGTATAAAGTAATAGGTGATATTTATAGCAGAAAAAAAGGAATTTAAAGGAGAAAAGTTTACACTTGTTGACCTCTACAACAACAACAACAACATCAAGCCTTTATCCCACTACGTGGGGTCGGCTACATGAATCCTTTTTCTCCATTGTGTCCTATTAAAGGTCAAATTCTCGTTTAAATCTAATAAAGAAAGGTCATTCATAATATTTTCTAACCAAGTCTTTTTAGGTCTGCCTCTACCTTTCTTAACATAAGTCAAATCTAATACCTCTAATCTCCTAACCGGGTCATTGGAAGGCCGCCGTTTTATGTGACCAAACCATCTAAGGCAACTCTCTCTAATCTTATCTTCTACTGGAGCTACTCCAACCTTTTCACGTATATGCTCATTTCGTATCCTATCTCTAAGGGTAAAGCCACTCATCCACCTGAGCATCCTCATCTCTACCACACTTAATATTATGCTTCTCTTTTAATGGCCAACATTCAGCACCATAAAGCATTGCAGGCCTCACTACCATCTTATAGAATTTTCCCTTAAGTTTGAGGGGTATTTTTTTATCACACAACAAGCCCGATGCATTCCTCCACTCAACCATCCAACTTGAATTCTGCTGATAATATCCCCATCTATTTCACCATCACTCTGAACAATAGATTCAAGATATCTAAAACATGTACTCTTATTAATGACTTGATCGCCCAAAGACATAATCCCCTCACTAGGTCTATTACTACTAAAATTACACTCCATATATTCCGTTTTAGATCTACTCAAGCGAAAACCTTTAGTCTCTAATGTTGACCTCCATAATTCAAGTTTACTTTCAACTCCTTCTCTAGTCTTATCAACAAGAAGAATATCATCAGCAAAAAGCATACACCAAGGTACATCCTCTTGCAAATGTCTAGTGAGAACATCCATGACTAAAGCAAAAAGATACGAGCTTAAGGCTGATCCATGATGTAACCCAACCGAAATAGGGAAATACTTGGTCAAACCACTTTGTTGACCTCTAAAATGAAATCAATAATCAAGTCAAGCAAGTCTGACGGGATCGACAATTGACCAATGTGATGCTACATGAGGGGGATTGACGTATCTCAAAGTTGTACAAAATCACCCAAAACAATGTTCGAACGACGCACTCCGAGCACTGAGATTATCAACGAGGCGCCTTTCACTCACTGCTTGCTCGAATGACGAACTATGAGTGCATAGGTGCGAGAACAACTCCAATGCTCTCAGAATGTTGAAATTACCCAAAAAGAGGACCCCTCACAATCAATTCAAATAAACTCAAATGAAATCGATAAATCATCTACGTGACATTGCGTGACATTACCCAAATGACCTCCATTCATAAAGCAGATGGCATCATCGCATCTAGAATGCCTAAATTATTAGGAAAGTACACCAATATTGGCATGGTAACCGCACGAGAAAATTGACAAAAAAATCTACCAGTGTAAGCAAAACGAAATGAAATCTAGTGCATGCGAGCGACAAAATTTCAACAAGCAAATTTGCAAACATTTAAAGTGAAAATTTATTTAAAAAGAAAAAAACTATTCTTAAATTAAGTTTTTATTTTAAAATCTAATATTTTAACATTTTAATATTTTATTTTATATATATATATATATATATATATATATATATATATATATATATCCATTTACTGCTGCAAAAGAACTATCCCTATCATTTTTTAATTTAAAAAAAAAACCCTAAAATATCTAAACATCACTCATTCTCCTCACTCAAACTCACTCTCTCAGAGGCATGCAACCTACATGGCTCCCTAACCAAGCAACCCCATCTCGTTCTAGATCTCAACCCTCTCTCGACCAACCTGCAGCTCACCGTGCCGCCATCTCACCTCCCTCAGCCCACTACCCCTTGGCTCGTTTTCCTATAAGCCTCCTTCGATCTCCTACCACAACCTTCATTCCCCATAAACATCGTAGTTCCCAACTCCACCGACCGTCCTAGCTCAAAGCTCAGCTTCAGACATCGTCGTTCCCAACTTCACCCACCGACCGGCCTAGCTCCGAGGTCCCTATGGTCATCTCCTTGCTTCACTATTTCTATCTCCCTCTCTCTCCCCTATTTTTTTCCTTCATCATCTCCACCTTTGTCTAATTCTTCTTCTTTGTCATCTTTTTCCCCTTCTACTTCATCATCACCTTCTTCATCCATGTTGACATGTCGGCCGAAACAAAAATAATATAAAATAAAATAAAAATGTGCTGTGTACCTGTTTTGCCTCCATCCCGCACATCGCACGTCGTAGCCACCCTTCGCACGTCGCGAACACATCCACGACGCTCTCCCCACGTCGCCCGCACGACGCGTTCGCGTCGTTAAATAGCCGAAGAAAATGAGGCCTTCGGCCTCTCTAGCGCTGCTCCGCTCTCTCCTGTTCTTTCCCTCTCTCGGCACTGCTCTGCTTCACTCCTTCTGCGACTTCCCTTCCCTGTCCGAGCGAAAGTTACGACACTGTGGTCGGAGGCAAAGACTGGAACTCGCTTGCTGTGACAGTAACTTTCTCCCTTTCGTGAGCCTCTCCAGCCAAACTCCCCTTCCCCATCGCAAGCCTTCCGGAACCGCTACCTTGTCTGAATCCTCCAACCCGATCACCTCTCTCTGCCCTAGCCTTACTCGAGTCCTTCCAATCCACAGAGAGAGAGAGAGAGAGAGAGAGAGAGAGAGAGAGAGAGAGAGAGAGAGAGAGAGAGAGAGAGAGGACTCCCTACCTTGCTCTCCCTCTAGCCGAACCCTTTCTCCCCCATTGTTGTTCGGCCTCGCTCCATCTCCAATGTCCCCTTCCTGTTAAATAAGAAGTTATGACATTTTGATTAGAAGCAGGGATGAGAGCTCGGTGTGAAGGTAATTTTCTCCCTTATACACGCTTCTTCGGCCATATCCTATAAACACACCTCTTGTCCGAGCAGGAGTGCCCTGCTGACTTAGCCTCATACCCGAATCAACACTACCTGTAGCCCGTCGCCTTCCACCTGCATACCCAACACGACAAATTCTTAAGGTGGATTTGATTATTATTATTATTATTATTATAGATAATTGTTATCATTATTATTATTAGATATAATAATAATGATAATATTAGTAATAATAATAATGGTTATTATTACCACTATTATTATTATTTAAAACAAAAGAATAAAAAAAAGGGTTGCTTATCTCGATTTTTGTTCCCTCCTACTTCGATGTGCGTGTCGAGCCGGCAAACCGCCCATACACGATTTTCTCTAGCGTGGTGGGAAGGGAACCCGGTGCGACGCCTACGACGAGGTAGGTGAGCGATCCCTTTGCCCCAAAACCTTAGTCCCCGGTGTGTGTGATGAGCCGGTCAACCACCTATACACGCTTTTCTTAGCATGGAAGGAGGAAACTCGGTGCGACGCATGCGACGAGGCAGGTAAGCCTGGTGCACACTTTTCTTAGCATGACCGAGATAATTTTAAGTACATGCACGCGGCTCTGTACCTACGGCGAAACAACTGCTTTTCTTGTAGCAGGTATTGAAGACCCATACACGCTTTTCTTAGCGTGGTGTGGACAAAGATTTTACGTCCGCGGTGTCCTAGTACGAGGGCACCTACTGTATACACTTCTCTCTAGCGTGGCGGGAGGCCCAATTTTTCGTAGTTTTCCCCTAAATGGGGGAGATGCCGGGAGGCTGCCAAAATTTCGGGTGAATATACGACCGCACTCGGACCTGATTTGAACTCAAAAGAACAAAAACTTGGACATCAAATTTGAACATTGAATGGGCTAAACCCAAAGTTGGATAAATGAACAAAACCTAAATCAAACTTGATTGAAAAGCACTTGAACATGTACTTTGAACTCAAACTGTGCAATATCAAGTGAAATTTGAACAAAACTTTGGACACAAAGAACTTAACTTAGAATGAACTCAAATGTTGAACTAGACCGTAGTTTGAGCATCAAACAAATGGACTGAAGCAAGATTTAAATTTCCAAGGTAAAAATTATGATTCGGCAAGGTGATGATGTTAGTCTTGTTGGCAAAGATAAGAGACAAATGTAATAATATCTCTATGCCCGATGTCATCATACAAGTTGCAAGTGGGAGATAAAACCTCAATGCATGCAAGAGGTGATCAAGAAAACCCAAGTGATTTGGAATATGCAACCAAAGCAACAAAACTTCTTACAAATATGCGCAATGCAACATATTTGAAGTACATACCAGTCTGAAGAAGGTGACACTGGAGATCAATAGTGGATCCATCATCGCAAATAATTTGTGAACAACAAAGGTGGACATGATGCGGATGTAATATACTCCTATGACAATCCCTACAAGATTGAGACAACAACACTACCACTTGATAGTGGAAGATCTGTCCCTACAAACAAATGCAATCATCAAACCCACCTGAGATTGGTGAAAGATGGATATGATGCAGAAACAATTGCTCTCCTACGAACATTTTTAAGAGGTCGTAGTGAATACAACGGTTCCTGTAGATAAACACGAGCTACTTGCGGGTAACAACAATGGGTATATCGTAAATACAACGAACCCATGTGGACACAAGTACAGATGTCACCTACGACAATGGTGATTAAGATCTACGAGTACGTCGGGTATAAGGTCAACTCGGTGTATGGAGAAGGACACCTCCTGGCAGAAGGAAAGGGATGTTTGAACAAATTAGAACTAAACTTCCTGGTGTTCCAAAATTTCTTCTTGGTCCTATCCTTAGGAAGAAAACAGTTCTGGTGTCCACAAACACCAAAAGTAGTAACAAGTTGACTACACTAAAGAGCTTGAAAAGAGACCCTTTCAAGGCAGTGGCCACAAATTTCAAGAAAGACCTCCCCAGTGAACGAGAAAGCGGTGTCAACATCAAGATGATTAGATGCATCATGACATCCAGATAATACCGTCACGGGATCAGCAACATCCATGCAAGCGGACAGAATGCGTTTACAAATATTTTAAAATACCCCTACACGTGTACCGTAATTTATATACACATAGGTACACTAAAGGGGTAAATACAATCATGACCCACATGGGCCCTAGCGAGCGTGTTATAAAAATACACGTGACGTTTAGGGATGCTGTGTGGGTCAATAAGTGAATTCAAGTTCGAACCCGATCCTACTATATGGATCAATAGGAGTTGACAGGGTTCGAACCTTCAAACAAATACACGGTTGTGGTGACCGGTGTATTTGTTCTAATACATTCATATTAGGCCTTCAAGGTCTATAATCAAGAGAATTCACTAATAAATGGCCTAAAGCCTACGAAACCCGATCCTCCTAAGCAGGTAAATAGGAGATAGACATGATTCAAACCATCGTATAAATATGCGGTCACGAAGTCGATCAGAATATTTATTTTATACATTCATATTAGGCCTTCAAGGCCTTTAATAATGATAATTCACTAATCAAGACACAAAGCCTACGAAACCCGATCCCCTATCGATAAGTTGATAGGGTCGACAAGGTTTAATCAAATGAAAATGACCCCAAACACCCCGATAATGACCGTGTTGAATGTTTATCTCAACCGGAGGGGTTCACAAATACTTTCAAATGCCTTTTAAGCTCCACTCAAATACCCAGACTCTAAAATCCCAAAATATTTAAAACTGAAATTAATCCATAAAACACTTAAAGTAAAATCCATCCACCCTCCGCAATAGTTTGCCGGGGTGGATAAATTAAAATTCACTTCAACTCACTTTGGGCTAATGCCTAGTCGAGAATATCACTAGGATCCATTCTCAAATAATCTCCTACAAATAAGGACGTGGTACGTGTCTTCTAACCTGCGATTTTGACTACGTGTCCAAATGGCACCACAGGATAAATGATTATGACTCGGGGCCCACTGAACCGAGTGGTTTCACCGCCAAATGGCACCACTAAATACTGGTTATGGCCAGAGCCAATACGCTCCTTAGTGGCATCAAATCCTTGAGATATGAATCAATAGGATATAATCGATAGGGCACAAAGCCCTCTATTAGTTAAGGTGGATTCAAATTTGTCCTCTTAGACAAACATCCAACTCAGGTCTACAAGGTCCCCTGGATGAAGAAACCCATGGTTGATGACAAGGATCTTTCTGTCAGGTTGGGTCGAATACCTCCTCTAACTAAGTAGACCAAGGACCACGATGGTCCGGGACGATGGAACCATGTGATCTTAATCGGGTCTATCGTCCATTCCCCCATCATCCGCTTTAGGTGCAAGGTGGTGCAATTTCCAATTTTAAATATTAAATCTCCAAATCTTCCAATCCTCCAAGTTCTCAAATTCTCCAACCATTCCAAATATCTACGCTGCTATTATATGCCAGATGCTATGTATCTTACGTATCTGATTGACGACTAGTCTTAATCGAAAGTTCTCTCTCGTTATCGAGAGGGGTAATTAACTATAGGGGCTTGCACCAATAAGAAACCAAAACTCAGATCATAAAGTCCTCGCAAAATGATGGCGAAATCTCTGGGTAGTGTCTTATCTACAAACTCATCTACCTTCCAAAATTTACCCCGAAACCTAATTCCGTTAAAACTCTCCTCACCAAAGAAAACAAACATTGCGGGTGGAGGCCGAGACCGAATTTTTGGAGCCCACACTCCATCTCTTTTTCATCTTCTTCACCTACTTCTCTTTCATCAACTTCCACCATCATCTCTCAACCTCCTTAATCTTCTCCACCAAATCCATAAAACCCCAGTCATATTGCACCTCTCCCTTCAATCCCTTCCCATATTATCTCTCCTATGCAATAGATGTTAAATTTTTCTTGCTTCAAAGACTATTCAACAGTTAAGTTGCTGCACTGATCCTATGACAGTCAATGTAGTTATGCATATGAATATACAAAATTCCTATGGTTAACAGCAAATAGTTGATGACCAATGCATTCAACAATGCCTCCCTTACAGACACCGACAAGCAATGATGATTGAGATGCTGCGAGTATGTTGGGTATAAAGAAAACTCGATACACTAAGGAAGTCTGTTGATACATCATCAAAAGAAGATTCCAATAATGACGCTCCAAAGTTAAATGATATAATGAATGATTCTATAGAGTCAAAGAATGATCAGTTGAAAAGAAACTTCATCATATTATATCTATAAAGAAGTTAGAGACTTACGACAACTGCAAATGTCTGCAAGGAGCTATAAGAAACTCGTTGACTCGATGCTGGCAGAAGACCCTAATTACAGCATTAACCGCGCGAAGTCAAATGGTTTTATGAATGTCTATAGAGTCAAAGAATAAGCACGCGAAGAAAAAAATGAGTGATATCTCATTCCATCATTTCTGTAAAAAATACTGGGGGCTTTTGAAAACTATACTGAACCATTTAAGTGGAGACCCAAAGATCAAGCCTCTCAACTCAAGCTCTTACCCTCGTAATGAGTCTGGGCCAAAGCAATATGACGATGTATTAACCGAGCCTTTGATCTCATCAGCTTGTGATACATTATCTATCGTAAAACGACCTAATGTCATTTAGATGTGTTTACCCAATCCAAACAAGGATCAGTTGATTCATGGATTTGATCTCCCGATGAATGAGAAAAGGGAATTTACATCAAAATAATAAAGTACTTAATGGCAGTCGAGTGACAACACTATGATTCACCTATAAGCAAAAACAGAGAATCAGTTGTAAAAACTATGGGCCACTAAAGAGCGACGTCGTGCCACCGGATTTTCAATACTTGTACAAGCAGACATAAGCGTCAATAAAAAACCAAAATAAAGCCCCGCACATTCAACAACAACAATCGCTTATGCAATCAGACATCCATTTGCATTACATGCAAATATTTCAAAATGCCCCTCATACATGCATTACAATAGGCATGATAGGTTATAGAAACATATCATCCAACATTCATTTACATGCATATGTATCGTATGTTCATAGCCAAAGGCTTTTTCGCGTGCATCTATTTGATGCTGAGGATTTCATTCTAGTGTATTGCTTTAACATTGCTATTGAATTTCAAAAAGACCTCTGCATGCATATGTTGGATGCCGAAGATTTCTTTCTAGCGTGTCGCTTTGACATCGTTGTTGCATTTTAAAAAGACATCCGCATGCATCTGTTAGATGCCAAGGATTCATTCTAGTGTGTCACTTTGACATTGCTATTACATTTCAAAAAGACCGGCGTGCATCTGTAAGATGTTGAGTATTTCATTATATCATATCATTCCGACATCACTACTGTATTTCAAAAAGACTTCTTGCATGTGTTGGCTGTAAGCAGAGGGTATCATTCTACCATGTGATCCTTACATCACTATTGCATTTCAAAATCACCTTCCACATGTATTTACAAGAAGTAGAGGGATTCACTCTAGTATGTCATATGATACTATAATTGCATTTAAAAAATCACATCATGCACACACATAATGCATAGTGTGAACTGCATCCAACAGCATATACCCGCGTAGGCTCTAGCGAGCGTGTTGTAGGTACACACGTGATATCTGAGAATATCACAAGGTTTAATAAATAAATTTAGATTCGAACGTGATCCTCTGTTGACAAGTAGACAGAGTTGACAAGGTTCAATCAACAAAAATATAACAACCCATGGAGACCTCGATGATAGCTATGTTGAATGTAAATCTCAACCGGAGTGGACCATGGGCATTCAAAATGCCCCTAAACACCATAAAAACCAGAAATACCAAAAGTTAAATATATTTGAAAACAAAATAAATAATTAAAACACTTAAAGCACAAATACCTACCCAACCTCCATAAAAGCTTGCCGAAGTGGACAAATCTAAAAACTACTCCAGCTCACAAAGAGATAATGTCTAGTTGACAATATCACTAGGATTCATTTTCAATCTATCTCTTGCCAGTAAGGATGTGGCACGTGTCCTCTAACATATAGATTCGACCCCAAATGGCACCACACCATGGGTTCCGCCGCTTAATGGTGTCACGACTCAGCCTGGATGCTTGGTCTAACGAGACTGGTACAAAAAATCGGACGATAAAATTCATTACACATTATACCGCTTCTTCATTTGTATTGAAGAGCTACTAAAACACAAAATGTAGATTTAGCCTGTTGTCATTTGCACGCCGCCTTCTGTAGACAAATTCTTCTCTTTCAGTCATTTCTTTTCATAGGAACTTACCTGAAGTATTTAAACTCGTGGGTTAAACTTACTAAGTAAACTCAGTGGGTATCTATTTAAAACAATCAATATAAATAAAGATTAATATGGATTCTATCATTTCTTAACCTTATTTCTTTCATTTCATTAATTTATACATCCCCAGACATTTTTCTTTTAAAACAATTTAAATCTTTAATATTTCATTTATATTTCCTTTCCCATTTGATTTGCACAGGAGCACCGTCTCAAAGTACCCAAAGGTACAACCTTTTCCATTTATTTCATTTTTCCATCTCTATAACATTTTCCTTTTCCTTTTACGTGCACAAGTACGACGTCCCCAGCCAGTACCATAAAGGAGTGAACTCCTATAGTTTTCAATACATTTTCCTTTTATGCTACATTTATTTTATCATACATATATGACTTTTTATTTCTCTTTTCTTTTCTCTTTTCCTTTTTTTTTTCTTTTTCATCCTCATTGTTATAATTGTATATAACATATCTTACATGTGCATTTATAAGTATTACCTTTCATTTCCATAAACTTTCAAACATTTATAATGCATGAATTTTGATAAGACAACAAAATCATAATATCTTCAATATTATGTAATACACAATTAATCAATTACTTTAAAAGATTTCAATTATGAATAAAATTATAAAACAACATAATTTATCTACTTTAATCCTTCAAAATTCTCGATCCTTGGAGCAACCTCAACTTCGAGTTCCTACAACATCCACAAAATATAACTTCTATAAAAACGTGCTTTCATAACAAAGTTGAATTAAATTTGTTTACTAGGAGAGTCACTTACAAAAGGAAAAATAGGAATTTTCTCAAAATCCCTAAATCCTTCTCCCAAAATTCCTTCCCCTTGCCTTTGATTCCTTCTTCTATCTTCAATTTAATGTTTCTAATGATTAGAGAAATAATAAAGAATCAATTTCTACAAAAATTTGCAAAACGAACATTTTCCCTCTTTTCCTCGTCGTTCCTCTCATTCGTTGAAACTTCTCCTAAATTTGTCTCTCCTTTAACTGTGGGAATGAAAAGGAGTTGATTATTCTCATCCTTTAACGTGATCGATTGATAAAATTAGGAAAAAAATGACTCGCTCTCCCGCACGTAGCAGACCGTCCGCTCCTTCAACAGAAACTTTCCTTCTCACGATTTCTCTTACCGGAAAGAGCGAGCTAACTATATCTCATGAGAGGAGTCGTTAATTTATTCCTACGAACACGATCCTTTGTTTAGAATCGCAAATTGACCCTCCTAAGCTCGCTCGTGCTCGCGAACGGGTCGCCTCTGTCGTGGCTTGTCCGCCTGTTCGTTCCCCTGAATCGAGTTTTTAAGAGAAGCTGGCCGGTTCAGTTGAACTGGCCCAGCTAAACCAGTCATTACAAATGACACCACATTTAAATAGTTATGATCGAGACCCTTTGAAAAGAGAGGTTCGCCGCAAAATTACACCATTATATTATGGTCATGATCAGCAATCATATGTTCCCCAATGGCATAAACCCTTAAGATATAAATCAGTAAGTAATTCACGATAAGGCATAAAGCCCTTTGCCAGCTAAGGTAGATTCAAATTTGTCCCCTTAGACAAACATTTACCCGAGGTTTACAAGATACCCTTGGACGACGCAACCCATGGCTGCTGACAAGGATCCTTCTATCAAGTTGGGTCGACTACCTCCTCTGACTAAGTAGACTAGGGACCACGATGATCCGGGACGATGGAACCATATGATCTTGATTGGGCTCATCATCACTCCCCCACCATCCGCTTTAACTGCAAGATAGTGAAATTTCTAATTTTAAAATGTTTAAATATCAAATCTTCAAACACCTAAATCAACGCTGCTACTATATGCCGGATAACACGTATCGACAGATACAATGTATTCATTAAATGAATGAATATCCTTAAATCGAAAGTTCTCTCTCATTATCGAGGGGAAAATTAACTGTAGAGGCTTGCGTCTATAGGAAAATAGAACTCAGATCATAAAGTTCTTGAAAAATGAGGGCGAAATCTTCGGGCATGTCTTATCTTCAAACTCAATCTATCTTCTGAAAATTACCCTGAAACTTAATATATTAAAAATCCCCCTAACAGTAGAAGCAAAGTAGAGGGGGAGGCTGTAGTGCAAATTTTTGAAGCCCATAGTAAATGCACTAAAAACATGCAAATGCATAGTGGAAATGCATTGAAAAACATGACAACACATGTAAAGCACATGAATGCACCATGCAGGTTTGCCAAAAAACATGCAGGTGAAGGTGCATGTGAAAACGTATTGAAAGGCCAGCATATTATTTTAAAATAAGCTTAAAATACCCCTCATGTGTTTCGACAATTACTCCATCCTAAATCAAAGGTCTAAGAATGCTTCATGGGCTAAAAATAAAAAATGAAGTTTAAATTTTAAGTTTGAATCTCCTCCATGAAAGGATTGAAGTCAACATGACTTAAATTTACAAGAGAATATGCAATCCTAAAACCTACCAAAAAAATTTAATTTAAAGTTCACATTAGGCCTTCATAACCTCTTTAAAAGAAATTCATCAACTTAAGCATAAGCTCTCGGTTTTCAATATTTATACAATAATCCCTAAAACTATCGATTGAAACAGATCATTTATTAGCAGGAAAACAAAGTTAACAAAGTTTGAACAATGAAATAAAATTGCCTTAAATCTTCAATAATGGTCATACTGAAAGTGAATCTTAACTGGAGGGGACTCTCTAAACCCCATTGAAAATATAAATATAGTAAAGTGATCTCAACATAACCCCAATGATAGCTGTGTTGAAAGTGAAGTTTAACCGAAGAGGATTATATCTTTTTAAACGCATCCAAACCTAACCAAATATAGATATATTTAAAATAGCTTTAATGTCATCCTAATAATGTCTGTGTTAAAAAAAAAAATCAACCGAATGGAAGTACTTATTTCTCAAAAATGCTTCAAATTTCAAAATTAACACCTCAGGGAATTAAATTTTAATAAATATTTTAAAGTTATTACTTTCCAAAATTATGAAAATATATAAATGAATTTAATCATCTAAGAAAAACTTAAAAATAAAATCTACCCAACATTCTTAATCGATTAGTGAGAGTGAAAATTTTGAGAAAAACCTCAACTTACAAACAGTGAATGTCTAGTTGAGTATATTATTAAGATTCATTATCAAAAAATCTCTTGCCAATAATGACAGCATGTGTCCTCTAACAGGTGATTTGATCATTAAATGACTCAATAGGTAAACAATTATGAACAAGGCTTTTTGACCAGGTCATTTTGCAACAAAATGATACCACTAAACTTTAAGAACTGATGAAGACAGAGATAAATAGCATAACATAGCTCTAATTCCTCGGAGACTAAGTTCTTTTATCCATACAAACATTAATTAAGAAGGATCAAAACTCAAACTAATGACTAGACCCAACCAAAGACTGTGCTCAACTCAAACTAGTTTATGAATTTTAATTATTTTTATTTGAGAAAAGGACCAAAATGATCCCTCAACTTTTTATGAGGGACAATTATAAGGGACCAAAATGGTCCCCAACTCTTTTGAGAGACTAATTTGGTCCCTCAACCCCCTAAAATGGTACCTATTTGGTCTTATCGTTATCTTTTATTAGTAAATTTGGATCTATCGAACACACCTTGAGGGTATAATCGGGAAAAAAATTTACATAAGCATTTCATTATACAAAGAAGTAATTGTTCGAACTCTCCAGTAGCATCGAAACCCCAGCCACACGGGACTCCCACGTCTTGCAGCATAGCATGCGTGAACAACAACTTCAACCCAACATCCCACACCACGTTGAATGCAGTTCGACCCTAGCATCCCGTGCACTCATTGGCTATCTCTCACGCAGCCCTAGCAAGCATCCGAAGCCAAACGGGATTTGTTCACCCCGTAAATCTTACAATGGAATAAATCCTCTGTTCCCCGTTTTTGTCGTAAATTCCGGATTTATTAAATCCTATGGTTCAATAGATTTACGAGATTTGGCCGAAGAAGCGTGCGAAAGGGATAAAGATTGTTACCTTCGAAGCAGCTCCGGTCGTGACTTCTGTTCCAACATCGTTGAAGGAGGTGAAGAAGCTTATTTAGCGACTCTTTCAACACAATACTTCAACCCATCAAACTTCTCTTAAAGCAAAGCACATGAGGCCGAAGCAGGCACAATGAAATTGCGAGAAAAAAGGAAAATGGGTAAGATGAAAAGCAAACCTTAGATTAATGAGATAATTAGCAATATAATTAATAATTAAATTAATTAAAAATATTTTAAAATTAAGTAAATCAATAGTATGAGTATTAGTTAAATAATTAATTATTTAAAAAAATAACTAATTAATTAGATAATTATTAATATAATTAGATATCAAATACTTATTAAATTAACACCTAAAATAGTAATTTAATAAATAATATATTATAATTAGTAATTAATTATTTAAAACTAAACTAATTTCTAATTAAATTATCTAACATTCCAACTTGTTGACTATAATTAAAATTAAAATTAATAACTAGTATTTAACATGCAATTAAATTAATAACACATTAAATTTAATTTTAATTATAGTCAACAGTCGTCTTGCAGTTACTATTATACCGCTTCATGGATTTACTGTCTCTGATGCTATATTTGGATTATTTATAGGTGGAAATGATTAGAAATTTTGAAATTAAAGAAAAGTTTAATATATTGTTTTACAAAAATTATAATTCCTAAAAAATTCTATTTATTAAATATTTAAATTAAAAATGATCAAATTATCATCATACTTGACACCATCAACTTTACCATTAAATGGTAGGACCAAATAGATCCCATTTGGAGGAACTGAGGGGCCAAATTGGACTCTGAAAAAAGTTGGGACCATTTTGGTCTCTCATAATGCGTGAGAGATTATTTTGATCCTTTTCTAATATTTATTTTAATAGTCAAATATATATTTTTTAAATTAGGTAAAAATTGTCCTTTTAGATATATGTATTCTTAATTTTGAATTTAATGATGGGATTTGATTTGAATTTGGATTAAATGATAAGATTATTTTTTTAATTTAAACAGAACTTATTCCTATAAATAGAGTTATAAACCTGTCATTTGTATGATCTTTAACTTAAAATTAAAAATCATCCACAATTCATTCTTTCCTCTCTTATATTTCTCTCTTTACCATTGGCTCCTTTCTCTATCGCATAAGAAATAGGATTCATGATCCATTTCTCTCTCCTCAACCCTCGCCTACTCCGCTCTCATGAGGCCTACATGCCAAGGTATTTTAGTTCCTCTTTTCAAGCCGTAACATCTCTTAGTCAAGAAAAAGCCAAAATAATAAGACTTCTAAGTTTCTTCAAACAATCATCCCCCCATCTTCCTCTTTTACTTAATTCTCCCACGTTGAAAAGGAAAATCAAGTCAATCAAGAGAATAAGGAAGGGCAATATCAAGAATGAAATCTTTATCTACAAGAGCACCACTACGTCACCTCAGAGCGTTATATTTATTTGAGAAATTCAAATCATCTGTGCTTTGGCAGCATCATTGCTAAATCCAAAGAGCGCCTCAAGCAAGCAGCTTTCTAATCCTTAGTTTGTCAGAAAAATCAGAATTTTTTCTCCAAAGTCCAATTTTGGTCCCAAATCCGAATGAGAATGATGATTCATAAAGCTATAAACAGTTGGAATAAGGATGATGATTCATGACATAGTCCACCTCAGGTTCATATAATTAAGACCAACCCTTTGCAGAGGTGAATAATGTAAGCAAATTGAGTTTTTAAAACAAATTACCTGCCAAGGCATATTAAAAGGCAGACCCAAAAGATTGCACTGATCCAGGTTGACTCCTTGTGGAAAACCCATACCTATAAGGTGGAGCAATATACTTAGCATTCAAATAACAAAAGGTCAATATGAATCCATGTAATGCATGCTCACAACTGTATGAAGTTATTAGTTACTACTAGGATAACCATGTCCATTACAGGATTATCTGACAGGCGAAGCATGTCTGAAAAACGACACTTTGGTTCAGTTTTTTATAAATGTCTATTGCAGATTATTTTCAGTACGCATCTTATTAATTTTGATATTTCTTTAAAAATACAAGCTTGTGAGTACAGGAGAAGTTAAAAGCATAGGAAAACTGGCAAAGAGGCAACTTAATCTTACTTGTCCAAGAGATGTTATGAATTATCCAGATCATTCAAATATTTAAGAAGAGATGCAACAAAAAGAAATATTGCTTGAATCATATTCCTGTCTAAAAATGCAGCGGGTGTTTTCAGAATCATTTGGGAATGGAAGATTGAATCTTCAAATGAAGCCTTTTGACATTTAAGGGAATTTCAAACTCAAAAACAATTTTGGAAATTAAAAGAGATTGCCCATAAATAAAAATTCCATCATAAACTACCCCCGCTTGACCTTTTCCTTCCCCTTATAATCCTCCAGTCTATATTAGGTTTTTTTTTTTGTTTCCTTAACAGCTGTATTCTTTCCAACATGATTAATCAAATTGAGTCGCTGAAAAGTGTTGAAGATGTAAAAAAAATAAAAAATGAGTTATTAACCAAGTTCTGAAGCAGTAACAAATGTGTTACGTTCTCTGAAAGGGATCTCACCCAAGTTCAAATAATAAAACATTCAAAGAATCAAGGAAACCAGAATCACAGATCTAGAAGATAAAGACCATAGAAATTAGATTAATCAACAAAAGGCTTCCTGTGTCCGATAAAAGACCAAAGATGAAGATGCTTGGATAAATAAAAATTATGTCTTTAGTAGGAATGGCAAAGATATTTAAAGTAGTACTACTAATTGTAGCATTAAAACCTGAAATGAAGAGGCTTGGCTCAGGGGTAAAGGATTTCAACCAGTTTTTCTTCTACAAACCATAAAGAGTAAAGACATAGCTATTAGCAAATAATAAGAAAACTCAACAATAAGCTATTGACCAATAATAGCACTACACGTGTAATAGCTATAGACTTTCATTGTACTCAGAAACTTTATAAATAGAGGCACTGTAACACTAAGAAAGCAATGAAAAATTATTAGATCTATTTCTTCTTGTGTTCTTGAATTACCAGCCTAACAGCCTAAGGTAATCTTTCATGGTATCAGAGCGTCGCACCTGAGAAGGAATTTTTTTTCTTCTTTCGCTTCGCTGTCCTCTTCTTCCACAAATGGCTGGATCATCGATGTCTCCTCCCACGGTGGATTCTGCTACAGCAGCTTTTCAAATTAGCTTCTCTCCCCAACTAAAATTCTTGATGAGTAACATCAAGAATCTTGTCTCAAACCCACTGATAGCCACCAACTATCCGATTTGGAGATCTCAGGTGTTCAAGATTTTCAATGCAAATGGCTTCAAGGGATTCTTGGATGGTTCGACACCTGCTCCGAACCCATCAGCAGATAGCTCTTCAAATACGGATGATCTAGCTCAAGCTCAGTGGGATCTGACGGATCAAAACCTAGCGGCTGCTTTATATTCGGTAATGTCACCGACTATTCTTCCGTATGTTCTCTCGTTAACTCATACTGCAGAAATTTGGGAGACACTTGAGTTTCGGCTACAATCCACAACAAGATCTCGAGTCATTCAATTGAAAAATGATTTACATCACCTGGTCAAGGGTGACAAATCAATGACCGATTATTTGCTGGAAATAAAATCAAAAGTCGATATGATCGCTGCCGCCGGCAGCACTATCGACCCAGAAAACGTCATAATATACACGCTTAACGGGCTTCCGGCGACTTACCAAGCATTCAAGACAGCTCTCAGAACAAATCTGCAGCCTATCAGTCTTCATGATTTGTATAGCCTTCTATGCACAGAGGAACAAAGCATTCTTCAAGATTCAACCAAAGATCTTCAAAACCTTCAATTAACCGACTCTACCATGGCACTAGCTGCTTATCGAGGTCGCGGACGAGGTCGCTACACTACAGATCGTGGACGACGTGGTCGGGGACCGCGATCTTCACAACCACGCTCCGATAAATCGTCAGCAAGAACAACTGTTTGTCAAATATGCACGAAAATAGGGCATTCTGCTATTAAATGCTGGTACCGGGCAGACTTTTCGTATAACGAAGATTCACAGAAAACTGCTCTGTTTAGCTCGCCTGAAATGCAAAACCATGCTGACTGGTATCTTGATAGTGGGGCATCTACTCATTTAACAGCCGATCCAAATCATCTTTCCGCTACCGATCCTTATACTGGATCAGCTCAGGTCGTTCTCGGCAATGGGCAGCAAATACCAATTACACATACCGGCAAAGGAATACTTCCTACGCCCTCAGGTAAACTCATACTTCAAAACATACACCATGTGCCAAATCTCTCGTTTAATCTACTTTCAGTCCATCAGTTAACTCACGATAATAATTGTGTCGTGTCTTTCTCCTCCAATGGATACCAAATCAAGGATATGAAGAGCAATCGTCTACTTCTTCACGGTCCATGCCATAATGGACTATACTCTGTTCGCTCAACTAAAACGCCAGATCTTGCACTCCTCTCTATCCAAACCGTGCCAAATCTGTGGCATTCCAGGCTTGGGCATCCAGCCGCAGCCACCTTGAGTCGTTTGTATGTTAGTAACAGTCACATACATACCAAATCACCTAGCCATTTGTGTAACACATGTCAGCTAGCTAAGAGTAAACAACTGTCTTTTCCTATTTCCGTCACCACCACAAATAGATTGTTTGAATTACTGCATTCAGATGTATGGGGTCCTTGCCACACTACATCAATGCAAGGCTATCGTTACTTTGTCACCTTTATCGACGATTATTCTCGTTTCTGTTGGGTTTTTCCGCTTACTCAGAAATCTGAAGTTTTCCCTGTCTTTGTGAATTTTCATAAGTTCGTTAAATGTCATTTCCAAACCAATATCTGCACTACCCGTACAGATGGAGGTGGAGAATATCTAAATAACAATTTCAAACTTTATTGCAAAAATTGGGGAATTCTTCATCAATACACTTGTCCCTATACACCTGCTCAGAACGGTGTTGCTGAACGCAAGAATCGTCACATTCTAGAAACTATTCGTAGTCTCCTGATCCATTCCAATGCTCCCCACACTCTTTGGGTTGAAGCTCTACATACGGCCATTCATGTCATAAACCGTCTACCTACAGTCACCATTCAATACAAAACTCCATTTGAAATGCTCTATAAAAAGCCACCATCATATACCCATCTCAAAACCTTTGGATGTCTATGTTTTCCATGGTTAAAACCTTATTCCAAATCCAAACTGTCTCCTCTATCAATTCCGTGTATTTTTGTTGGTTATGCTTCTAACCAAAAAAAATTTCAGTGTTTTGATCCTAATACTCAACGGATGTTTACATCCAGGCATGTAGTCTTCAACGAAAATGAATTCCCATTTCATAAACAGTCACAGCAAGCCAATAAGAAAACTCACTGTGCTTCAGAACACCAAATTCCTTCGTTTCTATTACTTCCCACATCTTCTATAACCACTGCAGCTAACACCCGAAATAATTCAAACTCAGATCTACCATCAACAATTACCTAGACTCATCCAAGCTCCTCAAATTCTGATCCTACATCTTCAGATTCTACACCTAGTGTACTCCGTCCTATTACCGTTCCTGTTAACAATCCCAAACTTCACCAAATGAAAACTCGTCTCCAAACAGGGAACCTTAAACCCAAACCTATCTTCGATCTCAGTCATCAAATAATCCAATCTGATCCTACCTCCTACAAGGAAGCAGTCAAGCATGAGCATTGGCGAAAGGCAATGTCACATGAGTTTCAAGCTCTACAATCTCAAGGCACATGGACTCTAGTCCCTCCAACAGATGGTCAAAACATTCTTGGTTGTAAATGGACCTACCGAACAAAATACAACTCAGATGGTACACTCGCAAGGCATAAAGCTAGATTAGTAGCTTTGGGGTACAATCAAGAATTTGGAATTGACTATATTGAGACATTCAGCCCGGTTGCTAAAATTACAACTATTCGAGTATTGCTAACATTAGCTCTTCATCATCGTTGGACAATACATCAACTAGATGTATCTAACGCCTTCTTGCATGGATCTTTATCCGAAACAGTCTTCATGAAGCAACCAATTGGATTTGCTGATACTCACCATCCAACACATGTGTGCAAATTAAACAAAGCTTTGTATGGTCTTAAGCAAGCACCACGTAAATGGTTTGAAATGCTCACTGGGTTCCTTCACCAGCTCCAGTTCAAAACGAGTCAGTCAGACCCGTCACTACTCATATATCGGCTGAATACCTTAAGAGTCTACGTACTCATATATGTAGACAACCTCATAGTCACTGGAAATGACTCTTCCGCCATCCAACAGCTGCTAGAACAGCTGCAATCCAAATTTAAAATGAGGAAACTGGGTTTATTAAATCAGTTTCTCGGCATCACTGTGATCCCTACAAAGACCGGTCTATTACTTCAGCAAACAAGGTATGCCGAAGACATTCTTGCAAGAGCTGGAATGCAAAACAGTAAGCCTGTATCCACACCATGCTACCTTAGCAAAGCTTCCAAAAATAACACTGAACCATTTTCAAATCCACAGTTGTATAGGCAACTTATAGGTGCATTACAATATCTGACTTTGACTCGTCCAGACATCTCACATGCAGTAAATCGAGCGTGTCAACAAATGCATCAACCAAGAATCACTGATTTTGAAGCACTCAAACGAATATTAAGATATATTCGAGGAACTACACAGTTCGGTCTACCAATCAGCGGAAGCTCCTTAACACTTCAATCCTATGTTGACTCAGATTGGGCAGGTGATCATACTGATCGCAAATCTACAACTGGATACTGTAACTTCTTGGGTTCATCTCTCATATCTTGGAGTGTTAAAAAGCAAACAACCATAGCACGCTCGTCTACAGAAGCAGAGTACCGAGCCATTGCATTAGTTACAACTGAAATCATATGGTTACGACGACTTCTACATGAGCTAGATTGTCCTCAATCAGAACCAACCAAGCTATACTGTGATAACACCTCTGCAATTGCATTGGCGAACAATCCGGTATATCATGCCCGTACCAAACACATTGAAATTGATTGCCATTACATTAGAGATTGTATAAAGAATAACAATATTCAAGTTCACCATATCTCCTCAAAGGACCAACTAGCGGATTTGTTTACTAAGTACCTTCCTGTTACAAGGTTCAAGCTACTTGCTCACAAACTGATCAATCATTCCGATTCATCCGTTTGCCAGGGGGTATTAGCAAATAATAAGAAAACTCAACAATAAGCTATTGACCAATAATAGCACTACACGTGTAATAGCTATAGACTTTCATTGTACTCAGAAACTCTATAAATAGAGGCATTGTAACACTAAGAAAGCAATGAAAAATTATTAGATCTATTTCTTCTTGTGTTCTTGAATTACCGGCCTAACAGCCTAAGGTAATCTTTCAATAGCTTGTTCGTGTTAGTTTTTATAGCTTGTACAAGGTTTGATCTATTTGAATATTTCTTTCTTGCTCGGTCCACAAGCTTATACTGTTTCCAGTTGCAGCCAGCCTTTTATTCACATTACATGAAGTATGCAGCTGATGAGTTTTGGAATTTCAGACCTAAAGATATATCAATATTGTCATCTATCCATATTGTATAAATGGAATTCACGATTAAATATTCATAGAAAGGATAGGTATTTGACAATAACATGTTCATGTTCTTTTTGCTACATCATTAGAGAGATGATTTTGTTTATTAACCCGCAAAAAATTAATTAGTAGGGTCCCAGGCAAACAATAATAGAGAAATTACAGTGACGCATCTTTTGAAGCTGAGAGTTGAGAAAAAACAAGATTTTCAAGGCATTTTTTTAGGTTAAGTTGAGAAGTATTCTAGTTGAAATTGCAACAGGCCACACAAGCAAACACCATATATTTACATCCTCTCAAGTAAAGTGCAATAGTTCCAGGAGTTATGAATTACTTAATAAACTTCATGCCATCTTCAAATCCTCAATTTTGTTATACAAGAAAAAATGAATAACTTGCAGCATAAGTTAAAGGATCCTAGAAACCATGATAAACACACTAATCAAAGGCCACCATGGGCAATGATGAAAAAATATCAGCTGGCATTTCAATCTTATGAAACAATCTTACAATACCCTGGTTTTAATGATAAAAACTTCCTATTTGACTGCGAAACTTCTCTGAATGCTTCCCTCCATTATCTCAACTATTTTACGGTTCTAATAATCAGCAAAATCATAAATAATATCTACCTAATAATGAGATATTTCAAGGCTTACCGATATAGCAAAAACATTTATGTAAAAATCGATTAAGGTTGCAGCCATCCACCTGAACACAAAAGAATAGATAACATTACTTAGCGCCTTTTTATATGGATTTCATTCGAGCATACAGTCCAAATTTAGTATGAAAAACATATTAAAGATAGACATAATTCAAATCTTCACAAGGAAACAAACGTTGAGGCAGGCATTAAATGAACTAGTAGAACAAAAACACGCATTAAAGAAACCAAAAGCAAAGTATCACTCAAGCCATAAACTTCTAGTAGTATTTATCCCACAGATGAGATATTTGTCTAGACAAATGGAAAGTTAATTTTGGTACATTAACACTATTTCCTAACACTATTGTTAGTGGTAACAGATTCTTTCAGCGGATAAGAGGGCAGCTAGAATTGATTTAAAATGGCTTGCAAGGAAAATGATTACGCCAAAGCTAACAAGTTAGAAATATAAGTTGAACACAGCTCTCCTTGACCTGCTAGTTGGGAGCTTAGGCTACCAATTAAGAGGTACCAAAGAAAGATCCAGGAAACTGAGGATGAAACTAGAAACAAGGATGCGCGCTTGAGATTATATGTTAAATATCTAGGCATCAATATGAAATACATCAACAGAGAGTCGAGCAATGTCAACAACATGAGACATCCACATCATAAAGATGTGCAAAATATGCCTTAGCGTCTGAGCATGTTGAGTTTAAACCTCTTATCGCATATTCCATTAGCCGTAGTTAATCTAATACAATTTACACAAGATTCGCTATTTCTATGCTTGGCATCATGAATATGAACACTAATTGCAAAGTACAGCATAGAAAATAGTCAAACACAATATTGATAATGACATTTAGAATCAATCTAGACTAAGGCTTCATTCGGGATAATTTTTTTGTTGCTTTCTAAAACAATTTTCTAGTACAAAAATTTCTTGAATTAAAAAACTTTATACTAAAAAGCCGTTTTAGGAAGCAATACAAAAGCTGTCCCAAACGAAGCCTAAATATAAAAAAGAGGAAATTAGATGCTTACGGTGTCAACAATTCCATGCGGAAAGGCCAACCATCAGTAATTAGCGTATAGACCACTATTGCTGACATTATAATGGCCAAGGCACTAAACACAATTCTTCCGAGGACAACGGATGAGCAATTCACTTTGCTTTCGCCTTCTTTCCTAGATTCAAAATTGTAATGTAGGAAATAAAATGCAGAGTATCGTTAAGTGTGTATTAAAATAAAAAGAAAATAATACATACTGGTAAATTTAGGGAACCAGAAAACTTTACTATTTCTTCCAGTTACAATGTAGTTATGATGTGTAACAGCGATAAATAGTTGTTGATGAAAAATGATAAGCATGTGCTAAAGCAGCCTCTGAGATACTTTAGGAAAATAAAGAAATCACAATCGCTTTTTAAAGATGCAGAGAAGAAACTTTCTTGTTTGGCATTGAAATCATGTTTTTTCCATCAACCTCCTTTTTATTGGAAAGCTGGGAAAAAACCCTTCTCATTTAAACAAAAAGAAAGGCACAAATTAAGATAAGTTACAGAAAAAGTAATGCAACTCAAGAATACAAAAGGAGCTAAATAAATATACAATCTAAACAGTGATCGACTGAATATTTGAAAATTGATAGGCATCATAAGACCTTCCATTTGAATTGAAAATCCAGAAGTGGGTATAAGAGATAATGTTGAAGCAAAGCACCTTTTCATATTTTAACGGAATTAGAGAAACATCTTCCATTTCTAACATTCCAGATAATCCAAAATGAAAAAGAGACAAAAATGTTCCAAAATCCTTAAAGTGGCTTTTAATATAAAATTTTAATACTTCCTAAGGCCTTACAAATACCAAATAGCTTATGAAACCTTCAAATCTTACTAATTGTTCAACAAATAAGGAAATGGAAATCACCTTCTAGATAGGCATTGCACACCTAACAAATAATGAAACAGAGATGCTCAGATTGTGAAAAAGAATTTTGCTAAATAATTTCCAACAAGATAAAATCCATACAACAATAAATATTTATAAAGAGACAACATGATTCCAACCAGCTAAGAATAATCTGTCTCATCCGACAAAGGAATGGAATGGGTAAAAATATTTAACAGAAAAAAAAAAAAAGGAAAATGGACAAGAGCAGCCATCCTGGAGTATCATTGGCAAAATTATGTGTTTCCAATGAACAAACAAATCAAAGACACCAAAATATGGGAGCAAACTAAAGAACAGTAAGAGGAACCGCCCCTTATCCATTTATCTTTCCAGAAATTAACATATGTTAACCTCCATAATAATATTAATGGAAAAAAGAAACTTTCATGAGAACAGAACATTTGGAATTCTTACTAAGCTCAAAAATTGGATGTTGGGTTATTTTTTAAACATTTATCTCTAATAATTTTTCCAACAAAAGAAGGGTAATCAGAAATACGTGATTTGCAAGTCCATTTATTAAGCAAAAGACTAATCTCATACCTATGTTCTTCCTATTTAGGATCATTTTTGACAATTTCTTCCATGCAATGATGTAAGGTTTATAAACTCTAGAGTTCTCCTTTAATGAAATGGTTTGATTTTCATCACTCATGATGATTGGCTCTCTTGACTAGAAATCAAAACTCTAAGACATGGAGAAGGAAGCAAAAAAAAATGAAAGGTTTAGGCTGAAAACAAATTTAAATTTGGGACTAACATACCATAGAAAATATAGGAGATCAGCTAAAAGGTTGATTTATTTATCATGCATACAAGGAAAAATTATACCTAGTGCTGATTAGACTACAATAAGAATCTATACAATTCTAGGAAAAGTTATAAGTACGATATTTTGAAGCTTTAGAAAACATTCCAGAAGAATTTCTTCCCAATTTACATGCTACCAGCAACCGCTAGCTTTCATTTCTTTGTTGGAATTCTTGGGATGGCATTGAATCCATGGGATGGTGTAGTTATTTTTCTTTTTCTAGGCATCTTTCTCTTTGGGAATACATAAGAATTAATTCTTAATTTCTCTATTATATTTTCCGCCAGCTAGTAGTGTTTTATTGGTGTTGAATTTGCTATCATTTCCTTAATCCCCTTATTGTCGCCCACATTTTCTATTAGCAACAGCTCTACCAGCATTCTTCAACAATTTTGACACCTATCAAATCTAAGAGTCCTGTGTTAAAAAAAAGTCAAGTGCTCCTAATGTACAAGAAAATTTTCGTATATATTGAGCTAACAAAATTTTGAAATGAGATTAAACCTAAGAGAATAATCTATGACATGATAGTTGTTGAATTCAAAAAAGATGTGAATAAGAGTATCTCTTTGAGGATATTAATTAATTACAATCGTACTTTAAAGAACTGTCTTGATGAGCTTCCTAATGAATTGCCACCACTTAGGAATATACAACATGGTTATGATTTGAATAATGGTTCATCCTTACCTAATTTATTGCATTATAAGATGAATAATACTAAACATGTTGAACATAAAAGATAAAAAAATGCATTGCTTCATCAAGAACTTATTAAGGAGGGAATGAGCCCATGTGTTGTGCCCACCACCTTATTTGCACATAAAAAGACAAATTTGGAGAATATGTGTGAATAGTTGATGATGAGGACATCAGAGATCTACGGCTACAATCGTGCCTATTTATTTTGGTCTATTTTATGTATTTGATTTGTTATTGTTCTTTTTCCCTTTCTAACCTCACTTGAGGGCTTTGTCTTACGTATGCCCTAAGGGCAATAGTGTCTTTGTTATTTCCCTTCATGTATTTGGCTATTTAAAATCTCCCTCTTCTCCTTAGAGAGTTAATGAATGTGATAAAAAAAATTCCTGCACATGTGTTCTTTGAGTTGTGAGAGTTCTAGGAGAGAGATTTGGAGAGATCCCTAGGGAGGGAAAATGGATCATCCACCAAACTTGGAGACGGCCAAGTTCGTGGTTTGTTTTATCGTTATTTTCTTTCAATCTTTTTTCTCCTAGCAGCCGGATTTCCCAGTCACCCCTCCTTGCCGCCGGCCACATATCCCACCACCTCAAGCCACCACCCTCCTTCCCCCACTACGACCACCGACCCGCTTACCCAAAGCCCCACCCCACCCGCCAGCCTTCATCCAACCGAACCCAAGCCCAAGCGCCCCCCCCCCCCCCCCCCCCCCCCCCCCCCCCCTCTTCTCTTAATTTTTTCTCTCCAACCTTGCTTACATCGATTCCTTTCCTAATTGGGTTGATTAATTTAGGTAATTTATTATGAAATGTTACCTAAAATATCACTCCTATTTTAGGAAACTTTTCAAATCCTTGCCTATTGAATTAAAGCTAAATTGGGATGAAATATTTCATCCTAAATTTAAGTCCATGAATTAAGGAAGCATTAAAAGCTTCCTTAATTCTTTCCCTATCCCATTAAACCACCAGCCCCTCTTTGATTTAAATTTGGATTTGTTTCCTAAAGCTCCACTTTCCTTGTTTAACTCCAACTATCTTTGGAAGGAGTTTGAATTTTGAAATAACTCAAATTTAAATCTCACATCCTTCCTATTTCATTAATCCTATTTTTGGAAAGGCCCTTAAATAATTCAATTAATCCAAATCTGAATTAATTGAGTAATTAATGCCTTATCTCCAAATACATTGAACCTAGACATTTTTTTTTCTTCTCTCACCTGGCCGAAATTCCTTTAGCCCCGCCTATTTACTTTCCTTCCAAAAGAAGGCATCTTCCTTTGGAATTCTTTCAAACCTCCTTCCAAGCTCTCATTCACACCTCCCTGTTCTTCCCGGGAAACTCCTGTTTGCTGCCCACATTCCAGCAAAAGTGTTTTCTTTGCTGTCTTACACGTTTGGAGATTACAGCTTGCTGTCCAGAAGACTCCCAACACCCTACAGCTGCTGTCCAGAAATAATTCCAGGATTTTGGTCAAGATCTAGTTGCTGTCCTGAATTTCAGACTCAGGAGAACTGCTGTCCAGCAGCCTAAAAGGCCATAATCTGCTGTCTGAAGCCTCCGATAGCATAGAAGAGCAGTTCAAGGCTTGTAAAACCTAGTAGGGTGCTGTCCAAAATCTTTCTCCGGCTTCTAACCAGCTGTCCAAAGACTCCAACAAGAATGTGACGCATAACAGCCGCCCCGGAAGCCACTAGTTGTTGTTTACTTCCTCTCAAGCACATAAACCCCACACCGGAGCTTCGTTTGTCTTGTTTACTTGGGTAATCTCTCTTCCTACTCTTTTATCTTCTTAGTCGTTTTCAATTGTAGTTCTAATTGACTCATGGAAAGTTGTATTAATTCTTCCAGCTAAAGCCTAGCATTTATTAGTTGTGTGAGAGATCTTTCATAGCACTACTCTTATTGTTAGATTAGGGATTTCTTGTTGAAACACATTTGGTTTGCAACGTCTAGAGCAATTGATTATTATGTGGTTTTAACTTTTCGCAAGTAACTTGGCCTAAGGTTGGGTTTACCGTTCTTTGGTTTTATTTCTTTGTTTGAGCCATCACAAAGCTTTAATTAATTCTCTCCTACTCATTAAGCGTGCAAATTCCTTATCTAAATCAATTTTTCATATATGTCCTGCATCAGTTGATTAATAAAGCACCATCAAGTGTCAATTTGTCATACCTAGCTTAAATAGCATGTTAGATGGAGTGAAAAGACATAATTTTTCTCAAAGATTAATCTCATGACTGGTTACTATTAAGTGAGAATGGGAGAAAATTATGAATAAAAGATGGCTTTTGATGGAAGTAAACCCCCAACACCTTATCAGAATTCAAAATTTTTCATGATGATTTATTTCAGTAATTAAAGGAGGTTTTATGAAGAGAGTTTCTTAGAAGGTGGATGGTTTAAAGCTGGTTCGCTTGAGGTTCTTCAAGCTTTAAATTTAAAGGAAGACATGGTTCTAAGAAACATGTGGTCAGGCTCTTCATTCAAAATTCAAATTAAAGGAAGCACATTTCAAGGCATGAATCATGGGCTACCTATGATATGAACAATAGAATATAATATAATATAAAGTGATACTGATCATATTATTCTTAAGAATTATATAAATATATATATATATATATATATATATATATATATATATATATATATATATATATATATATATATATATATATATATATATATATATAATGTTTCTAGGAAACTCACCGAGAAACTCTTATAGAAGAAAGTTACAAAATTTCATCTCTCATTAAATACAATCAACATCCTACATGATTTCAATCCAAGAGAATTCAAGTCTACTTTTGTTGACCCACACACTAAAAGCACACGAAACAGGGCAAAATCGGTGAAAAAAGTGACGCGCGCATCAATGCGGCACGTCATTTGATGGGTCAAACAATTTTCAATTGCGAAACGGACTATGCCGTTGCAATGAGGACGTTGAATTCGCCTAAGAGGGAACCCCTAGCAGTCAAATCGGATGAGATCAATCAAAACAGACAACCAACACCTGACATTGACGCACAATGTTGCCCAAATGACGTCTGATAGCAAAAGGGACTTCGTCGTTGAGTTCAGAGCGTCGTCAGTACTCAAAAGTGACTACAAATTCATTTAATTAAAGTTACCCGATGAGATCGGTGTGAAGTTCTTAGCAGTGGTTGATTTCAATCACCCCATAAGCCCTCACCTTTCAGACATTTTCTCCAATATGTGTTATTAGAATGTAAGGCCCAACATTCTAAATTAAAATGGTCAACTAGAACAAAAAATTGGATTCTAAAATATAAAACTCAATATAAGATAGTTTTGAGTACTTGTGAGTTTTACTTAGAATCAAGTACACCTACTCTTCCTTCTCTTGGCACACATTCCAAGAACTCCAATCACAATTGATCCACCTCTTCTTTTAAAATTCTTAAAGATCAAAAATTTTTAAACAAGAATTTCATGGATTTTAAAATGAAAACTATAGTCAATATTTTGATTATTCTCAAAAAAGGAAACTATTAGTTTAATCAAAAATATTCTCACGTGACTAAAGCTTGAAATGTAATTAATCATAAAGGTTTGTCTCTATAGGACATCCGTACCCCAAAATAAAATAAGCCTCATTCAACCAACTATTAAATGGGATAATCTTTGTTAAAATTATAAATTTTGTCATTGAGTTGATACGGAAAAAAATATTTTTGACCTTAGAACTATTATTTTCTATGTCATGCTCGATTATAAAATATGCAATCCGTTATTCAAGAGATTTTAGGGCGACTCCGTTGGGGAAGATGCCTCTTTCATCTAAACAGGTAGTTTCAATTAGTCATATTAAATATTGACTAAAGAATATTTATAAAATTAATTGTTGTATTGTATGCCTCTACCTTTTCAAATTTTGGGTTGAGTGATGTCGATACAAGTAATTGCTTTTCCAAAATAAACTTTTAAAATCATTAAAAAAAATGAAATGTGATTTTTCAAATCAATTATTTTCAAAAAATATACATTTCCAAAGATCCAATTTAAAATATCCCTCATATCATAATTATGATGATTGTATAAATCTACAACCAAACAATGTCAAATGATGTGGAATTTCAAAATCTATCAAATTCATTCATCATCCATTAAATTCGGGGCACAATTGTGGGTGGTTAGTGATTCAAGTCAGTGGTAAGAAAACTCAAAAAAAGTACAGTAATTGGTTGATGATATGTTAATTTGACTCAAAGAAATACAACAGAAATGTTAATACAAGAAATTCTAATTTTCAGAAAAACTTGAAAGTTTGAGAATTCAATAAAGCAAAAATGGATGGTAGACTGATTTTCAAAATTGGGGATAGCTTGCAATTGTCTTTTGACCGGTCCCAATTTGGCCCTAGGGATGTGATAAAGTTTGGACAAAGTTTTAATGACATGGAAGTGCTTTTTCAAGGCCCAACCCCTTCTAAAGTGAAAGCCTTAAAAAGCCAACGCCCATTTGAGAGGGTCCTATAAGTCAACTTACCTACTAGGGAGAGGTCATCTACTCATAGTAATAAGGAGAGGGTGGGTGACGTGTCTTCAAAAACCTTGTTCTCTTAACCTTCTGTGTTTAATAGGCTGACCTTCCCTAGGGTTCAAAAGTCCAATTAAAGACAAATAGCCTTGACTCCAATGTTACTTGAGCAGATGTTTGTTGAGAATCAAAATAAGGCAGTTCAATATTTAGCAATTGTCCCAAGCCACTCAAAGCCTGAGAATCTACTCCATTCTAGTTAGAATGAGGAAGGGACTAGTTCTACCTATATTCTAACGAAGTCTCAAAGGAATACAAATAAGAGACTTAGAAGGAGATTGAATTATGAATACTTTGATATATTGTTTTCATTTTTGGATTTAATTTGAATTAATAATAATTTTTTGAAGTTTCAGGCTCTCTAAAGAGGCATATTTTTAATTGATTAATTTTTTGACCTAATGAACTCCAAATTAGTAAAATTTGAATCTATGGTGTGTGATGTCACTAAGTTTAATGTTGTAAAGTTTCACCCCTATTAGGTGTGTGTAGAATTTTCTGGGAATTTTCTAAGTCATCTAGACATTGGCCTTAATTTGTTTTCCTAGTGTCACTAGTGTTCCAATAGGTCTAAAATTTGGTCAACCCTAACACACATGCATGCACACTACAGAAAACAAATAGTCTAATTCTATTAATTTGGAGAGTTATGAATTTTTAAAGTTTTGGGTCCAAAATGGACAGATCACTTTGTAAATTCACCTCACAACAACTAGAGAGCATCTTGACCTAAGAAAAATGCACGGGATGCCAAGATGCTAAAAAAAATTTACCAAAAATTGGGCCATGTTTAACCATTGGATTGTGAGAAAATTGTCAAAAAGTGATTTCAAATAAACTTAAAACTCTCACAATTCAGTGATCAAAACAACTTAAATTTAATTTTAATAAATACTAGATGTCAATACCTTTTAAATAACAAAAAAATAACTCAATTTAGTAAAAAATTAAATTTTCTGTGAATTTTGAAAGTTCTAGGCACTAAATTGAATTTTTAAATCAAATTTAATCATTAAACAACGACAACAATGATTGCACCGCTGCCTCTGTTGTTTGACACATGGCGGGAAACATGTCAAGCTCTAGACAATCACTTAAACACGTCAGCCAAGCTTCTAAGCCGTCAAATAAACAGCACGAGACGACTAAGATTTAGCCACATGTCTCAGATCAAACCAGACTGCACAGGTTTGAATCGTGTAGATGTCGCGCGGTATGGTTTGGGTGACGTGGCAATTCGTGGGCCGTCTGATCGCGTTGAAGGCACAATCGGCACAATCAGACGGCTCTAATCAAATCTAATTTGATTTAGTTCAAAATGAACTGAAATTTTTATTTACCCATAACTTTCAAAATACTCTTCCAATTCTATGAAATATGAAATATAAACTCATCACAATTTAATCTTTCAATTCCTGGAGTTTGGAGACTCCATGCATTATAGATTTTGAACAGTTACAAATTTAAATTTTAATTAAAAGTGAAAATAACTCACCAACCAATTGATGAATTTTGATGATCTTGGGATCCTTTTTGCTCTAGTGATGCCCTCTCGAACTTTGCAGAGAACTCTCCAAGCAGATGATGGTTGGATTAAAAGTTGTTGTATAAACCTCACTTTCTCTCACTATCACCCTCTCTTCCCCAAAATGGTGTTTTGGGGCTTGGATATAAGGGAGAAATGCTCAAAAGAGGTGAGGAAATGGCTAGAGGAGCTAGGGAAGGAAGTTTGAGAGCTAGGGGCTGCTGGAGAATAAGTTTGAAATGGATCTCAAGGAATGAGCTTTTAGGTCAAATTTTCTCACTTAACCCATGGCATTTGAATAGATGGTCTAGATTGAATTGGGGCAAGCTTTGATGCATGCCAAGTATCCCAAGGTTGTTAGAAGCTAGGGGGAAGGCTGCTGCATGAGTGTGACCCCTTGGCTCATGTGATGAGGGGACCACTTGCCTTTTCCCTCATTTGGTTAACCCATGGCTTAGCTTGATTTAAGTGACTGACTTAAGGTCTCTTAGGAGATGAAATGGGCTGGTTTAGAGCAAGATTGAGAAGGTCTTGATGAGGCAAAGGATTGCCAAGGTGGCTTGGCCTCCTAAACTCATATGAGAGCTCATTTGACCATTTGATTAGTCAAACCAGTCAAAAGGGCTGATATTGCATTCAAGGAAGTGCATTTGGCAGCTTGGGTGAGTAGCCAAGCACTTACATTCATGGCCTTAGAATTTTGGTCAAGTACATGGAAATGGAGTGGGGTTTGACCCCTCCAACTGGGTTGACCAAGTAAAACAAGAGGAATTTGACTTAGAGAAATTTTGGACATGTTTGGAATGTCCAATTGAAGGATTTTGAAGGGTTAACCTGGTTTGAAATGGCTTGAAGCATTGATTTGATATAGGTGTAGGTTAAGGGTTGATTTGATCAACTATAATTGACTTGGTCAACCAAGTGAACCTATGAGTTTGTTTTGGGCCCAACAAATTCAAATGGAAAATTTGAGACCAATGGAGGTGGAGTGACATAGGTTGTAAATATTTAAAGATTTTGTAGCCTTTAGATTTCAATCAAGTTTCTGGAGTTAGAGCTCTGTTTAAAATTGCGCAATAAGAGGCGTGCCTCTGCGCAATTTGACCCAAATACGCCTTAGGTTTGTGCAATTTTGCCCTTAGCAGATGCGTACGCCTCAAGCATTGTGAGGCGCGCCTCAAGTGCGCAATTGCGCAATTATGCTTGAGGCGTGCGCCTCAAAGATTGGGTCCCACTTTAAGTAAATATGAAATACCCCTCTCCCTTTTACCGGTCCAGCCGTTCCCGCATCCTTCCCGTGCCCGTGACCTGCTGCTCCCGATCCCGCAAGGAGCTCCAGGCCGATCCCGTCTCCGGCCCTTCTTCCACCGGCGCTGCCGCTCGCCGTAAGCCCAATATTTCCGGCCGCCCCTCTAAATCTTTTCTTGATTAGTTCTTAGAGTTTTTTTGAAGTTTAGGGTAAGATTTTTCAACTTATAGGAAAGATAGGGTTTCAAATTTTTTGATTGTTTTTATTTTAATTTATTTTTTTCCTTTAGAAAATATGGTTAAGGGCAAAGAAAAGTCTATTACGTCATTGCGGAGGGACCCTTCTTGGAAATACAGTATACAAGTTGACATAGGCAGCGGTGAGAAGACTTATGTGTATTTGAAATGTAATTTTTGCGAGAATGTGGTGAAGGGCGAAGTAACCCGCATGAAGGAACACTTATCATGCTCTCATAATAACGTAGCACCGTGTGCAAATGTGCCGGACAAGGTGAAGGATGAAATTATTGCTTATATGAAGAAAAGTACTACGACAAAACACTTACAACATGAGCAATTTGATGATAGGTCGAACAGGGTGCTTACTTCGGGAGCGAGAGTGGAAAGGGCTCTTCCTCCACTATACACAATAGAGGTGCATATGGGGTCCGATGGACCAGTATATGAAATTCATAGATACAATTGGAGAAGAAGATTCCCTTGAAGACACATTTAGTGATGGATATGATTGGATTTTATATGTTCCTTCTTAATTGTACTTTGGGAGTTTTGATAGACTATAATTTTATGGTTTTTTACTTTGAAACATGATTTTATTACATCTCTTTTCTTAATTTCCACAAATTCCACTTGTCATTTAGATGTTTTTATTTTATGATAGAATCTTGCTATTATTTACCTGTTAAAACCCTTAAATTTTCATTTACGCAATTCTGCGTCCGTGAGGCTTACGCCGCACGCCACCTCGAGGCTTATTTACGCAATTTTAAACCTTGGGTTAGAGGTCTCAGATTGACCTCAAATTTGGAGGATTGACCCAAGGGACATGTCTAATCAATATGCAATTGATAGATCATAAATTATGGGTCATTTGAATGAGTTTTGAGGTGATTAAAAAATTACCCAATAAAGGTTAGAGGACATGGGCCTTTCACCGTCAGTTTTAGTCAAGAATTCTGGATTTGAATACAGTTTTGAATTTGATTGATTGAATTTGAATTATCCATATCAATGGAAATCAATTAAGTGATTGTTGATGATTGGATAAAGAAAATTAAATGTTGATCACTAGGTGTCAGTGCACTGAGATGGGCAATGTACTGAGTCACCTGGCTACAATGCAGGGCTACAACTTCAAGTGATTATAGTTTGATGTAGATTGGATGATTGAAGTTAATGGAAGTTTGATTGAAGACTGGATTGAAGTTTGATTGAAGATTGGATTGAAGTATAGATTGAGTTTTGGATGATTGACAACTAGATGATTGTTAACCATTAGATCAACAAACAGGACTCTGGATGAATCCTGATAATCTCATACAGAAATGAGCTCAATATAAATATAACTCTTAATGTCCTTGGACCAACTTCAGTCCAACTGTGGTTTACTCCCCGACACCTAGCACGAGCAAAACTCATTTGATTACATTTTGATTTGCATAATCTTGCATTATAGTAAAATAAGTGCATTAAAGGGTCCTTGAGTGCTTTGCTTGCAGGACCTTCAACTGGATTCTAATGTTGAAATGTTCTTGGTACCTTTTTTCACTCATGGAGCCAATTGCCTAACCAAACTTTGCCTTGAGGCAATTGCCTTGTTTAAGGTACTCCTAGAGATCATGTTGTGGAATTCTAACTAATGAGAAATCCATCAACTAAAAAATTAAAAACTGAAAAAGAATATCCTATCTTCAAACAAACTTGAATAGCACCCCCTCAAAATCATCTGATAAATAGGAATCCATGTTAGCACAATGAGAAATGAAACTTCTCCAACCATATCCAAGATAATCTGATTAGAAGCATTATTTGTATAATTTATTTGTGTCAATAGGAAAGATGCCAACACAATAAAAGCAACATCATCATAAAGCCTTTATCCCACTATGTGGAGTTGGTATATCAAAAAAATACTCAAGCATGTCATTTTTTTTTAAATGGGGGGAAAATAAGTAAGTTCATTTTAAGAGGTAGTTCATATGAATTTGCTGTTAAAACTTAAAAATATATATTTTGAGAAAATAGCTTTTCATTGCAAGTAATGTTCATGCGCATGCTTAATAATCCAACTACTCAGTTGATGATAAAAAAATTAGAAAGATAAAAGAATAAATCATTATAGAATTTCTCAGTATTCAGACTTTATATCACATTTTTAAGGATGGTAATTTATCAATTTAAGACATGTTAATATTGTCAATTACAGTTCCCACTTTCTATCAAAATCATGGTTTAAAATTGCACAATATGAGGCTCGCCTTGAAGCCCGCCTTTTTGCGCAATTCCAGTAAAAAACGCCTCGATGCTTACGCCTCGAGTTTTTTTTATGAGGCTTGGGCCTCAACTTGGTTGAGGCCCGCCTCGCCTCACGCTATATATATATTAAAACTTACATAAATCTTGAAGTAAATGCCCGACATTGGACTCTATAGGAGAGGAGGAAGGGGAGAGAGCAGTTCATCATAATAATGATTCAAATGAATAACCCCTTAGTGATGACAGTGCTGATGACTTATGATTTCTTATGTGATATGTCATTGCTATTTATTTTTGGAAATTTTAATTATATGTTAATGAAAAGAATACTGGGATTTGGGAAAGATAGAATTTTGAGTTAAACTATATTTCATGTTGTCTTATTATTGAGATATTTTGATTTCACTTCATATCTTATGTTTTTGTATGTTTTATATTATTCACTCATTAGTATATAAAAAATTTATCATTTTATGTTTACGCAATCTTTTGATTTTGAGGCTTACGTCTCAAAATGCCTTGAGGCTTACGCCTTGCCTCACGAATGAAAAACGCCTCAATACCCAAATACAAAATTTTAAACATTGATCAAAATCTTCCATGTTTTTCAAGGTTGCTTACAATTCACCATAAAAGGAATACCCAATGTGAAAGCTCCCAATGCTAGGGGGTCCATGAACTTGAGAAATTATTAAGTGCAGAGTCCGGACACATCCAGATTCCAATGAAATCAAGCCACATGAATACACATCCTGCATATAAGTCATGTGGCTTGATTTCATTGGATTCTGAACGCGAGCTACATCTAGACTCCGCACGTAATAATTTTGCCATGCACATAGTATTTTCTTCTAGCCTAGCACGATGGTTGTTTATAATAATTCAAAACTATGATGTTCCAATTCAAATTCAAAGGTTATTCATGACTCAAATCCATGAAATTTCAAGTCATAGTAGGGAAATAGAAACATAAGTTCAAATCAGCCCACTATAACACTTATTAACCTAGTTGCGTTCGACATAAAATAATCATCTTCGCAACAAAGATGTAAGTCAAGGATAAGCAGTTCAGTTCACCAAAGCTTCATTAGCTTGCAACTGTTTAGTCGTAGTTAGTAAAATCCAATAAGATGACACAATTGCATTATACCTCAATAGCACAAGTTGTAGAGGATCTTGTGAAGAATCTTGACCCGATATACTGAAAAGTTGCTTCACTATATAAGCGCATGTGCTAATGCTGAAAAAGGAGGGAAAATGCAAGCATTAGAAAAATATATGGTAGGAAAATCAACACCAGAAGCCCGTAATCAATGTTAAGTTTTAAATTTTAATAGATGTCTTTAAAAATGAAGACAAGAAGAAATCCATAATGCATGACATGCAAATAACAGTAAAGTATCTGAAGAAGTTGATTCTATTTAAGAAAACGAGAAAAGATAATGCCAGACCAGTAAATTGTTGAAGCCGAACTTTCAAATATGAAAATATGACAAAAGGCCAAAAGATTTCAAATTTATCTAAACCCAACGTATTTAATATTAGTTTGCAATCAAGCTGACAAAATTCAAATAGTGTAAAATTATATTCCAAAAAATAAGCAAAATCCAGGCAGAAAAAAAAACCTAACATCAATCAAAATCACAAAATGAAATAAATGGAAACGGAGAGTTCATCTTAATGGTTGAAGTTATTGGAATTATTAGCAAAAAGTCTACAATTCATGTTACTTAGTGTTATGGACTACATGATTACGATCAGAAACTGGTGGAAGTCTACGTAGATATAATGTTTTGGTCGAACCACCTTCTAAACTGAAGTAAGAAGCAAATAGAAGAGAAGAATACCTGCCAAAACATACTAAAAGAACTACCCAAAAACATGTACTTAACCAACTTGATTCCTTGTAGGCAACCCAAACCTGAAACATTTAAGAAAAGCTGATTCAAATAGAAGAAACTGAATAATATACTTATACATAAGATTCTGCATATATTTAATGACAATGTTGGAAATAGCAGAATCACAAAAATGAAAATCTGTTGCATAAACTCTCATGCAGGTTTGCAGGTCATTGTTAAGCAAATAATTATCATTCTAACACCTCTAATGTCATCCCTATTATTAGCCTTTGTTGACGAATATTTTCGCATCGACTCGACCCCGATCGAGCCCGACAAAGCTCAATCGCGCTCGATCAACTCAATTGATCATCGTCGAGGCAAAATTAATCCGAATCGAGCCTCAATTTTAATTAAATTAAATCAAATTTAATTTAATTAAAATCAAATCAAAAACCAATCAAACCTCGTCGAGCGTCGTCGAGCCCAATTCGACACTATTCGGCGTCGATCTGAGTTCAATCTCGCAAAATTGACTCAATCGAACGAAATCGGACCCAAATCGACTCAAATCGGTTTGGGTCGAGCCCAATTCGAAGCCAATTTCAGCCCCAATTGACTGATTTGAGCTAAATCAATTTCCCAAATCAAAAATTTGAAACCTTAAGCTGAGATATTCTCTCAAATCTCACCCAAAATTTGGGTTCAATGTACTCAAGTACATTCCCCTCGTTTCAAGCAACGAGGAAGCCTCATAGGCTCACTTGGGCAATCCCCTTGGGCTGTCCGTCCGAAGCCAGAGCAGGACAAGAGAGTGGGAGAAGCAGTGGGGAGCTCATTCGGCTCCCCTGTTCATTCGTGAGACCCGTCCAGCGACCCAGAGAGGAGAGAGCGAGAGAGAACGGAAGCAGGATTACCAGGCGAAGCCCCCGTCCACGCCAAAGTCCTCGTCCGCGCGACTTCCAGCCCGTTCGCGCCCCCCCCCCCCCCCCCCCCCCCTCGCGTGCGACGCCTTCGGCCGAACCTCCTGGAGGTGTCGGCTCCCTCTCTGCTGCCCGTCCCCCTCTTTCCAACGAGCCAAAGCCGTAGGTGTGCGGCTCTCCTAAGTGAAGGAGGTGGAGTTGAAAATGTGAGCCATTCTTCTCACTCCAAGGAAGCAAATCAAAAGTTGAAACAGCCATTCACTTCCTTTCTCAAAAATCAGTGAAGTTAGTGGCTTTTCTTCCTTCCTCTTCCAACTCCGGCGAGTTCGTAGCATTTTAAAGGCTGTTGGAGACTTCCAAACAGCAAGGGAAAGCTTCGAACTTCTCCAAACAACAGCTTGGAGTCTTCAAATCGCCTTGGACAGCAGTCATACAGCTTCTGAGAGCTTTCAAACGCTGAAAACTGCTGTCTTGAGTGCTTTGGACAGCAAATCCACCCTCCGGAGTAGCTTGGACAGCAATTAGAACTTGGAGCGGAGCTTGGACAGCAATTGGAACTTGGAGCGGAGCTTGGAAAAAGCTTGGAACTTGGATAGGAGCGCTTGGACAGCCCGGGTGTGGTAAAATCTTTAAAACTTAGTGAAACCTAGGGTCCCCCAAGACCAATTGTTGTGTGGTTGACGCCCCCGAACCATAGGTCCTTAGAAACTTCAATTTTCACTCTCCTAAAATCCTATATCCGCTGTCCACTTGTTTCAATCATGGAAATCAAGTGAATTTACATGATTTGCTCTCATGCGAGAGCTAAAAAGATAGTGGCGTGGCGATGGGGCATCAAATTGGTGTTCGATGTCCCCTTTTTGCATGTTATATCATTTATGTTATGTTTAGAACCTTTACCTACAACCAAATCCTAGGTTTAGTGGCTCTTTCGATGTCCAATAAAGTGTAGGAATGCGAGGTCTCTTGTCTAAGTGTGGCATGCGTTAACTTACCCCTAAAAACTTGCATGTTATGACAAAATTAGTATACATGTGATAGGTTTACACCGCCGTGACATACACGATTCCCTCTATATTTACTAGATTTTTAAGCATGTTTTTTTAATCATTCATTTTTTTTTATGTAGTTGTGGGATCGCCCTTTTTTATGTAGTTGTGGGATCGCCCATGAGCATTTTTGACTCATGTTGCAAATCCTACAACTAAAAGGTTGATTGGAATACATCCTTGAACTTCTCTAAATTTAGGGAGAAAGCGAAATCTCTCTTGTTATTGCGCTTTTATTTCATAAATACTAAATTAAGCCTATGTGAGTTGTTGTCTTTGAATGATTGCTATATGTCATTGGCTATGGTCCTTGTACCTACAATTTGCAAAACCATGAATATGCCCACCAAACTTAGGGATGCTTGCAAAGCAAAGATGGGGTGGTCTATGGCTTCAAGGAGCTTATAGATCGCACCCCATCATATATTGGAAGTTTGTTGGATATGTTTAGTGTAGTTTGTAAGTTGATGGGTTAAGAATTTTAACACATAACTTAGGCACTTGGTGGAGCTTTTGAAAAGATAATCGAAAGCCTTCACCCTTAGGCTTCCCCTAGACTCTAGAAAACTAATTCTTAGAGCCTATCCATAGGATCTCCAATGAAATTCCATCCTATGCCTCTAGGTCCCTTAGATGACACCATATGTTGTCTTTCTAGAAGAGCCGTAGGAGCAAGTCCACCCTATCAGACCTCTCAAATCATGTCAAAATTGATTTGGAGATCGTTTCATGAATCGGGAATTCTCCAATCAAGTTTTCCCTTCCCCATGCATAATGGTTTGGAGCACCTCAAGGCTCCAAACACTTTGATGAATGAAACTTTTTGACTTAGGACCAAAATCCTAGGTTTGTGACATTTTGTTTATTAATACAAGATCAATAAGCATTTGTCCATTACCCTTCATCTTGGATATTTTGGAGTTTCCTCAAGGCCTCAAAATAATCCATCTAACTTTAACCATCATGACTTTAGGAACAAGTCCTAAGTCATCTCCTTTTTGTTGAGACAAAAATCAACAAATGCATGCACTTCCATAAGTGATATTTTGGAGCTTCTCTAAGTTCCAAATGTCCATCGTGTGTATCACTTGAACTTGAGACCAAACTCTCAAGTTCTCCTGCTTAATTTGTTGAAGCATCTAATCAACAAACACTTCACTCATGTGTTGTATTTAGAGACTATCTTATACTCTAAATGCTCCTCCTACACATGAATCTTTATAGTTTGGAACCAAACTCTAAACTATCAACCCTTGTGTTGGAACATAGAACCAATCAATCTTTTTTTTTCCCTTCGTTTGTTAAATCATAAAATTGACAAATGAATACTCCTCTCCCTCATGTATGATAATTTGGAGTCTTCAAAGGCTTCAATCAAATATCATAACATGATGGTCAAACCTTAGAAACAAATTCTAAGTAATCCTCCACTTGTATGTTGAAACAAATCAACAATCCTCCTCTCTCATACATGATTATTTGGGACATCTTAGGTCTCCAAATATATCATTGTATGAATCATTCAGACTTTAGGACCAAATCCTAAGGCGTTTCTTCATTTGTTGATAACACAAAATCTACAAGTGAGCATTTATCCCTATTCACTCAGCTTCAACCAAGTGAACGATCTTCTCTTCGAATAACAAATATTCAAAGGTCTTCTATGAATTTTTGTAACTCTCTAACTTACATTTTCTTCCTTCAACTCCTAAGTTGTAGGAAATCTATCAAACCATTTATTCATTGGAACACCAAACCAATGAATGATTTCTCGGCCTTAGGATTCAAATCCTAATCCCCTTTCTCCTACGACTCAAAATTGTAGGAAAATATCTAATCCTCATTCTCCTAACCCATGATTAGGTGAGTGAATCCTTTTCTTTGGGCATCTAAAAGCCTAATGAACTCTCATGAATGTGGAACCTCCAAGTCATACATTATTTCCTCCTACCAAACAAAAAGTGTAGAAGACCTCTCCATTCACTTAGCCTAAATCAAGTGAATGTGTTTCATTTTCTTTGAACACCAAATGCTCAAGAAAATTTCTCTAATTTGCAACCTCCAAGTTGCACGTGATTTCCCTCTTTCTACAACCCAAAAGTTGTAGGAAAACCCTCTCATTCTCCTAAAACCTAAAATTAGGAGAATGTACACGTCTCTTTGAACACCAAATGTTCGAAGAATGTTCTTGAGCTTGCAACCCATAAGTTGCTTCTTCCTCCCTCTTTCTTACAAGTCATGATCATAGGAGAGTATTTAAATCCGTATTCATACTCCCAAACCCAAATTGGGAGGAAGAATCTCCTCTTTGGACACCAAGCGTTCAAAGAAACCACTCCAATTTGCAACCTCTAAGTTGCATTTTTGGGCTACTTCTTTTCCTACAATTCTAAATTGTAGGAGATCTCCCAATTCCCCTTCATTTGCCTAGCCTCAAATTAGACAAATGAATTTGTTCCTTTAAACATCAAAAGTTTAAGGAACATTTATGGATTTTTAACCCACAAGTTGCATGTTCCTTCTCTTATTTCTACAATTCAAAAGTTGTAGGAATTCATCTTATTCCATTGACTCAAATTGGGTGAGTGGATGTCCCCTTCTTTGAATGCCAAATGTTCAAAGAAAGTCTTCCACTTTGCAACCTTCAAGTTGCATTTCCTTTTTCATCTTTCCTACAAGTTAAAGATTGTAAGAAAGCATCCAAATTCATCTTCTTACCCTCATTCTTCTAACTCAAATTAGAAGAGTGTATTCCCTTCTTTGAATAACTAAATGTTCAAAGGACTTTCAAGAGTTTGCAATTTCCAATTTGCATTTCATTCTTCTCTATCCCTCCAACCTAAATTGGAGGAATGAATCCCTCTTCTTTGGACACCGAATGTTCAAAGAATCCTCTTGGGGTTATGAATTCCAAGTCACATCCCCTCTCCTTTTCTCCTCCGACCCCAAAATTGGAGGAATGAAACTTTTTCTTTGGACACCACATGTCCAAAGGAATTCCTCCAATTTGCAATCCCTAGGTTGCAAATTGGACCATTTTCCTTCCTACAAATCTAAATTCTAGGAAACCACCAAAATTCTTTTCATTTCTCTTAACCTAAATTAAGGAAATGAAACTCCACCTCCTTGGAAACAAATATTCAAGGATGCACCCTCTCTTCTCTACAAACCAAAAACTGTAGAGAAATTCAATCTTCCTACAACTCAAAAGTTGTATGGAACTTCTTCATATTCAACCCATGTTGGGTTGTTTAAGTCATAAGTTTATTGTAAATTTTGGCAACACCCTGATATCGTCCCTGCATAGGGGGCTACGTCAGTTTACAAAGCCTTCCCGTATGCCAAGACAGGTCATCATAGTAGGTGTCAGGTGATACTGCGGCCGAAATTTCATTCCCTACCTGCCAAAAAAAGCAATCACTGGTCTTCAAATACTTGTTCATAAAGCAAACACTGTGTCATAGATGGTTCATTTCGACGATTTGCATTTTTGGTTGACACGCGTCTGGTGAGTTATGCATGACTTCGAGCTCTTTCTCTTTCAAATTAACCTTGTGTAGTCGACATGACCACGAAACATGTTTTAAGGTCAACATAATTCTTTCCAGTTGAAGTATAGAATCACCAAGTTTTCCATCCTATAGATTTGGAACAAATGAAGAACTTTGCAACCAAGGGTGAGATTTCTCTTGCTCTAGATAATGTAGTTTATTAAAGACAATCATTTATCAACTATTTACAAAAGGGCAAACTCCTTCAAGAGAAGACAATTGTTACATAGATCAAAAAGAGAGCTCTCTCTTATAATCGGATCAATAACACGTTATGACAATTGTTATATGATCAAATGTAGATGTCTTGATAAATACAAAGCCCATAAGATAGCGATTGAGATACGTAGTGGATTACATAGTGGTCACCACTCTAAATTGAAGATAAAAATGAAGATCAATAGACTCGGATAGTATTAGCCTTCGATGACTAATGATGGGATTAGTGTTACACTTTGTTGTCATCAATGCTAGTACACTATATAGTTTTGCATCAGTAGCCTAATGTATTGTACCCTATGATACCTTTGTGGCCTTTCGAGAGTTTGGAGCACAAATATTGTTGATCTCATTAATGCTGCTTCTAATAATCATTGGTTTATACTAGTTGCAACTGATCACTTCTCTAAGTGGGCAGAAGCTATCTCATTACAAGAAGTCAAATCTTACCACATACTTCAATCATTCGGGATGATATTATATATTGATTTGGTATTACTTATTGAATTATATCTAATAATAGTTCATCTTTTAGGAGCACAAAAATCAATAACTTTACTAGAAGTCAAAATATTGATTGCAGATACACAAATATCTTTTACCCTCAAGGCCTTCAACAAAACTCTTGTTCAATTTAAAAAAAAAATATCTTTGATCAAAATAAATGACAATAGCATGAGAAATTGGTTGAAGCCTTTTGGTCCTATTTGACCAAATTTAGGACCCCCAACTTAGTATACTCTGTTTGTCATAGTTCATGAGGCTGAGATTGTTCTCAATTAGAGATACAACTTACCATGCTAAGGATTTTAATCAATAATGAAATCACTTCTGAACAAAATGTGCAACTTTGTTTGAAAGCGCTCAACGATCTTTGAGAAAAAAGTTTCCAAACTCAACAAGACCCGAGTTATACAAGTTTGCATGTCACAAGCTCACGGCAAGTTATTCTGTTTTAGAACCTTTCGAGTAGGAAAGTTGGTTTTGATTCTTGGAAAGTCTATTTTAACTCACAACAAAGTGAGAGACAAGTTTGAGCTTATGTGGGAGGGCCCATTTATAATAGAGAAAGTCTATCAATATGAGTCTTATCAATTAATTGATTATAAATATGAATGTCCTATGTTTCTTATCAAAAGATGTTATTTTAAGAAGTATTATATGATTGTATTGAAGCAGAATTCAATAAAATGATCTTTTCCCTGTAAAATTGTATTGAATCTTAGAATTCCATAGCAAATTGGGTCATAAATTCAAATTTAAAATGAAACTTCAATTAAAGGTTTTGTTTCCCCCGCAAATAGTTGAGAGGCTTTGAAATGTCACTTTATCAAAGATGGTCGAACTACTCTATCTCTCCTTCCCTATTTCCTTAAAGATTATATGTACAAAATCTCATGATCCTCAGCAGAAAACTTTCAAGTAGATTAAGGTCATATATAAAGGGAAGAGAGAAAATTCTATTCCAAACCTTCCAAAATTTCAAAACTCTCCAATTCTCAAAAAAATGTAAGAAAATTTAAAATTTCTTACTCCCTAGTGAGGATTTTCCTTATCTCCATATCTGAAGTTTGGGTTTTGGGTTAATACTAAGTAGAATTCAAGTTCTAGAAACCCCTTCTTTGTGCAACCCAGATTAGGAAATTTAGATTAGATTTTCAACATTTGAATTATCTTCCTAGTATGAGCCAATAGGATCAAGTCTAGCCTTGCTTAGACAACCATATATCCAAATCCCATTAGGTTTATTACTACACTGTATCACAGTTGATTTAGTAGATCAGCACTTTGGCAAGAAAACTTAGGTAGCATTCAGATTCTAGAGAACCCTTAAAACTTTCATTGTTTAAAACCCTGAAGACCCAATCTAGCCTCATTTAAACACATATAGGCCTAGAATATTCCCTGAGTTTGCAGATTCCATAGTGCCCTAATTGATTTAGTAGATTAGCACCTTGACTAGTAAATTTATATAGGATTTAGGATCTTAAGACCTACTATTTAATCATAGAAAGTCTATAGGCCTTGTCTAGCCCTACTTAGACACTCATAGATTGTGGACTCCAAAAATTCGCGCTACAGCCTCTCCGAGGCACATTTCTTTCTTTGGGTCGTCTAGGATTGTTTTAACAAATAAGTTCAGAGGCAAATTTTTAGAAGGCATATTTGGTTTTGTTGAATAAGACGTCACCCAGATATTTCGCCCTCATTTTGCAAGGACTTTATAATATGAGTTCAGGTTTCTTATAAGCACAAACCCCACAGTTAATTACCCTTCCTGATAGCGAGAGAGAACTTTCCATTAAGGCTAGTCATCAATAGATACGTAGTGTCCAGCATATAGTGGTAGCATGATTAGGCATGTAAAAATTTAATATTTAAAATTGAAAATTCACCAGCATGCACTTCAAGCGGATGGTGGGGGAAATGATGATAAACCCGATCAAAATCTCATAATTTTGTCATCACGAGTCATCATGATCCCTGATCTACTTAGTTAGAGGAAGTAGTCATCCCAACCTGATAGAAGGATCTCTATCGACAGCCATGGGTTGCTTTGTCCAAGGGTACCTTGTAGATCTGAGGTGGATATTTGTCTAAAAGGACAAATTTGAATCCACCTTAGCTAACATAAGGCTTTGTGCCAAATCGATCATATCCTATTGACTCATCACTCAATGATTTAACGTTATTGGGGAACAAACGGGCTCTGACCACGGTCGTAATTTAATGGTGTCATTTTGTCGCAAAATAACCCAATTAGAGGATCTCGGTCAAAATCGTTTACATGTGGTGTCATTTGATGGCGAAATGATGTTATTAAGAATTTCTGTACTTTTTATTTTATTTGAACAATAGTATATTTTGTTTTCTATTTTATTTTCTTTTCTTTTTTAGCTATCCAATGATGGGAAAGCATCCAATGATCATGGTAGATTGTGCATAAGGCTTGTAGACCTTTGGTTTGCTTGCTCGATTGGTTCACGGGTTGGTTGTTTTGATGATGGTTCACGGATTGGCTGTTTGGAGCATATGTCATTGAGCTCATTCTCTTAAGTTGTTGAGCTGAAGTTTAGTAGCTCATTAATATCCAAAAAAGGTACCTCATTTAGAAGATTTACTTTTGGAGTGGCCTTGTCCCTTCCCCTTCCCCTTTTCTTCTTGTCTCTTGGAAAACCGTGGCTTGCTCTTTAATGGGGCTGAATTCGATGCATTAAAGTGCTTTACCCCTTGGGAGTCCAGCCGACCTCTGTTTTTTCCGTGCTGGGGTGTTTTTCACGTGGTTGTGCTGCTTTGAATTCTCGGCCTGCTTGCTGGCTCCTTGGTTCCGTGAATTGCTGGGCTGTTTTTCCGAAATGGCTCTTGGAAATCCTATGAAAAATAAATGCTTGGGATGTTGTGAGCATTATCTCAGGTGGCTTTTGGCATTCCTATTCTATGCCTATAAATATAAGATGAAGATTGAGAAAGAAATCAAATGATATTTGTGAGCATATTTGCTATTAACCTACGGGTTTATTCGGAAATCATGCGGGCTCTTTTCACCCTTCTTTTCTCATCCCCTACGAAAATCCTGTGGGCTCTTTCCACCCTTTCTTCTCGGGCTTCTAACCTCTTCGTCTCTCCGCAAGTGTCACTCCATCTGTATCCTTTAGGGTGTCGTGTCTTGGTTGATTTGGAAGCATTTGGACAGTCTTGCAGTGGTGGACCATCGGTTTGCTAGTCTTATGCACTTCTCTTATTTAATGTACTATTCGATGCATGTGAGGAACCCGCTCTGACAGTTGTCTGAGGATAGCTTTTGGATTTAATTTTCTTTGTTTCCTTAAAAAAACCTCCTAGTATTTCTTGTCGTGTTTGTCAAGTTTTAGTTGTCCATCTTTATTTTAATAAAGTTTGTTTTAAGTTCTATCCATCGCGTCTGTTTCTTCTTGTGTGTCTACATCAACTTGGTATCAGAGCAAGTTCGTCTTTTTTTTGGTTTGTAGGAGTCGTTCTCTTTCGTGTCTAAAAAAAATGGCTAATGAACAAGGGGATTGGCAACAAGTGATGCAACAATTAAATGATTTGCAATATCAAATTAATACGGTAGCTGAGGCCATTGTTAATCTAAATGTCAATCAAGCTAACGTTAATCCTAGCATAATATCTTCTGGGAGTGAAGAGGAAGAACCTAGAAATCGAAATAGGCGACAAAGAAATTGGGATCACGGAATTAAAATCGACGTTCATAATTTTGAAGGAAAATTACAACCTGAACAATTCATAGAATGGGTAGAAAAAATGGATCAGTTTTTTGAATAGAAAGAAATTCCGGAAAATCGAAAAGTTAAATTTGCAAGTTTGAAACTAACGGGACATGCATTAACTTGGTGGAAAAACTTACAAAACAACAGATTAAGGAGAGGCAAAGAAAAAATTCAAAACTGGGATAGGATGAAAGAAAAATGAAAGGAAAATTTTTACCTTCTGATCACTCGAGAACTATTTTTCAGGAGTTTAACAATTTGTGTCAAGGTAGTCAATCTGTAGATGAATACACTGAAAATTTTTACAAATTGCATGCCATAAATGATTTGGATGAGTCTGAAGAGAAAACTGTAACGAGATACCTTAATGGTTTAAAATGGACAATTCAAGATCAACTCAACTTACATTATGTTGTTAAATTAGATGAAGCTTATCGGATGTCTTTGAAAATTGAAAAGCAACATTTGCGGGGAACCAATAAAATCACTAAAACATATAAACGAAGGCAAACGAGTGGAACTAAAACTCATACTTCTGCGGGAACTTCGAATGTAAAAGTTAAAACTGTTGAAAGTCAAAATCAAGAAAAAGGAAAGGGGTAGCAAGAAATAAACCGTCTGAACAATCTAAGCAAATTGGACCTTGTTACAAATGTGGGTTATATGATCACTTGTCAGCTACTTGCAGAAAGAATAATCCTCCTCGAACTAATTTCATAGAAGGTGAAAATGAGATAGAAGAAGAGGAAGAAGATGAAATAGAGTCTGAAAATGAAGCTGAGTTAGAAAAATTTGACTTAGAAGGTGATGAAGGAGAACCACTATTAGTAATTCAACAAGTCTTAACTGCTCAAACTGAAAAGGAAGAAAAATTGCTAAGGAGGAATATTTTTAGAACTACCTGTACTGTTGAAGGAAAAGTTTGCACTTTAATGATTGATAGTGGAAGTTCAGGAAACTTTGTATCACAACATATGGTGAAGAAACTAAAGCTGAAAACGAAATCTCTTGATAAGTCGTATAAAATATCTTGGTTCAAAGAGGGAAGTGAGGTTCCTATAAATAAATAATGCACTGTGAACTTAACGATTGGAGGAACTTATAAAGATCAAATTGTTTGTGATGTTTTTCCTTTGGAAGTATGTCACATCCTTTTAGGTCGTCCCTGACAGTATGATCATAAAACCATCCACAATGGAGAAAATATTACATATTCTTTCATTAAAGATAATAAAAAATTCACTCTTTCCACAAAGAAACATTCCTGATCCGGTAACAAAGAACAAGAAATCTGTCAAGTCTTCCACTTCTGAATTTCTTTTGAATACAAAAAAATTAATTAACAAAATCTGATGTGATCTATTTGTTATTTGGAAAAGAGTCTGGTTTAGATTTTGAAATCCCTAAGGAAATACAACCATTGCTTGATGAATTTTCTGATTTGATACTTGATGAATTACCAGCTGGATTACCCCCGATGAGAAACATTCAACATCATATTGACTTGATTCCTGGAGCTACATTACATAATTGTTCACATTATAGAATGAGTCCAAATGAACATCAAGAACTTTCTAAACAAGTATCTGAACTGCTGGAAAAAGGTTTAATCCAGGAAAGTCTGAGTCCTTGTGCTGTGCCTGCTTTACTTACTCCTAAGAAAGATTGAACTTGGAGAATGTGCGTAGATAGCCGAGCTATAAACAAAATAACCATCTAATACCGATTTCCAATTCCTAAACTGGATGACATGCTGGATATGTTAAGTGGTGCTAAAATTTTCTCAAAAATTGATTTGAAAAGTGGGTATCATCAAATAAGAATTAGACCTGGAGATGAATGGAAAACTGCTTTTAAAACCAAAGAGGGCTTATATGAATGGCTTGTTATGCCTTTTGGTTTGTCTAACGCTCCGAGTACTTTCATGCGAACAATGAATCATGTTTTACGATCTTTTATTGGGAAGTTTGTGGTTGTATATTTTGATGATATTCTGATTTATAGCATTCATCCATCTGAACACCTTTTTCATGTTAAAGAGATTCTGAAAACTTTGAGAGAACAGAAGCTGTACATTAATTTAAAAAAATGCTCTTTTATGACTTCGAGTTTGATATTTTTGGGTTACATTATATCTGCTAAAGGAATCAAAGTAGATCCTGTGAAAATCGAAGCAATAAGAAGCTGGCCTGTTCCTAAGAATATCAGAGAGGTAAGAGGGTTTCATGGGTTAGCATCTTTTTATCGTCGATTCGTTAAGAACTTAAGTACTGTTATTGCTCCTATTACTGACTGCTTGAAAAAAGGAACTTTTAAATGGACTCCTGAAGCTGACACTACTTTTCAATTGATCAAATCAAAGATGAGTCAAACTCCTATTCTTAGCTTACCAAATTTCGAAAAAGTTTTTGAAGTTGATTGAGATGCTTCACATGTTGGTATTGGTGCTGTTTTAAGTCAAGAAGGAAAGCCTATTGCATATTTTAGTGAAAAGCTAAATGATGTTCGATCTCGATATTCTACTTATGACTTGTAATTTTATGCCATTGTTCAAGCTTTGAAATTCTGGAGATGCTATCTGATTCAACGAGAATTTATTTTGAATACTGACCACGAGGCTTTACGATTTTTGGGATCACAAAAAAATCTGAACAAAAGACACGCCAAATGGATTTCTTTTTACAAGAGTACACTTTTCATATCAAACATAAAACTGGAGTTTTGAATAAAGTTGCTGATGCTTTAAGCCAAAGATCACATTTGTTGATAACTGTTTTTCCGACTGTCACTTCTTTTGATTTTTTTGAAAGACACTTATGCAAATGATTCTGATTTTAAAAATATTTGGAATGCTTGTTGTGCTTATGGGACTGATCATTCTGCTCAATTTGTTATACATCAAGGTTTCTTATTTAAGGGAACTAGACTTTGCATATCTAAAAGTTCTTTGAGAGAACAACTTGTGAAAGAATTGCATAGTGGAGGTTTGGGAGGATATTTTGGGCAAGGTAAAACAATTGCTTTAGTTGAAGAAAAATATTTCTGACCTCACATAAGAAAAGACATTGCTAAATTAGTAAAACAATGCAAGGTATGTCAAGCTTTTAAAGGAACTACACAAAATTCTGGTTTGTATACTCCTCTGCCCATTCCAAACAAACCTTGGGAAGATATTTCTATGGATTTTGTTTTAGGCTTACCAGTTACTTTTCAAAAATATGACTCTGTTTTTTGTGGTAGTAGATCGATTCAGTAAAATGACACATTTTATTCCTTGCAAGAAAACTTTTGATGGCTCTCATATTGCTGATTTGTTTTTTAAAGAAGTTGTTCGTTTGCATGGTATTCCTCAAACTTTTACTTCTAATCGTGACACTAGGTTTTTAAGTCATTTTTAGAGAACTCTTTCAATTTAGAAGTGCCTATCATCCTCAAACCGATGGGCAGACTGAAGTAGTAAATCGAAGCTTGGGAAATTTGTTAAGATGCCTTGATGGAGAAAAACCATCTCAATGGGATATAGTGTTGCCTCAGGCTGAGTTTGCATACAATAATTTTGTTAATCGTTATACTGGCAAAACTCCATTTGAAATTATTTATGGGCAACCTATTCCTCATATTTTGGATAGAAATTCTTTCTCTTACTCAAAAAACTAATGCTGAGGCTTTTGAAACATTTGATCATATAAAAACTGTCCAACAACAGGTTTTTGAAAAACTCAAGAAGGTTATCGTTAAGTATAAGTCTACTGCTGATAAACATCGAAAAGAAGTAAATTTCAATGAAGGTGACTTAGTGATGGCTTACTTTTGTCGCCAAAGGTTTCCTGTTGGCACTTTTAAAAAGTTAAGTAGAAAGAAATTTGGCCCTTTTCATGTGATTAAAAAATTAGGTGCTAATGCCTATCTGCTAGATTTACCAAATACTGTTGGCACTTCACCTGTTTTTAATGTTTCTGACTTGTCTTTGTATGAAGGAGATTCTGACAATTTTGTAGATATTGAAACTTTACCACTCTCTGCTCCTTTGGTAAAGTCTAAAGATCAAATCGAAGATGTTATTGATGTGAAAGCTATTAAGACAAGGCATGGAGAGCATAAAAAGTTCCTGGTCAAATGGAACCATCGACCATTGACTGACTGTACCTTGATTGATGCTGCTGATCTAAAAAAGAAAAACTTGGAGCTTTATGAACGAGTTGCTGATACGTTCTCATCAGGAGATGAGAATTTTCCACCAGGGGAGAATTGATGTTATCAAGAATTTCTGTACTTTTTATTTTATTTGAACAATAGTATATTTTGTTTTCTATTTTATTTTCTTCTCTTTTTTAGCTATCCAATGATGGGAAAGCATCCAATGATCATGGTAGATTGTGTATAAGGCTTGGTAGACCTTTGGTTTGCTGGCTCGATTGGTTCATGGGTTGGCTGTTTTGATGATGGTTCACGGATTGGTTGTTTGGAGCATATGGCATTGAGCTCATTCTCTTAAGTTGTTGAGCTGAAGTTTAGTAGCTCATTAATAACCAAAAAAAGGTACCTCATTTAGAAGATTTACTTTTAGAGTGGCCTTGTCCCTTCCCCTTCCCCTTTTCTTCTTGTCTCTTGGAAAACCGTGGCTTGCTCTTTAATGGGGCTGAATTCGATGCATTAAAGTGCTTTACGTCTTGGGAGTCCAACCGACCTCTATTTTTTCCGTGCTGGGGTGTTTTTCCCGTGGTTGCACTGCTTTGAATTCTCGGCCTGCTTGCTGGCTCCTTGGTTCCGTGAATTGCTAAGCTGTTTTTTCGAAATGGCTCTTGGAAATCCTATGAAAAATAAATGATTGGGATGTTGTGAGCATTATCTCAGGTGGCTTTTGGCATTCCTGTTCTATGCCTATAAATATAAGATGAAGATTAAGAAAGAAATCAGTTGATATTTGTGAGCATATTTGCTATTAACCTGCGGGTTTATTTGGAAATCCTGCAGGCACTTTCCACCCTTCTTTTCTTATCCCCTACGGAAATCCTGCGGGCTCTTTCCACCCTTTCTTCTCGGGCTTCGAACATCTTCGTCTCTCCGCAAGTGCTACTCCATCTGTATCCTTTAAGGTGTCGTGACTTGGTTGATTTGGAAGCATTTGGACAGTCTTGCAGTGGTGGACCATCGGTTTGCTAGTCTTATGCACTTCTCTTATTTAATCTACTATTCGATGCATGTGAGGAACCCGCTCTGACGGTTGTCTGAGGATAGCTTTTGTTTTTAATTTTCTTTGTTTCCTTAAAAAAACCTCCTATTATTTCTTGTCGTGTTTGTCAAGTTTTAGTTGTCCATCTTTATTTTAATAAAATTTGTTTTAAGTTCTATACATCGCGTCTGTTTCTTCTTGTGTGTCTACATCACGAAACCACCGATTAGAAGACATGTGTCACGTCCTTACTGACAAGAGAAGGATTGAGAATGAAATTTGATCCAACAGTCTAATTTCCAAAGTCTTAATCTCTATTATATAGTGTTTGATTGTTGATTCAATAGTGTCTACAGCCTACTAGTGGCATTCTCTTTGGTCTCAATGTGTGACATAAGAAATATCATTGTTGGCAATTTTCATGAAGAAATCAAATTATTAAACTTCAATGAGCAAAATTTCTTTAATAACGCCACCATGTGATGCCAAAATCATGTTCATAGATAATTTGATTAATTACTTATTTTGTTTTCTACATGGTGATATTCATCCATGGTGTTTTATTGCATGTATTGGCTTAAACGGGCATGTGCTTAGAGGCACTTAGTAGTAGAGCTGTCAAAGCTAATGTGAGACGTTGAAGCTCATGTCTGGTAATGCCCTTGGACGCTTTAGCGGACAAGAAGTGAGAGTGATCAAGGAGAAGTACTTGACCATGTAGGTGGTTGAATTTATCAAAAGGATGCATGACTTATGAACATAGAAGTTTTGTATGTCCATCTTTGAGGAGGGGGGATGCCACATTTGACACTGCATAGCATGCTGGATGTTAGGCAACCTCTTAATGCCATGTTTACATTGACACAATGGCTTAATTATGCGTGGGGCAAGAAACCTAAAGGGAAGGAAATACGAAGGTTGATTCTGAATGACAGATTTTGGGCAAGTGTTACCCATGTCGTATTGAGCACAATACCCTTAGTACAAGTGCTACGATTAGTGGATGCCGAGAAGAAATCAGCTATGGGTTTTATATATAATGCAATGGATGAGGCAAAGCAGTTGATTGCACATAACTTGGGAGGAGAGGAGGCCAGTTATAGAGAGATTTGGGATATCATTGAAGCTCAATGGGAGGTTGAGTTACACCGTCATCCACATGCAGCGGCGTATTATCTCAATCCTCAATTTCAGTATTCAGAGAGAAAATCCTCAAATCCAGAGGTGAAACTGGGTTTGTAACATTGCATGGAGCGACTGATATCGGACCAATCAGTCAGGGAACTTGCAGATTTAGAACTTTTTCTATTTCGGAATAAGTGGAGATTTTTTGATCTGCAAGTAGCAATATCTAATATTATCAAACGCTCTTCAGGGTAACTTATTTTTGCAAAGTAACCATATATATATATATATATATATATATATATATATATATATATATATAACACTTTAATATGTTCTTATTATCGTTTATCTTTTTGAAAATAGTTGAATGGTGGATCCAATTTGGTGATTCCACCTCTGAGTTACAGAGTTTTGCAGTTAGAGTTTTGGGCCTCACTTGTTCTTCCTCAAGGTGTGAGCGAAACTGGAGCACATATTGTCAAGCGCAAACAAAGAGAAGGAAACGACTTTCAACACTCAGAATGAACTCCCTTATGTATATTATACACAACAAGAGGTTGAGAGATAAGAGGTTGAGGAACAATAAGTTAAAGGATGTTGAGGACCTTTTGGTGTGTGATGATGTGGTGTCTGATAATGAGTGGTTCATAGATGATGAGACATTTGTTATCATCAGACCTGCAACTAGAGGATCTAAATGTAGATGTCTTGAGGGGCAAAGCAAATCAAGCGGGCACATCGACTAGTACCACACCACACACATCCACTAGTACTGAAGCACAACAAGTAAACAACGATATCTCATAATTTCTTATGTGCTATTATATTTAAAATATATACAATTAACAGCACACTAATCATTCTTATTGAATATAAAAGAGAAAAGTGGGTAAGATTGAAGATGATGAAGATTTGACATTCATATATACAATTGGAGATGAAGATGCCTACACAGAAGACCCATTTAGTGATGGGACATGATTGAATTTTAGATGTTCTTTTTTATTTATACATTGAGAGTTCTGTTAGACTTCAATTTGTAATTTTGAACATTGAATTATGCTGTGAGATGCATATATTGCATTTATTTTATTGTTTCCCACTAGGATCACTTCTCATTTAGATGTTTTTATTGCATCATAGACTCTTACTGTTATTTACCTACTAGAATACTTAATTCGCATTTACGCAATTCTTCATCTGTGATGCTTACGTCTCACACCGCCTCGAGGATTTCTTACGCATTTTTAAACCTTGGGATGAAGCATTCAATTAGATTGGGAAGGCCAAAGTGGTTCGCATCTTGATGAGACTATCTTAATGCAGGAACAATTAAGAATCATACCACGAAAAAAGAATTGACTTAAGTTTTTGTTACTTAAAAGGTGGAACATAAAAGATAATAATATGTATGGAAAGATGACCATGAATTAAGTTATTGTCAGAAAGGTGGACAAAACAGGCATTCAATCAACATTAAAATTAAGGTGACAAAATGAGGTCTACCTGCAAGAGAATAGTGTTTAGAAGTTGTAGCTTATGTAAAGTATGAACACACCCTTGTTATTCTTCACTGTTAGAGAAATTTTGTTATCCTCAACAGATTGCATATTTTGTGATCGATCACGTCATAAAAAAAGATATATTATCCCAAAAGTCAAAAATATTATTTCCCATAGATTAATAACAAAATTTATAATTTTAATTTTTAACAGAGATTTTACCCCATTCAATATTTGGCTTAATGACATTTATTTTATTATGGAGTACGAATGCCTAATAGAGGCAAGCCCCTGTGCTTAATTACATCTCAAGTATTTAGCACGTGAGAAAACTTTTGATTAAACAAGTGGTTTCCTTATGAAAATCATCAAAATATTGGCTAAAGTATTTATTTTAAAATCCATGAAATTCTTGTTTAAAGATTTGACCTTTAAGAATTTCAGAGGATATCAAACTTTAATCTAATTTTGAAATGGATGAGTACTTAATTCTGAGGAAAAATCAGAGGTACTCAAAATATTCTATTTTGAACTTTACATTTTAAAATCAAATTTTATTTGGGTTGATCATTTTCATTTAAAATGTTGTGGCTTATATTCTAACAACACATGTTTGAGGAAATGCCCAGAAGTTAAGAGCTTATGAAGTGATTGAAATCAACAATTGTCTCGAAATCTAGAACATGTAAAGACTACTGAGGGGTAGTATCTCGAATATAAATCTAACAGAGTGTAAAGAGATTTATAAACTACATCTTACCTTAGGCATAGCTAGCCCGACCTTTTGATTTATTGCTTTGCCTGGAAAGAGCTACTAGATAATCCACCTAAATGATTTTAAAACCATATAGTCCAGTCTTAAATGCATATTAAGAGTACAAAAAGTTTTTTTTATTTAGAGGATAAAGCTTACCGCTTGTCTTTGAGGCCTAAATGCCTAACCATGAATGGTATACAGAATGCTAACTCACAGATGCAAATTTTTAGTTATCTAATCTTTAAGTGAGGACTTTTCTATATGAGACTCACTTGGCTATGTAAGGTCATATTAATTTTAGAAAAGTTGGCTCTTTGAAGGAAGCCATACAATTTTTCTTCTTATTTGAAAAGCATGAAACCTAAGATTGATTTTAAGTTGTTTACATTTTAATGGGTAGAAAATTTATTTTGTCTTAAAAGCCTACCGCATCAAAATTCCAAGCCACCTCCAAGCAAAACAAGAGAAAAAACTTTTTTAAAAAAAATCATGTTTTTCTATTGCACAATCAGGTAAATAATGAACACATACTTGCATATATGTATAATCAATTAAAATGAATATAAATCGTAGAGTCCAAATTATTACTATCATGTTTGGCAGTTGAGTTGTATATCATTATACAACCTACTAAAATTTTATTAACAGACTGCTTATGGGGGTCTTCAAGTTTTGGCTTTTAGATAGGTCTTGTGCTTCATCTTTAGCAGATACATCCTCTTGATCCGCCTCTCCATTAACTAACCCCTATAAGTTAAAATACAACCTAAGTCTAATCAAATATATTTGAAAAAGAAATGACTCAAAATTACAAATTAAAGGAATAAAAAATAGTTTATATAACAAAAATATCGCATCCAGAATTTGCTTAGCACTTAAGTGTCAAACACCTACTTCTACCCTATTAGTCATGCCTTCTTGGAGAGGGGGGGTTGGTTAAGCAGCACCTGTTAGCAAACAATTTTTTTAATCATTTACAACACCCCTCTTGGATGTGGCCAATTGCAAGAGCATGTATATACATATTTCTATGCTAATCACTTAAGGGAAAGTGTCCACAATGCAGAAAATACAAAGAGCATCACATCAAAACATCAAACTGTGGGCTCCGAAAATTCGGCCCCGGCCTCCGCATCGCTTTTTCTTTTTCGGCGAGGGAGTTTTAACGAATAAGTTCCGAGGTAAATTTTGGAAGGCAGATGGGTTTGTAGATAAGACACTACCCAGAGATTTCGCCCTCATTTTGTGAGGACTTTATGATCTGAGTTCTGGTTTCCTATAGGCGCAAGCCCCTATAGTTAATTACCCCTCTCGATCACGAGAGAGAACTTTCGATTAAGGCTAGTCATCAATCAGATACGTAGAGTATACATGTTATCTGGCATATAGTAGCAGCATGAATATGGAAATTGGATTTTGAGTCTAGATTTGGGTATTTGGAAAGGTTTGAAAAAGTTTGGAAATAATTGGGAATTTGGAGATTTTGGCATTTTTGATATTTAAAGTAGAAATTTCACCATCTTGCACTTAAAGCGGATGGTGGGGGAATAGATGATGGACCCGATCAAGATCCCATGGTTCCGTCATCCCGGGCCATCATGGTCCCTGGTCTACTTAGTCAGAGGAGGTAGTCGACCCAACCTGACAGAAGGATCCTTGTCGGCAGCCATGGGTTGCTTCGTCCAAGGGGACCTTGTAGACCGGGGTTGGATGTTTGTCTAAGGGGACAAATTTGAATCCACCTTAGCTAACAGAGGGCTTTGTGCCCTATCGATCATATCCTATTGATTCATACCTCAAGGATTTGATGCCAATAAGGAGCGTATTGGCTCTGGCCATAACCGGTATATCGTGGTGCCATTTGGCGGCGAAACCACGCGGTTCAGAGGGCCCCGGGTCGTCGTAACCGTTTATCCTGCGGTGGCCATTTAGCGGCAGACCGCCGGTTAGAGGACACGTACCACGTCCTTACTGGCAGGAGATTGTTTGAGAATGGATCCTAGTGATATTTTCGACTAGGCATTTGGCTCTTTGTGAGCTAGAGTTTATTTGAATTTGTCCACCCGGCAGACTGTTGCGGAGGGTGGATGGATTTTGCTTTGAGTGATTGATGGATTGATTTCAGATTTAAATATCTTGGAATTTGGGATTGATTTGGATTTCTGGAGTATTTGGGTGGCATTTGAAAGTATTTGTGAACCCCTCCGGTTGAAATTAGCATTCAACACGGCCATCATCGGGGTGTTTGGGGTCATTTCCTTTTTCTAGATTGAACCTTGTCGACTCTATCTACTGGTCGATAGAGGATTGAGTTTCATAGGCTTTGTGCCTTTGTTTGTGAATTTTCTTGATTTTAGGCCTTGAAGGCCTAAAAAGAATGTATTTAAACAAATACACCGTTCGCTACAACAGTGTATTTTATTAGGTAGTTCGAATCTTGTCGACTTCTATTGATTCGTATAGAAGGATCGGATTCGAACTTGAATTCACTTGTCAAACCGCGTAGCATCCATAGGCGTCACGTGTGTACCAATAACACGCTCGCCAGGGCCCATGCGGGTTGAGATTGTATTTACCCCTTGTGTACCTATGTGTATACAAACTAAGGTGCACGTGTAGGGGTACTTTAAAATAATTATAGACGCCTTCTGTCTGCTTGTACGAATGTTGTAGATCCGGTGGCGATGAATTTTGATGTTGAATCCCCCTTTCTCACTCGCCGGGGAAGGATTTTCTAGATTCTGGAGTCAAAGAATGCTAATTTGGGAAGAACTCCCTTTTTAGGATCTTCAATGTGGCAGACTTGTAATTTCCAGTATTTGTGGGTACCAGAGCTGTTTTCTTCTTGAGTATAGAACTAAGAAGAGAATTTGGAACACCAGGAAGTTTGATTCTAATTTGTTCAAACATGTCATCTCTTCTGCCAGGGGGTGTCCTTTTTTCGTACATCGGGTTGCCTTTGTACCCGGCATACTTGAAGATCTTGATCACCATTGTCGTAGGTGATATCTGTACTCGTGTCCACAGTGATTCGTTGTTCTTTCAATACACTGTTGTTATCCACAAGAATCCCTTTGCAGGGGACTGTCGTTGTAGGTAATATCCGTACTTGTGTCCACAGTGATTCGTTGTGCCTACGAGGTACTCACTGTTGTTATCCACAAGCTGGTTGTATCCATTTACGAGGACTCGTTGCGTCCACCACGAGCTCCTGGAACTGATCGTAGGAGACCCATTGTTTCCTACATTATGCCCACCTGTCACCAATCTTAGGTGGTTTAATGTCTGAATTTGTTTATAGAGGACGGGTCCTTCCATTATTGGTCTCCCATATTGCCTTCTCAATCAACAGGCATTTGTAGGGATTGTTGTAGGAATTCATGCATCGAGGTCTTGTTCTTCACGAGTCTCCCGTTGTTTGTTTGTATTGAAGTATGGTTCAGGCTCCTGATGAACCTTATTTGAATCCCATTTCGAACGGAAGATCGTCGTTGCATCTTATGAAGCAAATAGGCTTGTTATCTTTGATTAGCATCACATTAAGAGGCCGGTCCTCCTTTATTGGTTGCATTTTAAGAAGACCGTGAAAACTGCTTCAAGCTTTACCTTCAACGATCTTAAACATTCAATCGATACAACCCAATGCCACAGAACAACCAGCAAGAACACCTCAGTAAATGAAAAGCCACAAAGAGCGATTCAAACGAGAATGTACAGGTCTTCTTGAAGTCCAACTCAAGTTCTTGCTTGAGTTCAAATTGATTGTCAAGGGTCCTCTGAAATCTTTTGAGTTTAATTTCTTGTTCAAATGATTTGAATTGGGCTTCAGCTTGATTTTATTTCATTTGAATTTGATCCTTAGAAATCATTTAGAACTTGTTCAAATTTAGGTCCACCAGTCCTCTGTTCTTCGTACAAGTCCTCTGCTCATTTAGTTCAAGTTCTGTGCACTTCAGTGAAAATTTCGGCAGCACCCCGGCATATCCCCCGTTTGGGGGAAAATTGGGGAGCTGGGCCTTCCCACCACGCTACTAGAGCGTGTATGGTAGGTGTCCTTGGACACCGCGGCCGTACAAAATTTCATCCCACCACGCTACAAGAGCGTGTATGGGGCCTTCAGCAGTACCCGTACCAGAACAGCAGTGACGTACCAGAACAGCAGTGACTCCCCACCACGCTACAAGAGCGTGTATAGGGCTCTCCCACCTCGTCGTATGCTTCGCACCGGGCTCCCTCCTACCGTGCTACAAGAGCGCGTATAGGTGGTTCTCCGGTCCGCTGCAAACGTCGAGAATGGGATTGGAGTTAGAAATTATACCTTACGTAGCAGTCGTCGGCAGTGTCGGTGTCGAGGTCGAGGTCGAGAGCCGTCCCCACCACGCTACAAGAGCGTGTATAGGGCTTACCCGCCTCGCCGTATGCTTCGCACCGGGCTCCCTCCTACCGTGCTACAAGAGCGCGTATAGGTGGTTCTCCGGTCCGCTACAAACGTCGAGAACGGGGTTTAAGTCAGAAATTATACCTTGAAGTCCCGGCAGGCTGGCAGTGTAGGCTCGTTGATCGGGTACATGATGATCGAGGCAAGATGGGAATTCTTCTCTCTCTCTTTTTTTTGAATTAATTATAATTAATATTAATTAATTATAATTAATTACTAAATTATTGTTAATTAATTACTTTTAATTAATTCTAATTAATTAAACTAATTAATTAAAGTTTATTAAAATTAACTAAGATTATTAATTATAATTAATCCATGATTAATTATAACTAATTAATTTTAATTAATTTTAATAAATTATAATTAATTGATATTAATTAATAATAATTAATCTTATAAATTATAATTAATTAACATTAATTCTAATTAAAATTAATTATAATTAATTAACTTAATTATAATAATTTAATTAGAATTAAATATAATTAATTATAACATTTGTAATTAATTAAAAATAATATTTATAATTAATTAACATTAATTAAATATAATTATAATTAAATATATATTTAATTTTTTTTTTTTTTAAATCCCTCGGGACGGTGGATTTACGGGATTTTGGCCGGAGAAGCACGCGAGAAGGAGAAGGTTACCTTCACGGCCGGCGAGCTCCCGTCGTTGCTTTGGATCAAACTGCCGTAACTTTCGGTCCAGCGGGAAGGAACGCCGCCGGAGGAGGGGGGCCGAGCCGCAGCGAAGTCGACCGGCCACGGGAGAACCGAAGAAGCCGTGAAAGGGAGAAAGTTAATTTCACAGCGAGCGAGCTCTCTGTGCAGCTTCCGATCAAACTGTCGTAACTTCTGAACCAAAGGGAAGGGAAGTCGTCGGAGGAGCTTTGTCGAACAGCCGGAATGAGCCGAAGAAGCGTCTGAAAGGTAGAAAGTTATCTTCTCAGCGAGCTCCCGTTTGCCGCTTCCGCTCAAAGTGTCGTAACGTCCGATTCCAACTCGTAGGGAATGTCGTCGAAGGAGCAGTCGGACAGCAAGGAGGAGTCGAGGGAGAGAGTCGCACGCAAGGGAGAAAGTTATCTTCACTGCCAGCGAGCTCACGTTGTTGCTTCCGCACAAAAAAAATGCCGTCACTTCCCATTCGATAGAGAGAAGAGAGCGAGAGCAGTTAACACGATGTAGACATCCGATCGTGCGAAGTCGTGGGCGACGACGTGCTGAATTCGGCGCCGGACAGGTATAATTTTATTTAATTTTTTTTTGTTTTATACGGCAGGTCAACACAAACACATGCACGGAAAAAGAAAAATCCTAATCCTAGCATGCTTAAAGGGATGTGCACCTAAATGTGTGTAGTTTGTGTGTCATATCACACTATGAAAGGTGTTTTTGTTTTATTGAGGAAATAAGACCTTTAATCTTAATCCAGAGGTTATTTCTTTTTAAGTTGTTTGCGACTTAAAATTTTTATTTGGCTTTTAATTTTTTTCATATTTAGAAGGATTATGAATAACTCATAAAGCCACCATTGCTTTGAGGCAAGCCTACTACTGATGAGGTCCTAAGACACAATGATATAAGCATTCCACCTTTGGGGTGGAATGATTGATCATTACATCAAAGAAGCCTCGGTGATTTTTAAGGATTTTTTAGTTCTCTTGTCTTTGGATAAGTGATGAATGTTTACCTAATAATGTAATGTCAACACACCTAAGGGTTGTACTTAGGACTATGAAATTCATCTAATTTAGTAACATGAATTTTAACAGATAGATATCTCTAAGAAGGACATCTAAAGGTTAAGTATTTTAAATGTCATGAGGAGATATCATGTGTTATGATAAGTGAAAATGACACTTAGAGTTTCGGGTCTAAGAAGATGTCCAAAATATAGCTTTTGGGCTAAGTGCTGGAAAATTCTCTTTAGCTTTTGGGATTAGAGAGAAGAAACTAAAGATGTCCAACATGTAGCTTTTATGCTAAAAGTTGGAAAGTTTTCTTTAGCTTTGGAGCGAAAGAGAAAGAAATCTACTACAACTCGGAGGTTAGAGGAGAAAGAGAGGAAACCTATAGCTTTTGAGCTAAGGTCAAAAATTTTCTAGGGCTTTTGGAGCCCATAGAAGTGAGGGAAGATTTGTAGCTTTGAGGCTACAAAGCAAAAGAATTTCTTTAGACCTTTAGATGTCCAAAGAAAAGAATTCATTCATCTAACTTGGGTTAGCAGAATAAAGGAGATATAAGATTAATATTCCTATGTTTGGTATAGGAATTTGAATTGATTTTTACTTGACAAGAGAATTTGTTGGATGAGAACTCTCTCATAACTTTGAGGTTAAGGGGAGAGAAATTTTCTTTTAGCTTTGGAGCTAAGGGAAATGAGATCAAACCTATAGATTTAAGGCTAGATTAATGAAGTTCTCTTTAGCATTTGATTCAATAGATAAACGAACCAACACTTGGTCTTTAGACTAAAGTTAGGAGGACTTCCCCTAGTTTGAGAAGCTAAGGGAAGTAGAATAAACTCATAACTTTGAGGCTAAGGAGTTAGAGAATTTTCTAGGAGTTTTGGTGTCATAGAAAGGATAAATGACCCATAGTTTTAGAACTACAGGTCAAGAAGCATTCATTATATTTTGCATTCAATAATCTATGATCATCTACCTAATTTAGATTAAGTAAATGTAGAAGTGTGAGATGTAAATGCAGATTACAAATCATAAGAAATTCTCCTTGAATGTTTCGATGTTCAAAGAAAGATGTTCACTCACCTAACTTGGGTCAAGTAAATGAAAGATCTCCTACAACTTTTGAGTTGTAAGAGTATGCAACTTGGAGGTATGCAAACTAAGAATGAATCATTGAATTTTCTCTTCAATGAGAGGTGATTTTCTACCTAGCTTGGTTAGGTAAATATGAGAAATAACATGCAATTTAGATGTTGCACATTGGAGAAGAGTCTTTGAACTTTTGATTGTTCAAAGAGGGAAATTCTTTCATCCAACATGGGTTGGAGAGATGGGAGCAGGAGAAAATGCAACTTATTAGTTGCAAATTTATGAATATCCTTTAAACAATGGATGTTCATAGAAAATCATTCATTTGCCATATTCGGTGCTATGCAAATGAAGGAGGATTTGTTGGGTTTCTTACAATCCTAACTGAAATGAAATAAGGAAGAAGATGCAACTTGGAGGTTGCAACTTGGAGGAAGTTCTTTGAACTTTTGACGTTCAAAGAAAGGATGATTATCAACCCAATTTGTGTTGGGCAAATACAAGAATGTGACATGCATATTTAGATTACAAGCCATCATGAATTTCTTTGAACCTTTAGGAATTCAAAGAGAGAGTGGGGGTCATTCTTCCAACTTGGGTAGGAGGGATGAAAGGAAGAAAATACAACTTAGGAGTTACAAACTGGAGGAATTTCTTTGAACATTTGGTATTCAAAGAAAAATGTGCACTTCCTTAAGTAGAGCTAAGCAAATGAGGAAGACTAGGATTTAGATCCTATGACTAGAAGATTACTCATTGGTTTTGTGTTTCAACAAACAAAGTGGTGGAATGAACCTAGGATTTTGGTCCTAATGTTATATGATTCATGCAATGAAGTGTTTGGAGAGTTGAGATACTTCAAACCATCATGCATGAGAATGATGGATGAATGTTTGTTGATTTTGCGCTTCAACAAACAAATTGAATGAACTTGATTTGACCCTAGGGTTTGTTTGCGCTCTTTTGGGCCCTTTAGAGGTTATTTGGAAAACTTCCATGTGAGTTTGGAGAGCAACAAGCAAGGATAACATTTGATGGTTTTGTGCTCCAACAAACAAGGTGGAAGAATATGGAATTTGGCTCCAAGCTCAAATGATTCATGCAATGATGTGCTTGAAGTCTTCAAAAATTTCAAATAATCATGCATGAGAGAGGTGGCTGTTTGTTGATTTTATGCTTCAACAAACAATGAGCGAAATGATTGATAATGCAATGAAATATTTGGAGTGTTGAGATGCTCCAAAAAAATTTCATCCATGAAAGGGAGAAGAAAAGATTGCTTATTGATTTTGTATCAACAATCACAGTGATATGAACCTAGGATTTTGATCCTAAGGTTAAAATAGTTCATGCAAAGAAATGCTTGGAGCCTTGAGATGCTCCAAACCGTCATGCATGAGGAAGAGGAGGATCTACTAGAGAGCTCCTAATGCATTAAAAAGGATTCCTAAATTAATTTTGGTATTATTAAGAGATTTGGATAGGAGAGATTTATTATACAACTTCTATGAGGTTTTAAGATCAAATTTGGTATGTATGATCTAAGAAGAACCTGGGACTGTATGCATGAAATGGTTTGTCATTTAGGATAACACTAAATGCCTACATCATTTGTCATTGCACTCAAACCTTTCAATCTGCAAATCATACTAATAATGCTTAGGTAATTTCAAAGTATGGTAGAGTATGATTCATAAAATTTGAATATCATGGAATACACCACCTTTGCTTCACAAGCATTTGGAGATTAAATGAGCATGCTTATATGTTCACAAATTTAGGTAAACAATGAGCTAGCAAAAGACCCACAAAGTGCATTAGTCTGTGATTTGAGCGATTCAAACTAATTTGATTTAAGTGTGCAAACATTTGGATTGAAGATTTTCACTTGTTTTGATTCTCTAGATTCAAAAAAGCTTCAAAGATGATTTCAATCAATCTATCTGTTATGAGATTTGAAACATGAACATGAATGTTCATGAGAGACCCCACTATTTCATAAAATAATAGAAACGCACACTTGAACATTTGGTAAATTTGGAGTACATCACAAGTGTCATGGCAGTGCAAGCCTCATACATGTATGTGTTAATTTTTTCATAATGCAGAAATCTAGAGGTGAAATAAAGCATGCCACATTTAGAGAGGAACAACACCCTGACATTCGATTCGCCATCAAATGAGATCACGTAACCTAGGTTGACCATAGGTGACGGTGTTGGAAGGCAACATAATGTTATTACATGCATTTGGGGGTTGTCGGACACAAACCCGGCCACCCTATGCGCATCAGTGTGCTCAGACTCTCACATGAGAGTAAACAAGTAAAAATTGTCGGATTTCTGCCATTTTGTTAACTGAACAGCAAGCCTAAGTGATGAGGACATCCACCGTACATTTCGACATCGGCAGGATCGTAGATTGACGGCTACGATTCATAGTTTTTATTTATGTGTTTTAGTGCATTTCTTTTATTTAATTTTCAGTTTTCCATTTGTACCCCTATGAGGGATTTGTGCCATATTGTAGCCTGAGGGCATTTGTGTCTTTTACATTTTGTACTTTGGAGGCCTATATATGAAGGCCTAGTCTTTGTATTATTTTATAATGTTTGATGAATGAAATTTTCTCTTGTTGATCTCTTTGTGAGTTCGTGAAATTTCCCAAGATCTCCTTGTGAGTTCTTAAGGAGTTGGTACTTGTGGATCTCTTTGTAAGTTCTAGTGGAGGTGATGCTTGAGGTTGGTAGCTCTAGATTTTCCCTTTCCCCTACACCTATTTTCCTCTTCCCTACCTAACCAAAACTTCACTCCCTCCCAATTCCCCCACCCGCCCCATAGTTCCACCGCCGGCCTCTCCTAGCCGATCAAGCCATCGGCGGCTCACCCAGCTCCCACGGCCGGCTGCCAGCCCGCCGGCTCAAGGCCGCCGCCCCCCTGGCCCCCAACCATGCCACTAGCTCCGCTTTGATCCTACCTATTTTGAATTTCAAATTCCTCTTGATTAAATCACTTTCCTAATTAGTCTTTCTCTATTTAGGAAAGTCAATTAAGGGGATTTAAAACTATTTTTGAAATTCAAACCCTTTTCCATCTCATATTAAATCAAATTGGTAATTTTTCAAATCTGAAATTAAAATCAGATTGGATTAGAATTTATTTATTAACCCATGGGCCCCACTTACTTAAATCCCAAACTCCCTCTCTCCCCTCTCTACATGGCCGGCCACCTTCCCCTTGCTTCCATCTTTCCAATTGTCATTAATTGCCCTCAATCAAGACTCTCTAACTATCTCTCATAATTCCTCACCTCCCATTAATCCTTTAATTTGAATTTGAATTCAAATTCAAATCCTTCCCTCCAACTTCACTAAATCTGAGAATTAATTTCAGATTTTTTACTTTTCCCCTCCCAATTTAATCTCAATTCCCCCACTAAATCAGCCCCTATCCCCTCCTCCCTTGCCTCCCCTAGTCTTTAATGAGATTAATTTGAATTTCAAATTAATTCCCTCTAATTTCACTTAAACCTGAATTTAATTTCAGGTTTCTAAATTTCCCCCAAGTGCTTCTCCAATCTAGCCGCTCCCCTCCTATTCCTCAAGCCGGCCCAACACCATCCCCTCCAACCGCCACCTCCTCTCCTTCTCTCAATTGGTGCTCCCTCATCTTCCGGCAATAATGCATGGCGGATTCGGAAGTTGATTACGGATTCGTTTATGATTTTCAAGAGGAAGTCGACATCATTCAATCACCGTTCTTCGATCCCGGTTTTGGGTCCGAAGGCACCGTCGAAGAATACGTGGAGCGTATTCTCTTTACTTTAGCGGACGTCATCGAAGAGCAACAACTTACAGGATCGTGGAAGATCGTAGGACGACCACCTGTCTCTCCAACTCCGGCCAACTCTCCGTTGATCAAAATCTTATGCATCCTCTGTCTTGCCGTGGCATCACTGGGCTTGCTTACTTTTGTCCTCCGCTAAACCTACTTCCAAAGAACGATCAAGAGGGAAACTCTAAGGTGAAAGTTCTAATTTTTAAGTGGTGGATTATTGTTAATCGCATATTTGTTTACTATTTTCTTGTCATTATTTCGGATCGCTCTGTTAATATAACCTGTAACCGCATGCTAGAAGCAAGTCAATAACTACAAAAACTGAAAATCCTAACTTAGTGAATCATTAATGTTATAATTTCATTGCAGAAACAAATTTCTTAATAAGATCCTGCAATTCCGTTGGTTGTTTCACATCATATTTGGTATCAGAGCATGGAAGGCATAGGTAACACATGCTAGAAAACATCCTAGGAGTCTACCTAACCAACCATATGTTTGTTTGCATGCATACATTCACTTAGACAATTTAATTCATAATGTTTGCTAGCTGTCCAGATTATTTCTGCAGCATTTAGCAAGCTTTAGGTGACCCTAACCTAGTGTTTAGGTGCTGTCCACATCCTATAACCCATCCTAAACACTTAGGCAACTTCCCCAACTGTTGTAGTTTGCTGTCCACACAAAATTCTGCATTGTTTTGTAACATTTAAGTGAGTCTAACCGTTGGTTTGTGTGCTGTCCAAGCCTTAGCAACCTCCCTGAACACCTAGTGACTTAAAACCACTAGTGTAGCTTGCTGTCCAAACCATTCCTGCACCATCTAGTGACCTTAAGGTGAGCCTGGTTAAGTGTTTAGGTATTGTCGTCGACCCCAACAACCATCCTAAATGCCTAGATCACTTAAATCATTCTTGTAGCTTGCTGTCCAGTATTTTCCTGCACCATATAGCGAGTCGTAATAGCGTTCTTTTCCTTGTAGAGTGCTGTCCCTTACACTCACTCTTCATTAGGCATCACTTAGTG
>CM028351.1:8914703-8986047 GCA_016618105.1 Dendrobium huoshanense
TTTAGTGTTTTCTCTCCATTGAACCTTCATTCTTTGCGATTAAGAGGGACTTCTATGGGTTTGCAAAGTACGCAGTACATACGCTTGGTATACACATTCAGTACGCGCGGCATACGCAATCAATATGCAAATCACAATCCTTGGATTTTTTTAAACAAATTTATTTGATTCGAATTTAATTAATTCGACACATTCCTTCAGTATGAATCATGTAAATACTCATTTTATTATCGTTATAAAATGGTTTAGCAGTCATTGGAGTATATGGAAAATCAAAGTTGTTTTTTTTCTAAATACAATGCATTTTCAGAAACATAGAAAATATGCTCTGTATACGCATCCAGTACGCATTACATACGCAGGCCATACGCAAATCAAATATTTTTCATAAAAAAAATATCTCTAAAGATAATAATATAAATATCTGATTTAATGATATCCATCATCAACTTCAGGTACTTTACTGATGGCTTTTTTGAACGTACACCTTTTATGTTTTCCTGAGTGAAGCATTTGGGTATGCTTGTGAAATTAGAATGCTTTGCTCGCTTTACTGATGGCTGATTGGACGGTTCCCCGGCTATGAAATCATCGGTCATGCACTCGGGCATGCTTGTGAACTGATGTACTTATGCCTGACTAGACGGGCATGCTTGTGATATGAAGTCCTCCGTTAACCATTCGGGCATGCTTGTGGGGTTAACAATCATTGGCAAAACATTTTGCTTGGGGTGGCCTTCTTGTCCGAAGAGACAATTGAATCATTTACGTGGGTGTTTACAACTTTTGTTCGAATGATGGGTGATAAACAGCCAAAAATAATATATACAGATCAAGACCAGGCAATGGCTAGGGACATAAAAGTTGCACTACCTCACAGTCGCCATAGACTGTGTCAATGGCATATCCATAAAAAGGCTCCATCAAAAGTATCGTGCTACAATATCAACAACAAAGTCAAAGGCCTCTTCAATAAGTGTTTGAGCAGATGTGACTCTTAGGAGGAGTTTGAGAATACATGGGCTGAATTGATCATACAAGGGAACCTCCAAGATCATGTTTGATTGCAGGATCTTTATAGGATAAGGAAAAAGTGGTCAACAGCCTTCAATAAGAATTGTTTTAGCATGGATATTCTATCCACACAACATAGCGAGTCTACTAATAATGTGTGTCATGGTATTTCTAAGCCCACAAGTTCTATAACTGATTGCTTTCTGGGTTTAGAGAAGGTGATGAGGAATTGGCGCCGGAATGAACAGGATAAGGATTATAGATGCAGCCAGTCCGAAATAGAACATGTAATAAAAAAATGCTCAATATTAAAGCAAGCTGCTCAATTTTATTCAAAGAAAATATATTCATTTTTTGAACAAGAATTTCTACAAGGTGTTGGTGTAATGAGTGTTGAGCTTGAGTCTAGTGATTCTTCTAAATTTTTTGTCTATTACACAGAGAAAAAGGATCACTCTAAACCATGGGTTGTTGATTTTGATGCACAAAATGGTAACATTCAATGCTCCTGCATAAAGTTTGAAACGATGGGTTTATTGTGTTCTCACTGCATAATAGTTTTGAGGCAAATGGCTATTGGGAAAATCCACGAGAAGTACCTACTGTTGCGATGGTCAGCACGAGCTCGACAAGATATATATTCTGGTCTAAATTTGAAAGAAAATTCTCAGAATAGCTCTGAAGCTAGTAGCAGATTCATATTTAGAAATTATATCAGCAGGTTTGCATATGAAATGAGCACACGAGCGCAGCTGAATGAGGGTGGTGAAGAATTCCTATTGGCTTCGATGAAGGATACATCTGAAAAACTTGATTTGGTTATTTTTGGGAAGAGAAAGACATATAAGTCTACACAAGGTGGCAGTGTACAACTGAAAGACCCTCTAAAGCGTAGGCCTAAAGGCATATCCAATGCTAAGCTAAAAAGCCACTGGAAAAAAAGCCAAAGAGTATGATTTTATTTTCTGACTAATTTGATTTATTGCCTATTGTGATATATTGTTATTAATTTTTTTAATAGGGAAACAACCAGTGAAGAAATACACAACAAAAATTGAGACTCCTTCAAGCATGCCCGAATGCTTAATGGAGGATTTCATAAATTCTGTACACTCCAAGCAACCATCAGCTCAGTAGTATAATTTCACAAGCATACCCGAATGCTTCACTGAGGACTTCATAAATTCTGTACAATCCAGTCAGCCATCTCCAGCTAAGCAGTACAATTTCAAAAGCATGCCTGAATGGTTAACGGAGGACTTCATATCACAAGCATGCCCGTCTAGTCAGGCATTAGTACAGCAGTTCACAAGCATGCCCGAGTGCATGACCGACGATTTCATAACCGAGAAATCGTCCAGTCAACCATCAGTAAAGCGAGCAAAGCATTCTAATTTCACAAGCATACTCAAATGCTTCACTCAGGAACACATAAAAGGTGTACGTTCAAAAAAGCCATCAGCAAAGTACCTGAAGTTGATGATGGATATCATTAAATTAAAAAATTCTATGTAATAAGAATATTTGTATTATTATCTTTAGAGATATTTATTTTATGAAGAATATTCGATTTGCGTATGACCTGCGTATACAATGCGTACTGGATGCGTATACAGAGCGTATTTTCTATATTTCTGAAAATGCAATGTATTTAGAAAAAAACAACTTTGATTCTCCATATACTCGAATGACTGCTAAACCATTTTATAACGATAATAAAATGAGTATTTACATGATTCATTCTAAAGGAATGCGTCGAATCAATTAAATTCAAATCAAATAAATTTGTTTAAGGAAAAATCCAAGGACTGTGATTTGCGTATTGATTGCATATGTCGCGCGTACCGAATGCGTATACCAAGCGTATGTACCGCATACTTTTCAAACCCATAGAAGTCCCTCTTAATCGCAACGAATGAAGGATCATTGACCCTAAACACTATATTCAACGATTCCTGATTCTTTTCTTCACAATACGAAGTATTCCAAATAACTTAATTTTTTTAAGAAAAAACCAAGGATTATTATTTGCGTATGGAATGCATATTCTATGCGTCTATACTGCATATTGCAAGCGTATAGAATGCATACTTTGCAAACTCATTGGAAATCCTTATTAATCACAAGGAAAGAAGGATCAATGACCCTAAACACTATATTTAACGATTCCTGATTCTTTTCTTCACGATACGAAGTATTCCAAATAACTTTTATTTTTTTAAGAAAATACCAAGGATTATTATTTGCGTATGGAATGTGTATTCTATGCGTCTATACTGCGTATTATAAGCATATAGAATGCGTACTTTGTAATACCATAGGAAATCATTCTTAGTCACAAGGAATAAAGGATCATTGACCCTAAACACTCCATATATCACGCATTGATAAACATTTTATGCATAGATAATTTAGATTTTATGCACAGATAATTTACATTTTATCAGTTATTTACACAAAAATAAAATATGAAAAGTTCATTTCAACGCAGCACAAAACAATGCGTATGAGAATTATGCCTATATTTTGGCTTTTTTTCCTGTCAATCTTGACTCTCTCTCCACTTTGAGTTTTTTTGTCGAATAATATTCTCCATGTTTTTGCAAACAAACATTCCTAAATCTTTATTGTTGGACTGAATTGGCGCCTTCTTGATTGTCTTGAAACTCCATTTGTTGGTATTATCATCAAAAGCTTTTTTACAATCTCTATATAAGCTTGCAATCTGAACAATATATGGAATAGAATTTAGTTTACTGAAAAATAATTTCGAAATTTTTTTAGCAGTATAAACTTACAATCAAACTCACAATCTTTATAGCAATACTTTTATGCATAGGGTTGGGAACATAATCGTAAAATTCCTACTTTTTCTGATTTCAGTAACCAACCAGAAGGGTCCAGTGCGAACCGTCAATAATTGGATTAAGTATAATGTTGCATGAATGAATAGAACTGTAGTTTATGTGTTCGATGAACAATTTTAAACTTTCATCCTTCAACTTGTAATGCTTCAAGACATAAATATAAGAATAAAATAGTCGAAATATATAATTATATATATAAAATAAACTAGTATACTAATCCAATACATTTGTGAGATGTATAGAAATTTATGATACTTGTCTGGTGAAATTTTAGCCTTCTCATTTAATAAAATGGCAAAGGAATCAACATGATCATTGTCAAGGTAATCGTCGGATAATATTTCGTCCATCTCACGTCTTGAAATTATAACGTTCCCGGCTTCAAATATTGGCATGCTAGTGAAATGATTAAAAGAAAAAATACGCATTATATACGCATATAAATTACACAACCCATACGCACAAATTACGCACTACGTACGCATATGTTACGCAATCCATACGCACAAATTACACACACATTACGCAAATAAAATACCTGTCAAGATAATTCTTTATGTTCTCCCTGATAAAAAGTTCCTTCTCTGGACTCAACATCTCCAAGCCATTGAAGTTCACTGTTGGACTAGCAGGGAAACCCTTTACTATAACATTATCAACATTGATTACTTCTTTTGGTTGTGGAACTTTTTGGGCAGGTTCTTTTTCCGGAGGTTCATTTGGGGATGGTTCCACTTGAGGAGTTTCTTTTGGGGATGGTTCTACTGTGGGAGGTTCTTTTGGGGATTCAACAATTTGATTTGGCTCTTCTTGGGAAGCTTCTTTTCGTGATGGTACTTGATGGGATGGTTCTACTAGGGGAGGTGCTTTGGGGGATGGAACTTTCTGTGATGGCTCTTCTTGGGCAGGTTCTTCTTGGGGGTGGTGTACCCTTTTCCGCATCTTGTTCTTCTTTGGGATTGATTTTTTGTCTAATTTCTGCTTTTTGTAGACCCTTTCAGCAGCCTGGGTCATTTTTTGGTCAGCAGCCTTGGTCATCTCTTGGACATTGATTTTCACTGGGGCTTCGGTCTTTATGTGTTCAGAAGATATCCGAATATTCTTCATTGTATGAGGAATGAATGATGATGAGGAGGGAGCAGCTTGCTGATCAGGATTAAGAATTCCTTGAACAATGCAATTTTGGAGCTTGTTATTAATAAGATCAACTCTTTTCACAATTTGCTCAAAATTCTTGATCTTCCTAGCTTCAAATTCTTGGAAGAGGTTGACCATGGCATCCTGCACAATTTTCAATTCTCTTCTAGATCACCGAATGATTGGCGTTGGCTTTTCAAGGTAGATTTGGGTTCGGGCTGCTGGGGAGATTATGAGGGGAGATGATGTTCAGGTGAGTTGGTTTGAATGGGTGAAAGAGGGCTTGATGGATATTTCTTGATACCCAGAAGATTAGATTCTTCAGGGGTAACTCCTTTGATGTCAACAAAAATCTATAATAAATAAGCAATCAACACGCATTAAATACGCAATGTATACGCAAAACATACGCAATATATACGCAAAAACGTACGCAATCAATACGCAATGCATACGCAATAAATAAGCAATATATGAATATTTTCACAATATATACCTGTCTTCTTTTTAAATTAACAAATAATTTAGTTGTCTTCTCAGTGTTATATACAATGTCATCACCCCATCGAAGGAAACGGGGCCTTCTCTCAGGGTACTTCGGGAGATGAATGGAAGTGTGCTCCAGGAACCAAACCTGCATAAAATTGAGATCTTCTAAGTAAATTTTAGCAAATCAATCAGTCAAATTAAATGTTAAATTAGAATTGTTTTAGCACTCACAATTAGCAGTGTCACAAATCCATTGACATAACTTGCTGGCCTGTTCTTTGATATCTTCAAAGATACATTATTAAAATCTTGAACCAGGCATTTCCAAATTGACCATGCCCAGTTAATTGATGAAAAATCATCAACATTATTTGCTATTATTTTTAACAACCTAGGAACTTTGAAGTTGCTTTGTTGGAAAAATAAATTTGAACATAAATACATAATAAATGTTTTCAACATATTCTCTGGGGCGCTTTCTCTTGTTAACTCATGCATTTTAGACTTTATCTCCTTTGAAGTGATGGTTGAAGTTGGCAAGGTCATCCAGTTAATCTCCTCACCTTTGTTAGGAAGACCAGTAAGCAGGGCCATTTCATCAGCTGTGAACGGTACAACATGACCCTCTATAATAAAACTTTGCTTTTGAATACTCCACATTGTAAGTGGGAAGTTTTGCTCAAATACAGGAAATTGAAGATAAGTGGGAAGTTTTGCTCAAATACAGGAAATTGAAGAAATTGGAAGATATTCAGGTTCTTCAATTTTTCTTCAACTTCCAAAGGAATTATCTTTTTACTGTTAAATTCGATGGGCGGGCGGGTGTCTCGAAGTTTGCAGTAAACGGGTCGGTTCTTACTTTCCATGTAAGTACAACACGCGTAATATTTTTATTGGCAACCGAACACACCTCTATGACCGGATTCCACATAGAATAATTTCTCCTCTACGAGACTGAACCGAAGGAATAAGAATCCAAGAAATCGTCTCACACACTCTTATGCAGGAAACGAGGTGCTCCCCTTGATTAGATTTTCTGCCGCAAGATAACCTACTCCAACAGCTGAAATCAAATGATTTGATGGAAAAGCAGCGACAATATTTAAAAATCTGGATAAATTACAACCCTTGGATGTAGGGACTGAAAGGGTCAATTGGGCTGAGATTGGACAAATTAGGCTGAAATTGGGTCCGAATTGGACTCAAATCAAACCAATTTGGGTTGATTCGGGTCTAATTGGGTGCAATTGAGCCAATTTCATGAAATTGGGCTCGAATGGGCATCGATTTGTGTCAAATATGGTTTGACGAGGCTCAATTGGGTTTGATTTGGACTGATTTGGGTTGATTCGATTGATTTGATTTTAATTTGATACAATTGAATTTAATTTGATTAAATAGATATCCAATTTGGGTAAACTGACACTCGACGACGATCGATTGAGTCGATCGAGCGCGATCGAGCCCCATTGGGTTCAAGTTGGCTCGATCCGAGTTGAATCGGGCTCAAAAATAACGTCAATAAAACAACCACTAATATGTGTGGTGAACGAATAAAAGTACGCCACACATATTGGCATTGATCAATAATGGTCAAACAAGATTCTTCAAAATTAAATAGGGTATGATTTGGAAGCGAGGAGAGATCTATGAATGCCTAAATTTGGATTAGGCGAGATGTACAAAGCAAAGGGGATTTCTTTCTATCACCTTAAGGGAAGAGTTTTAGGTTACTCTTGAAAGAGAAATTTAGAAGCATTTTCACAACTTCTAAAGAAACTTCTAAAGATATTTGATGTCTTTAGAGAGAACTTGATATGAATAGAAATATTTTAGCAACTTCTAAAGAGAAATTCCTAGGGATATTAGATTTCTCTAGAAAAAAATTGATTTGATTATAAGTATTTCGATAACTTCTATAAGGGACTTAGGGATATTTTACTATCACCAATTTGTGTCGAATTTGATTTGACGAGGCTCAATTGGGTTCGATTTGACAAAATTGAATTTAATTTGATTAAATTGAGGTCCAATTTGAGTAAATTGAAGCTCGACGATGATCAATTAAGTTGATCGAGTGCGAACGAGCCCGATTTGGCTCAAATCAACTCGATCTGGGATGAACTGGGCTCGAAAATAATGTCAACATTCACCTCTCAAATGAACAAATTAGAAAGAATAAAAGCACCATTTTCAAATCCATCAGCTTTTGAAAGAAAGTACTGGCATTGAATAAAGCTCCCTAGCACAAGCCATGGCTAACCACCAATTTGCATAAACTAGTCAAACCATGGTCAGTCCGGGTTGTGCAGGCAAGTAGTCTTCCAAGAATACATTGAAAGACTCGCAGTAAACAATTGAAAAGGAAGATGGAAAATAAAATGCATAAAACTTGATTGAAAATGACAACAAATGCTAAAAACGCATTAACATACCAGAAGCACAAAAGGGATCCCAAATTTCTAGAAATGTCACAGCTAACACTTAGGATATCACAGTGTTCTGTAACATATTAACCAAACAATACTTTACCTACAAGATCTTATGCACCTAAAAACCACAACTCTGCCAAAGCGGACAATGAGTGCAGGGAGTATAGCCCGTTTAATGCAAGCAAATGATGGTTCCAATGTAGCATGGCCCCAACTTGCAAAACAAAATACCCATATCTACAGACCTACAGCTGCTGTGCAGGTTACCATATCTACATAAAAATGCAAACTATGTTTTTATGTTTTCTTGTTACTTGAAAAGAGGGGAATTTAACAGATAATTAAAAGCAACAATGTTTAGAAGTCGTCCAAAGGGATAGCCAATATAAAATATTGTGCTTAATTGCAATAATGGCATATGAGGACACTTGATGATGGTCACCATGACAATAAAACGTTATTAAAGTAAGAAATAAAAGTGACCATTTTCCAAACGAGTCAGCCTCTTCTATAGCATAAATAACATGAAACTTGTGAATTTTTTTTATTTTTTTGTTAATGTACTAAAAGCATATAAAAATGCTGCGTGGAAAGTAACATATTCGAGCGATGAAAAAATTTTGAGTTTCCAGACTTACCGCAATAGCAACAACATTAACATAAAAGTCCACTAAAGTCGCAGACAGCCACCTGTAAGGATACGTAGAGCATTACTGAAAAAAATAAATATATAAATATTCGTAGAAGTAACTAATGAGATATAATCAACAGCGTATATTGAACCAACAATGCATGAAGCACAAAACTATAAATCAAGTGCTTATATCAACTTGCTAAAGCATTTAAAAGGAAAATTCCTTTATGGTGGCACAGAAATAGGTATGTAGCTGTTTTAGACTTCAGCTTCAAGTTTATTAACCGTCATGGCATCATTAACTGTTAAAAAATTTCAGATTTGATCTTTCAACTTAAAAAAACAGTCGGGCATCAATGAATTTTCAAAGTCTAGCTTCACCTATTTAATCAAATGGCATGAATTTGCCACTATGCTAGTCATTTGCTTGTCCAAACTATTTGAGATCAGGATTATATATCCTTCAAGATACAATCACATCATCATTGTGATAGGAAGTACTTGTAGATCTCAATTATTTCTTATCAATCTTCAGAAAACAACGAGCTTCTATACAAAAATACGCAAACAAAAACACGAAAACAGTAGATAATTTGCATTATTTCATGAAAAGGAAATAGAAAATAGCAAGATAAAATTGATCCTCTATTCGAGAGGAGGATCGATCTCTCCCAAATCTCTAGACGCCGCTAGAGCCCGAAAAAAAACCTAAATCTAAGATATCTCAAATTTCAGCCAAATTCAAGATGCCCTAACCCTAGGAAAATGTTTAAAATTGCGTATTCGGGTATTAAGGCGTTTTTCATTCGTGAGGCGAGGCGTAAGCCTCAAGGCGTTTTGAGGCGCAAGCCTCAAAATCAAAAGATTGCATAAACATAAAATGATATAATTTTTATATTAATAAGTGAATAATATAAAACATAAAAAAGCATAATATATGAAGTAAAATCAAAATATCTCAATAATAAGACAACATGAAATATAGTTCAACTCAAAATTCTATCTTTCCCAAATACCAGTATTATTTTCATTAACATATAATTCCAATTTCCAAAAATAAATAGTATTGACATATCACATAAGAACTCATTAAGTCGTCAGCATTATCATCACTAAGGGGTTCTTCATTTGAATCATCATTATGGTGAACTGCTCTCTCCCCTTCCTCCTCTCCTATAGAGTCCAATGTCGGGCATTTACTTCAAGATTTATGTAAGTTTTAATATATATAGCGTGAGGCATAAGCCTCATGCCAGTGAGGCGAGGCGGGCCTCAACCAAGTTGAGGTGCAAGCCTCATAAAAAAAACTCGAGGCATAAGCATCGAGGCGTTTTTTACTGAAATTGCGCAAAGGCGAGCCTCATATTGCGCAATTTTAAACCATGCCCTAGGAAAATAAAGTATTTAATGCATGCAAATCAAAAGGAAATCCCAAAACAATCCCTACATTCAAATTTCCCTCCAAAATCCCTCAAAAATCCTTCCTAATCTGCTCTATGGGATCACGCGGTTCTATCGGCAGCACAGAGAGGCTGAAAAACTTCCGCCTCTGTTTCTGCAGACCGGTCCTGTGTGGACCAACTGGACCGGTCCAATGGACCGATCTAACAATACTCCCTTCCCAAAGATCCACCTTGTCAGTAAGGTGGAAAGACGACACCTTCCATTCCTTCTTCATCACAAACGATAAAAACTTGAAGAGTTCTGTCCTTATACCTGTGCCCCGACGAATACGTCTCGTCACATCTGAAGTAGAGCCCCTTCACCCTCTTCTCCTGTAATTCTATCTCTGTGAGCTTCTTGAAGTTGTCCCCAGGTCTTCTTCCTGCAGTCTTTTCCTTCAAAGTCCCCCGAACAGTATCTGGTGTTGGCTTCTTGGATTTCAATAAGATTGTGGTCATCCTGTATGAGCCTCCTGAGATGTCGCCTCTCATCTCTCCCTCCAGGTGCCTCTGACCTTCTACCAATTGAGCTAGCTCCATAGCCTCTCCCAAGTCACGAGGCCTCATTACTCTAATCGTTGCTCAGACCTCTGGTGTCAATCCCTTCATGAAGTTTCCCTCTAGCATTGTCTCAGAAAGGCGGTCCAATCGGCTAGCAAGGTACTTGAATCTCTCCCGATACTCTGTCACTGAACCCTCCTGTGTCAAGGCAAGGAACTACTCGTAGAAGTCTCCTCCCCTGCTAGTTCGAAAATGTTCTACCAAACAATCCTTGAACTCTCTCCAACTCCGTATGGGTCATCGCATGTCCCTCCACTGATACCAAGACAAAGCCTTCCCTTCTAAACATAGGCCCGCCACCGTCAATCTCTCCTCCTCTATAAGCCCATTGACGGAGAAATATCTTTCTACCTTGTAGATCCATCCGTGCGCATCCTCCCCCTCAAAGATTGGCATCTTCAGTTTCCTCACCCTCAGGTCACACCCGTTTCCCCTAAATCTTTCGTAACCTCTCATTCCTAGAAGCGGAGGTGCTCCCCAATTGTCACGATCTTCCCTTCGGAGATCATACCCAAACTATTCATCCAAATCCCCCTTTCTTCTTTCAAAATCAGCACCCCGGCGATCGAAACCATCTCCTCTCCTTACAAATTCAGCACCCCTTCTTGGGTAGCCAATGCTCATCTCCTCCCTAGAAAGTGGTTCTAGAGGAGGCATTCCGTCTTCTCCCTCCAGGATCGCCACTTCTGGCTTTTCCCTTCCCCTAGACATGTTAGGGTTCCCATCTCTTCCATGGCCGCCGGTAGTTTCCTTTGCTTCCGATGTCCCCATTTTAGTTTTGGCATTAAGCAATTTCTTCAACATGTCTTCCACCACAACGAACTTTTCCTCCATCTTTTCATTGACGGATGCAATCTGACTTTGAAAATTAGCAATCTTTTCCTCAAAATCTGCTTTGAGTTGCCCAAATTCTCCCTCCAAAACTTTCACTTTCCTTCCGACCATTGGTTCCCCTTCGATCAACGTGCTCTGATACCAATTTAATATGAAGTACTTGTAAATCTAAAGTATTTCCTATCAATCTTCGGAAAACAATGAGCTTGTACAAAAAAATCTGTAAAAAAAAACACGAAAACAATAGATAATTTGTATTATTTGATGAAAGGGAAATGGAAAATAGCAAGATACAATTGATCCTCTATTCGAGAGGAGGATCGATCTCTCCCCAAATCTCTAAACACCGCTAGAACCCAAAAGAAAACCTATATCTAAGAGATCTCAAATTTCAGCCAAATTCAAGATGCCCTAACCCAAGAAAACAAAGTATTTAGGGGCGGTTTGGTTGCCTGAATTAGGAGGGTAAAGTAAAACAAATACATGTATTTACTAAATTTGGTTGTTTGGTTAATTTTGAGCGGAACAAATGGAAACCATCCGATGTATTAGTCGTGTAATTTGGGGGTTGTTTTGCGAGAATTAGAAACCCGCTCATATCGAGCAGGTTATAAATTCGCTCCACGAAGATTTACTTGGCATCATCCCTGTTCGGCTTCATTGCTTCGCAGGTGGTGTAAGATTGCACGAGAGGCTTCTTCGGCTCCTTCGTTCTTCTCAGTCATCGCGCGACGACGTTCCCTAAAGCCTGTTCGATCGGAAGTTGCGCCATTTTCATCGGAAGTAAGGACGGGAGCTCGGGTTCGCATCGTCGTCGCTGTTCAGCTTCATTGCTTCGCACGAGGTGTAAGATTGCACGAGAGGCTTCTAGGTCTCCTTCGTTCTTGTTCAACTTCGCTCCTTCGACCACGTTACCTGCTTGTCCAATCGGAAGTTGCGTCATTTCCATCGGAAGTAAGGACGGGAGCTTGCAAAGGTAAATTTATCCCTTTCGCGCGCTTGTTCGGCCAAATCTAGATTTGTTAAGTAAGGTAACTCTCTCTTCTTCTGTGTTGATTTCTCCAGTAGATGAAAATCAAGTTTTTTGAACTTGTTGTAACGTTTGGTTCAGAACTGAAGCTTTACTGTCCAACTTCCTTACAATCTTCTCACTTTTTTTTTCCTGATAAAGCATTGTCATTCCAGTTGCCGAATCCGGATGCAAAGCTGCTCGGAACATTGGGTAATATGTTGAACGGAACTGATTTTTGCTATGGCTTCATTAGACCTGTAAGGCAAGAGGTTGATTATTGGCCTGCTGGAGACCCGGAATTATTCAACCTTAGGTTCAACAATGGAGGCATTTCTAAATATTTTTTATAGTTGATGCATGGTAGACAAGGTTATGAAGGCAAAGTGGTTCTTTTGTATTTTGGCTGGGAGGACAGTAAACTCTGCTTTCTCAATGCACCTCTGTCAACCGCAATTCGAGTTGCACAAGTGCGTTGTAACGTATATGACCTGATCAGAAACATAAATAAGACGTTTCTCCTTATATAGCAACAGCTAAATGTTGTTTAGCAACATTCCAATCAGTTTTATTTGCTTTGATTTCTCTTCATTTGCAATGTTTTCTTAGTTTTCATTATTCTATCAGTCTTCTCGTCAGATTTTGGATTTTCTATAATTTTCATCTGATTCAATGAAATTTCAGAACGCATGCGATTTAATGAAATTTTCATTGTAATTTGCAATGAGAATGAGTCAGCTGCAAAGTCTGTTTATTATTTTCATGTGCCATGAAACATTTTGTTAGATTTTATCATTTTCCTTCATATGTTGAAGATGGATGATCCTTTCATGGATGATGCGGCAAATTGATGGAAGTTCCTGTCATAAGCTCACAATTTGTTGAAACTATTTTCCTTATATCTTATTACTTCTAGAGATTACATTCTGATCCTTCTTCTAGAGTTTAAATTCTGATACTGCCCTGTTCATAATTAATTTTGATAGGAAAAAGTCATACCTGTATGAAATACTTCTCTATGACTATCTTGGATATTTTCTCATTTGCTTTTGTCGACGTGAGAAGAAGGTTGGAGCCTTCTTGAAAGAACAAGAACAAGGTATGCAAAGCTATGCCATTCTTTATATATATAAAAAAAGAAAGAAGGGGAAGGGGTATGCCAAATGTTTGTGATATCTCGTTTAATTTATAAATCTTGTTATATGAAAGTGTAGTAAATTAGAGTGGTTGAAGACGAATGTCAACGTCAAGTAGTCTTTATTGTGTTTTCTTTTGGTAGTCATGTGAAAATATCCATGCCACGCAGCTCACTTTGCTCCGTTTTGAGAGTTTTGGAAGGCTTCATTTGGAACATCTTTCATATTATTTTTTTACAACGGTTTATTAGTTAATTTTTGTACTAAAAAGCTGTTTTAGAAAGCAAGAAGAAAGCTATCCCAAACAAAGTTTAAACAATCGATGATTTCTTTTATAAATACACTAGTTATAATGACAAAAAAAATATTACAAATGCATTGTTTTACTTTACTCTGGATATATCTAACCAAACAAGGGAAACATTTCTCCTGTGTTTATTTTGCATACAACCAAACAGTCTCAAAGTATTTGAAATGCACTACATTTACTTTACACTGCATTTACTTTACATTATGTTTACTTTGCAGGCAACCAAACAGCCCCTTAATGCATACAAATCAAAAGGAAATCCCTAAATAGTCCCTACATTCAAATTTCCCTCCCAAATCCCTCAATAATTCTTCCTAATCTGCTCTATGGGATCCCGCAGTTCTATCGGCAGCAAAGAGGCGGAAAAACTTCCGCTTCTGTTTCTGCCGGTCGGTCCCGTGTGGACTAGTTGGACCGGTCTAACACATTGCCCTTTTTGCTACTATTTTTTGGTCAGTTATATGAATCCTCAATCTTCATTCATTCATATTAAGTGCTATGAAAACTTTCTTTTGTGCAAATATATTTACCATGTTATTTTAGTCTACCCTCTTCTTTTCTCATGTATTTTACTTGTTCGCATACAAAGAATAATTTAATCAGCAAACTGGATGACTAAAGCTACCTGCAAAATTTATAGACGAGTACCCAGGTGAATATTTGTCCTTCTCTCAGACACCGTCCTAAGCATTCTATCACTATATGTTCCTTTTCAACTAACCACTTGCGAACCATCTTCACATCTTAATTAAGATTTTCCATCCAAAAAACACAAAGAAGAACCATCCGTCATCCTTTAATTCTCCAAGACACCTCAACCATATCTTTCCAGCATACAAATTGTGCTCTTTCTTGACAGCCAAGTGAAATTGTTATTCATTTGGTCCCCCAAAAAACACACCCATAAACCAATATGAATCATAAACAAAGCCTGGATCTCAAGGAGGCCATATTTCCACAAATTTTGAAGCACCATAAATGTAGTTAAATAAAAATCACTGCAGTTTTTGTGAAAGGGGAGATAAAGATAGACATGAAAGAATTAATAGATCTCACAGCCACACTTGCTCTTCCTTTTCTCTCCATCTCTTTCTTACTGCTCGACTACTATGTGTATTAACCAAATATTTGTGTTATTAAAAGGGTGCTTCAAAACACATTTTAGCAGTGAACTGAACCGATGTGCTGGCTTTGTGCTTCTCTTGCAAGGGAAGTGCAAGCTCCCAACAAGGCCTGTGCATCACACAACTTTGCCAATTGAATTGCAGAGTTATGTGTCTTCTCAATCTAATAACAAAATCTTGGTCTAAATTTTATGATTTGGTTTAGCATTTGCTACAATAACTAGGTACAAACATTTGAAACTTCTTACTCAAAGGCCCTTCTTGATGCATCATATTCACTCTTTGTCACTTCACTCTACCTCCACCTCTTGATCATTATTTTGACGCTCAATCTCATAAGTATTCTTAATTTTTAAGCATTCTTGCATGACTTTATCATTTGATTTTTTTTTTTAGATAGCTAAAAATTATTGTTATTGAATATATCGTTATATTTGATAAAAAATTATAATCTTATGTTGTTTAAGATTAGTTATTTAAATGACTAATGTATACACCTATTGAGCCAACCAACGCATGGAAAGCTCTCTTACACTATAAAAAGTTTGGTTGAAGTTGCATGCATTATTACATGGATGTTGGCCACTAAAAAAAATTAATTTTTAAATATTGCATGGATTAATAAGGAATAAAATTCATCAAACGGATAATAAATTAAATATTAATTTGTTAACAAGTAAATCTTAATATCCGAAATCATTCAACTAAATTAGCAAACACAAAATTTTGAATTAATTATGTCAAACTTTGCAACTAATTCAATGTAAAATTTGATAACTTGATTTCAAGAAAATTAAAGTACAATCAACTAATTAAAATATAAATATCATTCCTTTTTGTCGGCCAAATTTTATGGCATTTGGTGAATGAACTTTTAGGTTTGAACAATCACTATTGATGTAGGCAAAGGGGAAACATGAGCCTAATTTTTTGGATTGTAATTTTAGAAAGCTTCTATGTCCTCAGAATAATTCAGTTCATTAATGTCTTTAGGAATACTTTTTCAGCTCATAAATAGGATTTATGTTTGGTTCATTCCCCTTACTCCCCTTCTTTGAGTCCTTTCGCTTTTCCCCTCCTGGTTCTTCTTCCTGCGGCAGGTTCCTTCCCCCCTTTAATTGCCTGTTCCAGTCCCCTAGTGGCTGTTTGTCTCGGTTTTCTGGCTGTCCGTCCAGGTTCCCCTGACTGCTATCCCGGTTCCCTGTGCTGCCCCTTCGGTTCCTCCCTGGCTGCTTGTCTCATGGCTTCTTTTTCCTAGTTTTTATGTGGCTATTTGGGTGTTGTTCTGGACTGAACTTTTGGACTTCTATTTCCCATAATTTAATGGGTTTAATTAGTGGTTATGGTGGTTGTATGGCTGCCCGTCTGCCCCTTTTCTTCTATAAATTGGAGATGTTTTTGTAATAAAAAAGAGGTTATGTGAGGAATTTTTGGAGATGAAAACCTAAGATTTTCTTGGAAAAGCTTGAGAGCTTGTTCCACTTCTTCTCTCTTCTTCTAGGAAAGCTTGCGAGCTTGTCCTCCCTTCGTCTCGTCTTCTAACATCTTTCTTCTCTCCGCAAGTTCGACGTCATCTGTACCTTTCTTCTTGATTAAGGGATGCAACTTTAGGAGCTTTTATTTAAAAGTTTGTAAGTGTCTTTCTATTATAAAAGTGAAGTTGTCTTTTTGTTTAATGGTTGTATTTTATTAATTTTGTGGTATTTTGGAAGGTGTCCTAGTTTGTTCGAAATTTTATGTATTTTCTATATCCTAGGAGGTGTATTCTCTTTGCTTGCAAAAATTGGAGTTTTTTCTTATTTTTGCTTGCATCAATTTGGTATCAGAGTCAGGTTGTCGTGTGTGTCTTGGTGTCATGTATGTGAGTGTCATCTGAATTTATAGTTGTGTGTAAGTCTTGGTTATTGTGTGAGTATAGGTTGTTGTTTGAGTGTCATGTGAATTTATAGTTGTGTGTAAGTCTTGGTTATTGTGTGAGTATAGGTTGTTGTTTGAGTGTCATGTGAGTCAATGGTGTCGAGCTATGTTGCACCGATACGGATACGGTGACATGGATACGACACGATACGGATACGGGACACGTCAATTCTTAAAAATACAAGATACGGGTACGGCACGGACACGGCATTATAATTTATAAATCATACATAAAAATTAAGAAAACAATCAAAGTATAATATTTGAAATTACAAAAAAATGACAACAACATCATTTGTAGTCTTGTATCTTATAATATCAAAATATAAGTAAGCATTAAATGCCTAGTACAACAACAAAAGCATAAACATAAATTATCTAGCACATGAAGTTTCAAATATTCAATAGAAGTAATGATATAATTATCTTCTTCATTGGTTTGTCTTTGAACTTCTATATCATCTTCAATAAATATCATAGCTTCTAATTCAGGCTCATCAAGTGAAAGATTAGTGTTTTTTAATATTTTCATATAATCAAGAAACTCAAATCCATCTCGGAAATGAGAGAATCTTGCTCGCAACCGCGAAAGTAAATACGACACGTCTTTTTTTCTTATTTCTTTTTGTTTTTCAACGAACACGCGTATCGGATACCCGTGTCCTTTTGAAACTAAATAGTGTTTTAATTGGATACGTCTTTGGCGTATCCGACACGTATCGGTGGGGTATCGGAGGCATATCCGTGTATCGGTGTATCGGATACAGCACACCTTCATAAATAGGTGTATCGGTGCAACATAGGTGTCGAGTGAATCTAAGTTTTTGTTGGGTCTTCCTTTATTTTAAGTCAAGATGGATAAACATCAACTGTAAAGCAATCAAGAAAGTAAGCCCAATGAACTTGAAAAATCTATTGCTAAAAGTAAATGGATCTCGCCACAAGAAAGTTCTTCAGACCCGATACAAATCGAACTTCTCAAGATTCAAGAACAACTGCAATTATGTGCTGAGAGATACGAGTCTAAGAAGCGTTCACTTCTAGCAAAATTTGAACAATAAAAGGAAAACATCAAACGAAAGTATGACATTCTAATTCAAGAATCTGAAATGTCGGATCTCCAAAACTTTGAAGTCAACTCATCAGGAGATGAGCATCTTCAACTGGAGGAGAATTTGATGTAGGCAAAGGGGGAGTCAAAACATGAGCCTAATTTTTTGGGTTATAATTTTAGTAAGCTTCTATGTCCTCTACTTAATTCAGCTCATTAATGTCTTTAGGAATACTTTTTCAGCTCATAAATAGGATTTACGTTTGGTTCATTCCCCTTACTCCCCCTCTTTGAGTCCCTTCGGTTTTCCCCTCCTGGTTCTTCTTCCCGTGACTGGTTCCTTCCCCCCTTTAATTGCCTGTTCCGGTCCCCTAGTGGCTGCTTGTCTCGGTTTTCTGGTTGTCCGTCCTGTTCCCTTGGCTGTTGTCCCGATTCCTTGTGCTGCCCCTTCGGTTCCTCTCCTGGTTGTTTGTCCCATGGTTGTTTTTTACTGGTTTTTGTGTAGCTATTTGAGAGCTATTTTGGAATGAATGCAAGCCCCCTTTGTGGTTGTTTGGGTGATGTTCTGGACTGAACTTTTGGCCTTTTATTTCCCATGATTTAATGGGTTTAATTAGTGGTTATGGTGGCTATTTGGCTGCCCCTTTTCTTCTATAAATTGGAAATGTTTTTGTAATAAAAAAGAGATTATGTGAGGTCTTTTTTGAGATGAAAACCTGAGGTTTTCTTAAAAAAGCTTGAGAGCTTGTTCCACTTCTTCTCTCTTCTTCTAGGAAAGCTTGTGAGCTTGTCCTCCCTTCGTCTCGTCTTCTAACATCTTTCTTCTCACCGCAAGTTCGACGCCATCTGTACCTTTCTTCTTGATTAAGGGATGCAACTTTAGGAGCTTTTATTTAAAAGTTTGTAAGTGTCTTTCTATTTTAAAAGTGAAGTTGTCTTTTTGTTTAATGGTTGTATTTTATTAATTTTGTGGTATTTTGGAAGGTGTCCTAATTTGTTTGAAATTTTCTGTATTTTCTATATCCTAAGAGGTGTATTCTCTTTGCTTGCAAAAATTGGGGTTTTTTCTTATTTTTGCTTGCATCAACTAGGGTTCTGGATTTTTGTACAAACATGAACCATAGAACCCTACTTTTGAACTGCCTATTCATTCATTCTATGTCAGGAAAATTCATGATTTGAAGCAAGCTTTAGATTTCATTCATGGGAAAATTATAGACATTGCACCTCTATCACAATTTCATGAGTGTTTTATAGTATCTAGTCCAAGATCCCATAGCAGCAAGCTATACTGCAACTCTTAAGTGGAATATCCAAGTTACAACACAATATCAAACCTTTTAAAATAATGGTTTTAATTCTAACCAAGAGTAAAAATTCATCCTTTTTTTCGTTCAAACACAACACAATAATCTTTTAGAAATGGCAACGATAAAAACTTTATTTTTTGCTCCATCCAGTCATTATTAGAGTTTTGTTTTAACCGCATAAAACTTCTTACCACAGTGTTCCTAATTGGGAGGACACGTATCCATTGTAGATGATTATTTTTGTGAGCTTTGGACCCATCCTCTCGGATGAATTATTAAAAGCATTATTCATAATTCTTTTGCCAAAGCATTCACATTTTTTTTTTTTGAATATAAGTAAATAATAAATAGCATTCCTGCTTTGAAAGCATCAATAAATCATGAAAACTCGTATGTGTCTTATTTCACAAAATATAGAATGATTTATTTTTGTTACAATAGCTTATTTCCACAACATATTACAATTATTAGCACATATTTTTAATCTAAGCATGATAATAAAATTTTGAGAAATTGATCTTAGAAGAAGCAATATCACATATATTGAATTTAAGCTTCCAAACAAAATCAGTACATCAGTAGATATCATGACATACCATTATTAAATATAATTTCATTGCCGCTTGTGGCTTTGCCTTACAATTGTGAATAACCTAACAAGCATCATTACAAAGCTCTTAATATTGTCAGAGAAGTAATATAATGAATTTAATGTGAAAATATTTTGCTCTTTTTATGCATTTAGATTTTCTTTATAATGCCTTCTCATTAGTGTTAAAATTGTTTGCATATTCACTCAGCAAATCCCATATCATGAGCTATGACATCGCTGCATTGAAACACCATATAATTTGTGCATATTATAATTGAGATATGCTACCACCGCCATAATATAATCAAGAATCATCAGGTGTCTTTAAAATTTTGAACAAGATAAACATCAAAATAACTAAGTTTCTCATGTAATTTCTCTACATATGAGATTAAGAATTGTAATGTTGCTTTTATTTTTAATGATTTTAACATCAAGAAAGACATTAGCTTCTGTTAAATTCATTCAAGCTGAAGTTGTTTGATCATAGAGTATTTATTTCAAAAACTAAATCCAAGTCAAGAATGCGATCTACACCTGGAGAAATTATTAGACATTAATGAATAATCAATAGACATTTCAAATAAGACAAATCCGCAAAATAGAAGTCACGTCATTATATTGTTCTGCCCATCCCTCTTTTAGGCTTTGGGAAAATCTCTTGATTGATTTTATCTTTCATTACCTCATATAGCCTGAGGAGATAATAGCATATTTATAGAAGTTGACAGGTTCTCCAAAATGACTCATTTTCTTCCCTACTCAAAAAACAATGACGCTTCTCATATTGCTATACTATTCTTTAAGAAAATTATGCGTCTTTGTGGCTTTTCTTCAACTATTATTTCTCATGGTGATATTAAATTTGTTTTATGCTTTTGGAAGACTTCATAAAAATTATTTGACACAAGATTATAACATGTTTCTTATGTCATTTCTCTACAAAATCTTAAAATCATTATAAACTCTTCCATCTAGTTGTCGATCAAACTAAGAAACACTATAACCTAGTTTTGTTCTCTATGCCTCGACATCTTCTTAAACTCTAATAAATTCTACCAACAACTCTAAATCATAAGTTCGCTTTCTAAGCTAACACACAACCATCTTTTCAACATTTACCTCACATAAAACCCACTTTTAAAGTAATCTTCCAAATCAGTCCAAACTATACTAATCTTGACATTCCTATAGTATACCCCTTTAAATCCCTCACAATTCTACCACAAACTACATAACACTTTCTTAAATAGTAAAGTAAAGTTTTATAATACTTTTTAAATATTAATCTCACCAAAAGGCTACCCATCACCATCACTAGGTGGACAAGTTAGGGTAGGTTCAAACAAGTTGATCCAAGTTTTGTCCGGAAAAATCATATTCATGGAAGCTATTTAATCAAGATGCATGCGAATTACCAGATCAAGACCAGAACTGTACATATCCTGATATTGTCGCCAATTAGCATAAGCATGACGACGATGACATCCCCATAAATCATTCTTAATGCAAATACCACCCCGAATACGGCCATAGAGTTTCAAAAGTCAATTTTCACTCATTCTCTCCAGTTAATAAAGCCCCTTCACAGCACAATGAGCGCTAAAGAGTTCAAAGCCTGGAAACTAAGAGTCCATTTACGCTAGACTCTGAATCAGAGCTGAGTACGTACACAGAACCACCATTTTTATGGCTCAATCAGTTGGCTTTTTTAACATGCTCGATTACTGACTTGACTATTAGAGACTTCCCTTAGGGCTCCATACCCCAAAACCAAGCACACCCCCAAGCTAAAGACAACAAATACATCAAGTTCCAGACTGTTGAAAACCCAGAGACCACAAGCCATTGCGCCAATCCATCAACTATATGCAAAATGACCAATTAAAGGATTTCGCTTAGTTTCGGAGAAACTTACGGTGTAAGGAGCTCGCTACGGAAAGGCGATCCATCCGTGCTGATCGTGTATACAAGTGTTGCCAGCATGAAGCAACCCAACGCTACGAACACAGTTTCCCATGCTTTGATAGATGTCGAAACAGCCATTTTTTTCAATCAAAGGTTTCTGTCTCACACAAAAACGGACTATCTGGCGGTAAAGAAGAGCCAGAGAAAATGAGTGCGGTCGAGCGACGTACACGTCTGAGCCAATACATAAAGGAATGGAGGCCGCGAAGCCGAGGGCTGCGATGTTTGATTTGGTTTTATACGTTTTATTTTTGGACTATTTCTTCCCTTACTCAAACCTTATTATCTTATCTATTTGCATAACTATTATATCTCTCTTTTTTTCTATTATAATTAATATTCATAATAAAAATTTAATTATAATTATTCAGTTAATTTTTCGTAATAAAATATTTCTTTATAATTTTCAGTTAATTTTCTAAAAAATTGATTATAATAATTAAAAATACATGAATTCTATATTTTATTTTTTTATTAAATTATAAATATATTAATTTTTCTTGTGTATAAATAGATCATTTTTTTATTTCATATGGAAAATTATATATTGCTTTAATTTTGATTTTCTTGTCAGGAAAAAAGCTTAACAAACACTATTTAAGAATATAAACAATTATTTTAATACAATTATGATATTTAAATTTTATCAAAAGAATATTTGAATCATTCATTTTTAATATTTTGTCAAGATTATCAACACTTGGATTGACTAACATTATTTCATTAAGAAAAAACTAACTTCCAATCTCAAATACCTTGTTCTTTTTTTAGAAGCTCTGATAGAACAAGACTTGTTAATACTTATAATCATGGTTTAAATTTGTGCAATAAGAGGCGTGCCTTATCGCAATTTTGTTCATTTAAGCTTCAAAGCCAACGCAATAAGAGCATGGAATGAGACATACGCCTCAAGTTTACTGAGGCGTGCCTCACCTCAGGTTTTAGAGGCTGCCTCTTAAAATTAAAAAAACAAAACCCTGGACTATTATTTATCTATTCAGTTCAACCCCCCCCCCCCCCCCCCCCCCCCCCCCCCCCCCCTCTCGCGTCTTCCGTCATTTTCAAACCAGGGGTTTCTTCTCATTCTTCGAGCGACATTTTTCCCTCTTCTTTCCATTCGACCGGTGTCGGCTTCCTCTTCCACCTAGATAGTTGTGTTTCGCCTCTTGCTTGGAGTTCTCTTCTACCGCGAGTTGGGCTGGAGTCTCCTTCAACCATCCGCTAAAAGCTCTTCTTCTTCATGGTTGGAGTTTAGGATTTATTGACAAAGGTGAAATAGTTTTACTTCCTCTTCTTTTTTGCACTCAAATGTGATTTTTTTTTGTTATACCATCGCATTTATCGACATCTTCCTTTGATTTTCATTCATTTTTGGCAAAATTGTTTTATTTTAAATTTTAAGCAATCTTGTTTTTTTTTATACATACAATTTTCGATGTCATTTGATTGAATGGTTGCCATGCATTGATAGTGTAAGAAAATGAAAATGATAGGAATTTTTTATTTATGTAATTGATATGTCATTGCTATTTTATTTTGGAATTATATGTTAATAAAAATATTAGTGTGATTCGGAAAAGATAGAATTTTGAGTTGAACTATATTTCATGTTGTCTTATTATTGGGATATTTTGATTTCACTTCCTATATTATGTTTTTTTTTATGTTTTATATTATTTACACATTAGTGTATAAAAAATTTATCATTTTATGTTTATGCATTCTTTTGATTTTGAGGCTTACGCCTCAAAACACCATGAGGTTTACGCCACGCCTCACCAATGAAAAATGTCTCAATACCTTATTACGCAATTTTAAATATTGATTATAACTAATAGATAGCTTTGAATTTTATGCTTTTCAAATTTTTTTCACCATAACATACATATCCATTTATTTTACCACTTTCTAAATTTTAATTAACTTTAAACAAAGAGATTTTTTATCAAAGAATAGCTTTTTGTGCTGGTTTGCTTGGTGGGTTGTTTGGTTGGCTTAAAAAGGAATGCAATGTAAAAGGAATACAGTGTAAAAGTAATACAAGGACTCTTTGGTTGGCTAAAAAAGAAATGTAATGTAAAAAGAATGCAATGTAAAAGGAACACTTTGGAGTTATTCAGATGAATATAAAGCAAATGTAGAGAATGATTTTTTTTTTTTTTTTTTTTGTTTGAAATAATGAATGTAGTGTAAAGTCTAAAAATGGTGGCAGCTGATGAGCAAGGTAGTGGTGGCGGTGGTGCCAAATTTCATCTTTGTTATATCTTCTTTCATCATCTCTCATTTCCCTCTCTCAAGTTTTTTTCTTCCTTATGGTGGAAGATAGTTGCAGAAGAATTTTTATAGCTTTTTTTTTTCAAAAATGTATGTTTTGTACAAACCAGAATATTCGTAATTGCAAAGAGAAAACATTTAAAAACTTAGCTTTATACAAATATCAAGAACATAAAGAGAAAAAAATAGTTGTAAGAGTCATTAGTTACAAAAAACTCATAAAAGAAAAAACCAAGTGGTCTAACTCATTTAAAATGATCATACTAATATATATCATTGATTATAAATAATGCCCCTTCCCTGTAGTTTTTAAAGGTGTTGATTCAATATAGTAAATATAAGATATATAGAATAATTTCTATGGTAAAAATTGAATGAACCTTGTTCCATGAGAGCTATCTTATAGATATCATTTATTTCTTGTTCAGTCATTTTCCTTTACAGAGGGGAGACTAAGGATTCATGTCTAATCAAGTCAATTTTTGAAGACGTATCAGCTCAAGTCCCCCGTTTTTTTTGTCAAAGTTTGTTTTGTACATCAATATTCAATGAATTCTTAAAAAAATTAGCAGGGTAAGATTATAGTTTCAAATGAACCTCTAATATAATAGAATAATTACTTAAATTGATTAATATAAATAAAAATGTTTATAGAATTATTCAATCTTTTCTGAATGGACGTACGTATCTACATTATTACAAAATAAATTTGCGCATAGATTGTACCTATAGGATTGTATAGAATTATTAAGAAAATTCTTTTTGTATATCATGTGTTGTATTGCATGTACTCTATAATTATTGTTATAAATAACATAAATACTCATGAGACTGCATGCTAAGTACTACTTAAATTTTTATTAAAATTTTAAATGACTTATCATAGGATGGAGTGGCAACCACATCTGTGTTGGCATTCTTCCACTTCTAAGGAACTTTTTAGGAGAAAAGTTCATAATTATTCTAAAATAACCCTAATATCTTGTGTAATATAGGAAATCATTTGCAAAGCAAATTCATCATTACTTATAAGGTCTACATTTGAGTGCAAGTGGTCAAAGTCATAAGATATCGTATTTTGCATACGAAGTGAGATCTCACATATCATCAAATATACTTTATTCTAATTCATTGAAAATTATGAGTTATGCAGTGGCCCAAGACTAAAAAACTTTTTCTCTTCTTTAATGGCATATATTAGGGCTTAGTCCACCCACTAGAATGGATCTTTCTTCTTTGCTCAACTATACATAGAGATTGTTGCTCTGAAATACTGATTAAATAAAATAATTCAGATAATACAATGATACCTAATTCATAATTATTTAGGTAGTGGTATATTTACTCCCTTGTCAAGTAATATAAAGGATCTATTTGCTGCAAAAATAAAATAAAATAAAAGTGAAGTGACTGTATTTTTGTATTCAATAAGCTAACATATTTCTCAATTTACTTTCTAGCCATATTAGGTGAGTATTCAAATATTGAAACAACGTTATGCTTTCATTGCCCACTCCCATCTATCTTTGTTTGGATTTGTCTATCAATCTTAACGTCTAAGATTTGAAGGAAGAAAAATTTTCTTTATCAATTAGGCAAAGGGGATTCATTAATTGGCATGTGTGTTCATGGGCTTGCACCTCTTTTCAGAAGGATCTATTAAATCTTCATTAGAGGACTTCTTACGCTTTGGTCTCTTCCTTTTACAGTCTACAAACTTTATCTCACCTAAATGTACAATGGCAATAGATGGACTAATAACCCTTGCCTTCTCAACCTCTTTATATGTATAAACTATAACAAAGGTTTGGTTGACATCCCCTATCTCCTCTTCCTTCTCCTCTCAAATATTTTTCATATCCTTCTTCTTTTCCACCTCATCCCCAATCTTAAAATAATGAATGGTTCAGTTGGAAGAAAATACCTTCTTACTATACTCTTTCCTCTCCTTGTCCCCCTTATATGCAAAATCTTAAATATGATTGGTTAGAGCATCTAATTTCTCTCCTATCTTATTTTATTATTTTTTAAGCTAATTTGGTTGTTATGTAGGTCAAGTATGATAATAAGAGGCTGGTTCAAACTTGTAGGAGGGTATGGAGTGATTTGTAACTGATTGTGCTTATGCTCCCTCTCTTGCTTTTCTCTCAAAAAGTTGGATCATATTTTCTTCTTTATAACTATAATTGGGATAGGTTGAATAGGAGTATATGCAATAGACTTATATAAGCCATCAACTTTATGCACCAGCATAGTGTAAATAATTGCCTATAAAGAATAATTCCAAAAAGTCTTATGAGTTATTAGCAATAGCAATAACAATCCACCACATGAAATAACAACACAAATATTATAGTTTGCATAACACTTATATATTTATTCCTCAACAATGATAAAAAAATATTTTCCCATGGGCATCTTACTACCTTGTGGCTCAACATCTTAGTACTCTCTCTCTCTCTCTCTAAAGAACTAAACATATTTTCTCCCCACTTCTAGGATGGCTTCACAAGCCTAGTACTATAATGATATGGAATATCCAAATATAGTGTACTATGCTAGGGTATTTTTCTTCAAGAAAGTGGCCTCATAGTGCATCATATTCTTCTTCAATCCTCTTATGGCAGCATAACCCATGGTATCTAAAGAAGGCTTCCTCATCTTCAACTAAGCTTTAAAACTCAAAGAAAATAGCATTATCTTTGTCATCGTTGAGGAAACCATCTAGAAGGTAACATAAACCAAGTTTCCAGGCATTATCCTTATAAATATTTGCTTACATGTCTAGATTATTAGTTTTTTTCTCCATCCAAGCGATTATTTAATAGATTACTCATTGTACTTATTCTCTTGAAATTCTCTTCAAATGAAAACTCAATAAACTCCATCCCAATCATCAGAGAAAATTTAAAAACTTTAAATATTGCATTATTGTCTCTAATATTAAATAAAATAGAGTATCCTTAATTCTCAAATCATAAATTATCCTTTGTAATAGTTGTTAAATTAGGTCCTAGAAATGTCCATGTTTGAACCATATTCAAATCATATTTAAACCGTAATCTCACCATATTTAAACTATTTTAAAACTTTATTCATATCATTTCAAACTTCACTCAAATCATGTTCGTGCCCCACTCAAACCAAGTTTGAGCCTTAACCCTTCTTCGAACCTTATTTCAATCATATTCAAACTTTATTAAAGTATCTTTGAACCTTATTCATACCTTGTGTGAACCATATTTGAATATTTTCAAACCTTGTTCGAAAGTTTGAAGACGGTTTAAATAAGATTCAAAGATGGTTCAAATAAGATTTTGCCATGTTTGTAGCAAGTAATATGATTTTTAATAACATTATGGATTTAGGGTTTTATTGCAAACAACATACTTAACTTAAATAATCAAACATATAATAGAACAAACCTTGAAGAAATAGTTAGAGATGGAACTTATAAAATTACCATGAAACTTTAGGCAGATTGAGTGGTCTCAAAGATCGTTGAAGATGGAGAAGGCCTCAAGAAGAAGAATGTTCAAGAAATTTCTTGTTTGAAAGTTCACATGTGAAAGTTCGATGGGGATGTTAAGCCCTATGAACTTAGTCCCAAACTAACCAAGAGGGGGGGTGAATTGGTATTTTAAAAACTTCTTTTTTAAACAAAGAAATAAAATCACATAAACTAAATCACACCACAAAATAATGCGGAATTTAAAAGTGCGGAAGCAAGAAAAAGAACACAGAAATTTATAGTGGTTCGGTCGACTCGACCTACGTCCACTCCTTGGAGGCACCCTCCAAGTATTGCACTACACAAAAAGTGACTCTCCTTTAGCCCCCACGGCTAGGCGGAGAAACCCTCACAAGAACCTCCTTTTTGCCACCCCGGCAAGGCAGAGAACCTATCTCCTTTTGCTTCCTCCTGAAGCTGGCAGAGAACCAGAACCAAAAGCAAAACTCCTTACCTCTACCGACCCTTCCACGGACGAGAAACTCTAGACGAAGACGACGCAGAGAGATCCTTGAAGCAACCCTTGTGAAACCCCTCACAAGCTCCCCCTCACAAGATCCTCTCTCTCTCCTCTCTCTCTCTTTCTCTCCTCAAGGTCTTCTCAGGTCAAGGCAGCAGCCAAAGGTTTTTTAAAAACGTTGAACAAGAGCTCTTAAATAGAAGAGCTTCAAAAGAGCTCATTAATTGCAAGTTGCCGACAATATCGTCCAGGCCGATATGGACATCGGCCTGGCCGATCAGTACAAATCAATGAAGATCGGCCAGAGCATAGCCCTGGATGCAAAATAGGACGATTGAAAAATAGCTTGATCGTCCAGGCCGATATCACGATCGTCCTGGCCGATCAGTTCAAATCAGAGGAAAATCGTCCTAACAATAGCCCTGAATACGGGCTGGCTGATATTGATCGTCCTGAGGTAACTTAAGGTTTTTGACTAGATTGGCCTGGCCGATCTTGCGATCGTCCAGGACGATATGATCGTATCAATCATCCTTAATTACTTCCTTGATTTCCTGAACAATTATGACATAATTTGTGAATATCGTCCAGGCCGATCCGAGGATCGTCCTGGCCGATAATTTAAAGATACAGTATACCATACTTGTCTATGGCGGCTACTTCTTTCTGTTTTGAGCTTATCGTCCTGGCCGATACACGTATCGTCCAGGACGATCTGTTAACGTCGGCTGCCTTAATTAAGAATCCTTAATTAGACTTTCTGTTTTAAGCTGATCGTCCAGGCCGATCAAAGAAATCGTCCTGGCCGATATGAGTAAAAATAGAAATTCTAAGTCTCTCAAGTGTGTGTGTGAAGGGTTACAAATCATCAGTCTCTTTGACTATTACAAGTGGACTCAAAAGGTAAAAAAGTAAAAGTACAGACTGACTCAACCCTAAACCTACGCATTCCTGAACTTGGCTCCTTTTTGATTGTCCGATCGTCGATTCCTGAAAAGTTAGAAGCAACAAGCTGTCCAAGAGAAACAGTGTTTGTCAATCATCAAAATATAAGACATGAAAAATAGATTTGTAACAATCTCCCCCTTTTTGATGATGGAAAAACACAAATAGGACAAAAATAGATTCATTAGAAAAACAAAGTTACAATATCAACTTTTTCCTACCACACCCTATCCTACTCCCTCTTTTTGTCATCACAAAAAGAGAGTCCAGAAACAGCAGAGAAAAGAAAAGAAAAAAGAAAGAAAAAAAAACATCACGAAAGACTATTACAAAAAGACAAGAAACAATAACTCAAAGCACAAACTAAAAGAACGAGGGATCCTGATCATCAGATGGAGGAGGTGGAGGTGGCTGCTGAAAGTAACTGGCATGGGTGGTAAACTGAGCATTGAACCAGGCGATGTCCTGGTCATGCTGCTGCTGCTGGTGAGTAAGAAAACTGTCAAATCGAGCTAAATCCTCAGCGCGGTGATGCTCGTAGCGGGCAATGTCCTCAGAGTGTTGCTGCTCCTGGGCAGCAACATATGCATCAAACCGGGTCTCCCAACGATCAAATCTCTCAATCAACTGATCAACCGGTGAGTGTTGGTGGAGAGAGACAGGGTCAGGAAAGGGAGCTGGAGCGGGAGCCTCCTCCTCTCGAGCCCCTTGAGGTTCCTCAGGGTGGAGACGAGTACTGTGAAGGGTGCTGAAGGAATTGTTTGAGTAGAAGGGAGTTGGGAGGTTTGGTGGAATAGGATATTGAAGTTGGTATTTAGTTTCAAGAACATATGCTATGATGTGTCCTAAGGCTAGATTTGGCTTTCTTCTGTGGCCTGGATCGCGAATTGTTGTTAGGTGATCAATGTAATGAAAAAATAGGTCCGCAGTGTTGAATTCCCTATGGGCCATGATGTAGAAGGTAGTGAGGGAAAGTAGAGGGGTAATGTGGACTCGGTCGCCGGCTTTTGGAATGACGGAGGTGCGAAGGACATGTTGGATTGTCCTAGCATCTCTGACTAAAGAGCTAGTCTCTCCAACATGGTAACGGACATTGGTCTGGCGAAGAAAGTGATTTGCCGTGGACCAGTCATAATCAGGGTCAGGGGCAATTAAGTGCAGCTTATCTCCGGTGGTGGATAGCTGTAAAAGATCAACACAGTCCTGATATGTGATTTCGACAGGGCGTTGATTCACATAGGAGGACAGGGCTGTGAAGGTGGAGTTGATTCGAAGGTTTGTAAAAAATTCTAGAATGAACTCAGAATTGAAAGGGAAAACAAGAGACAGAATGAAGCAAAGGGAAGTGTGAGCGAAGAGATCCATTACCGGGTAAGAGATGTGGACCGGATTGATAATTCTGGAAACAGTAATTCCACATTCTTTATAGCGATGATATGCGGCTTCATCTTCTGCTTCCCGAAAACGAGGGTCAACCCTTGCCCTTGAGGAACTTCCAGAGGTCTGACGGACGCGCTTCCCACCAGCCATTTGAGAGAACTTAAGCAAAAACATAAAGGAGAAAGGATGAAGAGTGAAAAATCATGGCTGGATCGGCCTGAATTTAAAGAAAACGGCCATATCGTCCTGGCCGATCGCGGAATCGTCCTGGCCGATATGTGTCAATAATTGCGTACAGGCCGATTGGTCAAAAAGGCGGTCCAATCGTCCGGGCCGATCAGATATCGGCCAGGCCGATTAGACACAGGCTATCGGCCCGAGGAGTCAGTCCGGACGACCGTTGAAAAAGCAGATCGTCCGGGCCGATTAGGTGTATCGTCCAGGACGATGCACAATAATTGATCGTACCGGTCAAAGTTAAAACGTTTTAAATGCTTGCCACATGTATCGTCCAGGACGAACAGTGGATCGGCCCGGCCGATGGTCCAATAATGGATCGTCCGGGGCCGAATTTAAAGATCAAAACGTACTGACACGTGGATCGTCCGGGACGGTCCAGTGTATCGGCCAGGACGATGCACATAAAATGCATCGGCCAGACAAATATACTATCGGCCAGGACTATCACCATGAGTTTGATCAAATCGGCCAGGACGATAATGTATCGTCCAGGACGATGAATTTCAGTAAGCACAGAAAAAGGTCAGCAGATGGATTTTGGAAAGAATTTGTCATATCGGCCAGGACGATATAAATATCGGCCAGGCCGATGTGAATTGAATTTGAAATCAAGAAAAGAATGGTGATGATCAAGACCCTCAAAAATAAAACAAAAGAAAAGACAGTCAAAGACACAAAAATAACACAATGAAAATAATAAAAAATAAAAAAAAACAGTCAAAGACAAAAAAAAAAAAAAAACAAACACCGAATATTTTTGGATTTTAATTTTTCTATTTTTTTTTTTTGTTTTATGGAGGTATCATATGAGAATTCTTTTCATGAATTTAAACTTTTAAAGTTTTAGGAGATCAAGAGGTTTAACAAAATCCAATTAGAAGAAGGTAGAAAAACTGATTCCATTTACCCTAGATCGGACATCCTTCAGGGTACAAAATTCTCTTAAAAACAACAGAGTCCTAACTCGGAATAACAAAAAGAATAAGAAGATCCAATCAAGACTTGTTAACAACTAAAATATCTCATAAATAATAAACCAAAATAATTTTTCTCAATCATGGAAATTGAAATCAAATCTTTGAACGTATCACATAATCAATGAGTTTTCTAAGTTTTAAGAGTTTTACCAAAGAGATGATAGCTTGCATTTAGTGGGCTAATTTTATGCCTCTTGTCACTTTTATTGGCTCTTTGAGCATCTTTTGATTTTTAATACACTTTTGTGTATATAGCTTTCTTTTCAATTTGGCTTCATTGGCCTCTTTCCTTTTTAACTTTTGCAAGCTAAAAATTCTTTAATATACCCTTAAAAAAATACTTAGTTGTGAGTATATCCTCCAAATATTAGAGAATAGGAGCTCTCTCTCTAACATAGGGAAGAACAATCAACAACACAAAATCAAAATCACGTGATAACTGCAATGGTAAGATTTCAAAAGCTTGAATGATATCAAAGAATTTTGACTATTATGCATAAGATGATTTAATGTAGCAAGATTAGAAAGAGATCTTAAAAAGCCATTGGTTAAACTGAGTTTAGACTTTTGTTTTATAGAAGAAAATCATGCCACTAAACAAAGTTAGAAGAAGGAAAAAACATCAACAGTTTACTTCCTTTAACCAATTTTAAAAAGCTAGACCCTATCTCCAAAAACTCCAATATTTAAAAGCTTGAGAAGTTTTATCATATGGAAGCCAAAAAAAATAAAGACCAAAGTAAAAAAAAAGCAAACTAAAAACAACACAAAGTGAACATAAAAACTAAAAATAAAAGACACACAAAAAACTAAAGATTTCAAGCAAGTGATAAAGCAATGGATTTAAGCAATTGAGCTGCAAGCCTCCTTATGTTCAGTTATCTTATGCTCCCACGAGGTCTTTGGTGAGAGCACTCCTGCAAAAACTCAACAACAGTCAGTTTTAGGAACCCAAACAGATTTGGGCTCCTTCTTAGGAAATGTAGAGTGCAATGCAGATGTGGTATGCTTTGAATCATGCATCTTAGGTCTCCACACCCAATGTGTACTGCGGTGAACTGTGCAAGTGTGTGAGATGTGTCCTAGCATGCCACAAGAAAAACATTGAACTCCAGGAAAAGGTTTTCTTAAATGCTTTGGGTAAAAATGCCTCTTCCTAGGTTCTGGCCTTTGATTAAAAGTTGGTGTCATCATAGCTTTCTTACATGTTTCCAAATCATTTTGAATTCTCAAGTTAGTTCTTTTTAATGCATCATTCTCAATCCTCAAATTTTTCTCAATCTCTTTAGATTTCTTAAGATCATCATTAAGTGAGGTGTGTGAAGCTTTTAATGCATTACTTTTATCAACTAATTCCAAATGCTTCTTGTTTAATTCATCAAATTCATCAAGGAGAGCCATGTGATTTGAATCAATCGTTGCATGATCTTTGAGAAAAACTTCATGCTCTTTTTGTAGATTTGAATGTTCTAATTTTAGGCTAGCATGAGTTTTCTTAAGTTTTTTGTATGATGTATGAATTTTTTCACAAATTTCAAACAATTCATCATATGTTGGTTTACATACATCTTCCTCATCACTTTGATTTTCTCCCATGAAACACAAGTTTGTAGTCTCTTCCTCTGGTTCAGTCTCAGAGGAATCAGTACCAGATTCTGCCCAGAAGCCTCTTTGGATTTTCTTATTCTCCTTCCTAGGCTTAGCTTTCTCCTCACCTTTTTTCTTTTCTTTGCTTTAATGATCTTGAAGTGTAGGACAATCGGCTCTTACATGTCCAGGTTTTTTGCATTCAAAACAAACAACATCAGAAGATCCTTTAATATGTTTATGATCCTTACCTTTTCTCCAACTTTGATGATGCTTTTGTTTCTTCCTTAAAAAGCTTTTGAATTGCCTTGTGATGAAGGCAACTCCATCACTTTCAGATCTGGAAGATTCAGAATCCGATTTGTGTGCCTTCAATGCAATTGTTTTCTCCTTTTTCTTCTCACCTGCATCAAGATTTCTTTGATTCACCCCTTGCTCGTAAGCAATGAGTGAGCCAAGCAAGTTATCAATAGAATAGGTGTTCAAATCTTTAGATTCAGTGATTGCAGTAATTTTTGCATCATAAGACGAATGCAAGCATCTCAAAATCTTGTTAACTTTTTCATAGTTTGAAAGTTCTTTTCCTAATACATGCAATGAAGTAGCAATCTGAGTAAACCTAGTGTACATGTCAGAAATCGATTCATGAGGTTTCATACGAAAAAGTTCGTAGTCATGCAAGAGAATGTTTAAACGGGATTGTTTAACTTCATTAGTGCATTCATAAGTAATGCACAATTTATCCCAAATTTCTTTACCAGTTTTGCAAGTTGAAACACGCATGTAATCCTCAGATTTCAAAGCACAGAAAAAACAATTCAAACATTTCGCATTTAATTGAGCTAAATCTCGTTCATCAAAAGTCCATTCGGTAAAAGCAACTTCAGTTTTAAAACCGTTAATTTCACGAGAAGGTGGAGAATAACCTTCTTGAATAAGCATCCACATGCGATAATCAGTAGAATGTAAAAAAGTTGACATGCGAGTTTTCTAAAAATCAAAAGGTAGGTTATCGAACAGAGGAGGTCGGGTAATAGAATACCCTTCCGTAGTGTTGCGATTCCCAAAGTTAGACATGGATCAAATTCAAAAAGTTTTTAAACTTTAATTTTCGAACCTGGCTCTGATACCACTTGAAAGTTCAATGGGGATGTTAAGCCCTATGAACTTAGTCCCAAACTAACCAAGAGGGGGGGTGAATTGGTATTTTAAAAACTTCTTTTTTAAACAAAGAAATAAAATCACATAAACCAAATCACACCACAAAATAATGCGGAATTTAAAAGTGCGGAAGCAAGAAAAAGAACACAAAAATTTATAGTGGTTCGGTCGACTCGACCTACGTCCACTCCTTGGAGGCACCCTCCAAGTATTGCACTACACAAAAAGTGACTCTCCTTTAGCCCCCACGGCTAGGCGGAGAAACCCTCACAAGAACCTCCTTTTTGCCACCCCGGCAAGGCAGAGAACCTATCTCCTTTTGCTTCCTCCTGAAGCTAGCAGAGAACCAGAACCAAAAGCAAAACTCCTTACCTCTACCGACCCTTCCACGGACGAGAAACTCTAGACGAAGACGACGCAGAGAGATCCTTGAAGCAACCCTTGTGAAACCCCTCACAAGCTCCCCCTCACAAGATCCTCTCTCTCTCCTCTCTCTCTCTTTCTCTCCTCAAGGTCTTCTCAGGTCAAGGCAGCAGCCAAAGGTTTTTTAAAAACGTTGAACAAGAGCTCTTAAATAGAAGAGCTTCAAAAGAGCTCATTAATTGCAAGTTGCCGACAATATCGTCTAGGCCGATATGGACATCGGCCTAGCCGATCAGTACAAATCAATGAAGATCGGCCAGAGCATAGCCCTGGATGCAAAACAGGACGATTGAAAAATAGCTTGATCGTCCAGGCCGATCTCACGATCGTCCTGGCCGATCAGTTCAAATCAGAGAAAAATCATCCTGACAATAGCCCTGAATACGGGCTGGCCGATATTGATCGTCCTGAGGTAACTTAAGGTTTTTGACTAGATCGGCCTGGCCGATCTTGCGATCGTCCAGGACGATATGATCGTATCAATCATCCTTAATTACTTCCTTGATTTCCTGAACAATTATGGCATAATTTGTGAATATCGTCCAGGCCGATCCGAGGATCGTCCTGACCGATAATTTAAAGATACAGTATACCATACTTGTCTATGGCGGCTACTTCTTTCTGTTTTGAGCTTATCGTCCTGGCCGATACACGTATCGTCCAGGACGATCTGTTAACGTCGGCTGCCTTAATTAAGAATCCTTAATTAGACTTTCTGTTTTAAGCTGATCGTCCAGGCCGATCAAAGAAATCGTCCTGGCCGATATGAGTAAAAACAGAAATTCTAAGTCTCTCAAGTGTGTGTGTGAAGGGTTACAAATCATCAGTCTCTTTGACTATTACAAGTGGACTCAAAAGGTAAAAAAGCAAAAGTACAGACTGACTCAACCCTAAACCTACGCATTCCTTAACTTGGCTCCTTTTTTATTGTCCGATCGTCGATTCCTGAAAAGTTAGAAGCAACAAGCTGTCCAAGAGAAACAGTGTTTGTCAATCATCAAAACATAAGACATGAAAAATAGATTTGCAACAACATGGCTCTTAAGCAAGGGTTATAAATCATATTTCAATATTAGTAGAGATAATTTGGTCTAAAATAAACTTTCTAGCATTTTTCCTTATGAAAATAAATAGGGGGCATATTTGTTCAATATTCAATATTATAAGTAAAAAAAAATCAAAATTCCATTCATTAATGGATTTATGCTTACACTACACTAAAAATACATTATTTTTTTATTTAATTTTAATAAGAACTTTTTGTAAATTTCTTTTTACACTTTAATATTTATTAAAGTTTAACTATTGAACTATAAGATGAAAAATGAAGTAATATGGAAGGCAAGTGTAGTAAATCAAAATACCTCTAAGAAATAAATAAGTGATTAACTCTAAAATCAAATAAAATGTAATAGGGCATATTCGAAACATAGTTCATACCTAAAACTACAACCAGGGCATCTCTAGTCATGTGCTGAGTTAAGATTTATACAAATGCCTGAGCTAGAGTTGGAGTAACATGGTTACCAAACACTCTATGTACACTCTCAAACGGCCTTCCTATTACAAAACCTGACATAGAATTAGAACCAATACATCGATTGGATGATCACTCAAACTTGGACTCAGAACATTTATCATGTACTACCTAAGGTGTAACAACCTGAAGTTTCTAAAATAATTTAAAGTGCAAATCTAAATTTATGTTTGAACTGCAGCATAACGACATTATTCCTTTGAGTGCTGAAGAGTTAGGCCTTCAGGCGTAGTGGCACCATAAATCACCACTGTAGCATTAATGCTTTAATTCTATAATAATTCTGAATTCATCATGTAGTGATGAGATGCTATGGTAGCATTACGGCACTACCCACTAAGATATATATATATATATATCCATTTTCTCTCCACTCACACCAGTAGTGTTGACTTGTCAAAAGAAGGAAAATGACGAGGAAAGGAGGAGAGCGAAAATAGAAATCTGGATTTTTAGTCACCGCACCATTTCACTATTTTTATAAAAATTTCTCATATTGAGGTAGGTAACTTTTATCCTATCTATGTTTTCAAATATTTTAATTTCAACAATTTAATTTATTTTAAATTGAATTTATTATATATTTCTCATATTTAGTGAACTTCTATCGTGTAACTTTTTATATATTGTAGTTTTGATTATTCTGGACATTTTGGTTGGTTGATTCTGTGATTTTATCAACTAAAATGGGAGTTGTTATATTTTGAACGATATGTTCTAAATATAAATTTTAGTATTTTTTATTTAAGTATATTGTTAATACAAGCATTGTGATTTCAAATGGGTATGTGATTGAGTAATAATACTATTAATGATAATAATGTGTGAAAATAAGCAAAGGCTGGTGAATTACTGGTAGTGGTTGAAGACTGATTGACTTGTATAAGATGGTGGATCGACAGACTTTACATTAAATACTATAGTTTTTGGGTTATCCTCGACTAATTCATGTGATACACTAATTAAGAGTTATAAGAAGTTATTACTATGCCAATAGGCAAGGAGTAATAACTTTGTTTATTATGCAAATAATTATTGATTATTAATGTCTAAAAATAGCACACTATAGAAAAATCATTAATTTCCAGCGGCTTTCCGGCGGTCACGTTTTCGGCGGCTTTCCGGTGCATTTCCGGCGGTTTTATTTCATGAAAATTTCCGGCGGCTTTTTCAATTTTCCGGCGGCTTTTAAAAATTTAATGAAAATGAATAAAATTTGAAGTATTTAAATGATTTAACAAAAAATTATTAAAAGTTATATTAACTATTTAATTAATTTTCATTTTAAAATTAATTAGTTAGTTAATTTTTATTTTATATTAAATACTATTTTTAATTTTAAATTAATTAGTTTCATTTTTTTGTATAATTAAAAACTAATTGATTTTCGGTATGAATATAGTTTAAATAAAAAATATTGACAAAATATACGTATTTACATCTTCAGCAATTCGGTCAGTTGCTGGAATTTCCTCCCAACTGACCGCTGTTCGAACCTCACGGCAGACGCGGGGGAGCGGGGGCATGAGCCGCGGGAGGCACTGGCCGGAGCGTAGGAGCCGGGAGCGCGGGAGGACTGGCCTGCACACAGGGGCGCTGGCGGAGCAAGCTGGCGAGCGCGGCGCTGGCAGTGCGGAACGGGGCGGCTGGCCGGAGCGGGGGATATATATATATATATATATATATATATATATATATATATATATATATATATAACCGGTTTAAGACCGCCGGAATAATTTGCCGCCGGAAAATACCGTCGAAATTTATTTTCGGATGCGGTTTTTACCGGCGGGATTTTAACCGCCAGAAAACCGCCGCTGAATTACGAAGCCGCCGGAAAAGGCTCAATTGCAGCCGGAAACAACCTCCGAAAATAGGTGATTTTCCTGTAGTGGCACTTTGCAATGACTCTTTACTTATTTAGTGTGGTTATAGGAATACATGTTATTGATTTATTGTTACTATAAGATCTTACTATTATTGCATGATTTATGATCACTATATGGAATTACTAATTACTATCACTGTATGAGTTTATTGTTATTGCACTACTCTACTTTTACTATGACTAATGATATTGCTACTAATTCATTCACTGATACTCATATTGACTCGTTGATATTATTACTAATTATTGATTAATTGATGTCAATATAGAATATGTGATTATGATATTAAACTAATACTATTATAAAAGAGTTCGATAGCATGCACATACTATTATATTATTTTATTGTATTGATATGTTTTAGTCTTTATCGAGTCTTTGGTTCTACCGATTTATACAATTTTTCTATTGATTAAACATTACTGATATGACACAACCTTATTGATTTGACACCCATATTGGCTTATTAATTTGTGCATAATATATTTTTACTAGTTTCCATACCATACTATCATATTGTTTCATAGATAGAAGTTGTACGATTTAGGGATCTGCTCAACTTTTTAGCTTATTATATGTTGTTTAAATGATTTTAAGTTAAGACAGAGGATCGAGAGTGTGAGACTAACTAGGATTCTCTAAGTTATTTTATTATTTTGTTTAGTTTTTTTTTATACTCATAATTGGATGATGTGTTATATTGATATGATTTATCAATATTTTATATAATTTTTGTAGCAATTAATACAGATGTATATTGATATTTTGATTACTAGATTTATTTTTGCTGATATATATATATATATATATATGTGTGTGTGTGTGTGTGTGTGTGTGTGTGTGTGTGTGTGTGTGTTTGTGTGTGTGTGTGTGTGTGATATTATATAAAAAAATTCTTTAAATTTAGATTCTAGGGCATGACATGCGGACTCTCAGGTACTATGGTCCAATCTAAACACATCAAAAAAACTCTCTTATCATTCTATAACACTAATCGAGGCAGTGGCGGAACCATGTTAATTGTAGGGGGGCAATTGCCCCCCCCCCCCCCCCCCCCCCCCCCCCCCCCCCCCCCTCAAAAAAAATTTTGTTTTTTATTGGAGAGAAAAAAAAATTTCAAGAAAAATTTTGTTGCCCCTCCTAAAAAATTACTTTTGACCCCCCTAAAAAACTCTTTTGTCATAACTTGTCCTAAAATATATATTTATATTTCTTCAAATTTAGTTCAAATATATTCTTTCGTGTTTTTCATGACAATTTAATTACACTTTTTTTCTTTATTTTTCTTGATATATATATATATATAATTATATAATTATATATATAATTATATTATTTTTATATTTTATTTGCCCCTCTTCAAAATTGAAGCTGGTTCCGCCCCTGAATTGAGGTTTCTCCTGCAAAACCTTTAGCACATAGGTTCCCCACTAATCTAAACTCCTAGAACTATCAAAGCTGGCCATATTATTGCCACTACAAGCAGCCCAACACTGTTGATTAGATAATAAATCATTTTCATTTAGATGGGCTCTCTCCACTAACTCAGATAAATCAATAATATGAAAAAAAAAACTAATGACTGCATCAAACTATCTTGAAGCCCTCTTAGAAATCTATAACACTTTTTTCTCAAAATGCTAATTAACTATAAAGTATACATGGCTAGAGTACTAAACTCTATCTCATACTGCATGATTATAAAAAGATAATAAAAAAATACTGCATGATTATCCTGCTCCCTTGAATAAGCCTAAAATAAGTTTCATGTATATGTTATCATGTAGAAGGAGGTACAAATCATCCCCCAAAAAAAAATTATAAACTCTTCCTAACAGATCAGGGAGTTTAGACTTCCCAAAACTTCTCCTTTTGTTAAAACCCCAACCACCAGTGCTCCTCTTCAACATCTATAAAAAATAACTAACAATTCATTCCTCTTAATAGAGGTCACTGTATCTAACAAAAAGTCTTTTCTAGCCTCATCAACCAGTCTTCTATTATTCTAGGCTCAATAGTGTCATAGAACCTCGAAGGCTTTAACCTTAGAAACATCTTTAAGTTCCTATCTATATTGTCAGGTAGGATAAAGGAATTCCTACTCTAAGCCTCACCCATCAGTTGGGCTACTAGACTAAAAAATTATTAAATAGAATTAGAACTAACAATAATAGTAGTATTATGTATTGGTGTTGCATGATTGACACTCTACCCTTCCATCATGTTTGGGTACATAGGATTCTTCAAAAAATCACACAAGACACACAACTAAGCAAACATGCACATGAAAACAAGCAAAAATAAATGCTCAAACATTACCTAAAACTATCTTACTTAATTATAGATAATTTCTTATAACCCTTTTTTACAAACGGTCTCCCCAAAACTATTGTTCTGATACAAAAAAGGGATTATCACAATCGAACCTGATATGACCAACCAATCGTCAAGTCATTTCATGTTAAATTGGGATAGGCCAATCTATAATCTAAGTTTTAGGGGACTAATCAAATTTCATCCATTAATTTATAAGAACTATAAAGCTTCAATTAGCTTTATTAAATATAATAAATAATCTCATTCACCAATTTCCTTTCAATTGATATATATATTATTTACAATACAGTACAAGGATATACAAACAAGAATAGAGAAATAAAATAAATACTCATGATTATACAAAAAAATCAAGAAAATACTTATATAAATTCAGATAAATCAGATCTTGAATGTTCAACTACTTAACTGGCTCTTTCCCTTTTTTTAACTTAAAACAGAATATATAATATGTGTGAACCAAGGCAGCTTAATAGGTCACACTCACTAACCTAAAATTGTAATAATTTACTTATTTAGCATTTAACTAAATGTAAAATCAATTCATAAGAAATATTTTGGAATAAGTATGATTTTAATTGCAAATATTTGAAATGAAGTAAATAAACAAACACTTTATATATCAAAGAAAAAAAATTACTAATTTCTCTCAGACTCTTTATAATTTCCATTAAAAATAGGCCCTTATGGCTCCCAATACTAGCATATAAGAAAAAAATGCTCTTATTATTCCCAATGTTAAGCATATATAAAAAATTCAAAATTTGAGGCCCATATAACCCCTTGTGTATTTATCACTAAAATTTCATATATAAGATCTTCTCATAATCACACAACATAAGAAGGTAAGAATATATATTATTGCATTATAGTACTAAAATAAATATAACGAAACTAGTTTGAAAATTTCATAGAATGCTTTAACGGTAGGCTATAAAACTATTTATTGATCAGAAATTTTATAATTTCAAAATATTACTAGATTACCAGGGTTTGAAGCTTTAATTGTACTACAATATTATTTTTTTGAATTAAATTATTTTATATATAATTAAAATAATGTAGTTTTTAAACTATCTGGCAAAATATTTTTCAGAAAAATACCTAAAAGTTTAGAATTATCATATTTATAACACGCAGAAAATTACATGGTGAAAGTTATATGGGTAATGCATTATCCTAGTTTTTCTTTAATAACATTATAAATTAAATAAAAAAATCCCAAAATTCTCTTATTTTTTAAAACTGAGATAAATAAAATATAACCTACCCCAAGTTGAATAACTTTTAAAACTAAAAAAATAGTAGAAAATGAACCAGAGTCCCCCCAAACCAAGTTTTATCTCACTTGAATCCTCGCCCTCCTCTCTCTCTCTCTAGCCGACTTCCTTGAAATGAGAAAATTACTTAAAATGGTATAAAATGATATTTTAATATAAAATTTGTGTCTGGCATCATGACAACCAAACATATGCGCCATAAAGTTCCCCTTATAAGAGCAAGCACTACAGGAAAATGGTTGTTTACCGATGGAATTTTTTACGGATATTTAACCGTCGGTACAAGCGACATCCAAACTGGCATAAATTACATCGTAAAATAAGTGGTGATATTTACGGTGGATTTCTGGTGGATAATTGCCGAAAAAGTCACATGACAAAACGGTATATATTTTTTGGCAAAAACTTTCCATTGGTATTTCTAAAAGATTATCCACCGGATGTTTCCATTGATAACTATCCAGCAAAACCATTCGACATATTATCCGCTAGTATTTTCATTGGAAAGTTTTCGACTGAAATTCTGGCAGATAAAGTGTCGGAATTCCTCACAGGAAAATGACATCATGGTTTCTGTTTCTCCGCCAATAAGTCTGCCAAAGTATTTTTTGGTGACTGTTTTTTTACGGAATAAACATTTCGATGAGCGAATTACCGTTGGACAACTTTTCACTAGAAATTTGCTGTAAATGGGATTTTACTAATAAATTTCATGGTTACTAGAAGATTTTATCCACCAGTAATGGGCAATTTTCCTATTATGATGACACATTAACACTACCACCAGTGTCACAACACCTAAATTATTTTGGCTAAAAGATAAAGAGCTAAAAGTTGCAATGATGTCAAACTTAGCATTGTAGTTCCCCAAGCAAAAAAAATTCAGATTACACAAACATGTACACAAACCCTCAGGACCTACTTCAAACCAAATCCAAACACCTATATGCATATAGAATATTTTTAAACACATGTAAAGGGGTTCAATTATATAAATTTAGTAAGTTGCTTTTATTATATTGTGTTATGAAAATTGTACACAGATTTAGTAGGTGTTACATATCACATGCTTGTACTTCATTATTCTCATCAAACATAATATATCAATTATCAATCTTATCAATCATATCCATCTTATTTGTAATATTATATGTTGATATGTGTATGCATATTGTATAACATTAATATCATATTTAATGTATATCATGTATATTATATAATTTATGAATATCACATGCGAATGGGTGTGTCTCCCTTTTTGTATAGCCGCCTCTCATAGGTTGCAATAATGTTGACTTGATGAGGTGGCAATAATGTCGCCTTAATGAGGGAAGGGAGCAATTTTTTTTTCTTTTTAAATTAAAAAAAATTAGAACTAAAAATTCTAAGAAAATAAAAAAATGTTCTCTTAAAAATTAAAAATAAAAATCTAAAATATCCCCCAAAGGGTTAGGGAGAGGGACACAAGTTGGAGGCTTTCGATGGAGATTAAGATACGACCCTTTTATACAAGCTCCGGTTCTCCCCCATAGGGGGGAAAAATATCATACAAAAGTTGAATACAGATGTTGATGATTAAAACTGGCACACTTATACAGGCTCTAGTTCTCCCATGGTGAGGAACAATTATTTGACAAGAGTTGAATACTGGGGGAGGCGATCAAGTCTTGACCCTCTTATATAGGCTTTAGTTCTCCCCTGAAGGGGGGAAAACTATCCAGTAAGAGTTAAATGCTACTGGCAAAGATTAAGACCTACCCTCTTATACAGGCTTTAATTTTCCTTCGAAGGGGGAAAAGTTGTCTAGTAAGAGTTAATTACTTGTGAAGGCGATTAAGACCCATACCTCTTACATAGGCTCTAATTTTCCCTTTGAGGCGGGGAGAACTATCCAGTAAGAGTTGAATACCGATAAAGGTGATCAAAACTTGACCCTCTTTATGAAAAACTATTTGATAAGAGTTGAATACTAGTGGCGGCGATCAAGACCTAGGCCTCTTATGTAGGCTCCAGTTTTACTATACTGTACTATTCTACTATTATTGTCACCAACAAGAATGTTATGGAACTACTAATTCATTGATACAATTTTTGTTCTGTTAACGTTATTTACTGCAATGTACTACTTGTCATATTCTAGCTATAATGAATGTGTAATTATTTAATGCATTACTGCATTATCGATGATGACTATTCTGTCATTTTTGACACTCACCGAATTTATTAGCTTTACGGGTTCCTTCATTGTACAACTTTAAATGATTCTACAACATACTATTTTTTTATTTACAGATTTTACTGGCTGAATGTGAGTTTTATTATTTTTATATAGACTTATGATCATAATAACTATTACTGCTATGAATTAATTGATGATATGCATACTACTTTCTTTACAATTATTTGAGTCAATTGTAGGGTTTGGTGATCTATTAGGAATTTTAGCTCATTATATGTAGTTTAAATAAATTTAGATTAAGACAAAGGATTAGGTATGTGAGATTGGTCATATCAGTATTATCTAGGTTTACTATTAGTTTATTTCTTTTTTCCTTATATTCATTAATTTATACTCAGGATTTTGATATATATGATATAGTTCTATGATTCCTGAGTAGTGTATATGATTTTTGGGGAAAAAATATAGGTGTATATATTGATATTTTGATAAAAATATAGATAGCTCTAGTTTTAAAATATAAATGATAAAGAGAAAATTCTTCCCTTTTTATTCAAGAGTGTTACATATTATTATTAGAGTAGTGGTTGGAAGAATTGATTGAATTTTTACTAGAGTTATAAGAATTAATTATGAGTTAAGTAGATTAAGTAGAATAAGGTGCATTATTTTATAGATATAATTGATTGCATGTGTGAACTATTCAGCTTTAAACATAAGTGTATAAGTGAACAATGTAATAGATCTACGAGAGCAAGATGTATCAAATGAGCAATACAATGCAGCTCTGGTGCCATCAGACAGTGTTATGAACTTGGCCAATATTATAATACATATAATTGGGGATGTGCAAAATAAGTTAGCTTGAAGAAAGGAAGAAGAGGGGGATAAATAATTGCAAAAATTTCAAAAGTGGAAGCCCCTATTATTCAAAGGAGTTGTAGGACCATAGGCTTTATAAGATTGATTGTTGAGGATAGAGAAGATCTTTGATAACATACATTACAGAGAGAGGAGGAAGATACCATTAGTTGTGTTCCTATTTGGATGAGAGGTTGAGAGATGGTGGATTGTATAGAAGAGAGATAAATTATAGGAGAAGACTAATGCTAAGATCACTTGGGATGGGTTCACTACAATATTTATAATTTTCTTTGTACCTCTATCAGTGATGTGACAAACAAAAGAAGCTTTTATCAAGTTGTAGTAGGGACGTAAAATAGTGATATAGTATGAGATTGAGTTTGCTGCATTTGCTATGTATTGTCCTTACATGATACCTATTGCTGAAGGAAAGTGCTATAGATTTTGTAAGGGTTGAATAGAGAGTTGCGACATTCATTAGTGCCTTCACATATCGAGGAGTTTTTTGAGTTAGTAGAGCGAACTACACTGACAGAAATTTATTTGGTAGTACCATCTTCTAGATATTAGGTGGGCTCAAGATATAATATTAGCAAGAGGAGTAGAGATGAGGTAAGAGATAAAGATTGTGATAAGAAAAGTCACTATAGTGATTCGAAGAGATCATGATTGATAGCTTCTATAGATAGATATGGCGAGTGTATTCATTGTGGAAGAAGACATCCAAGTTAATGTTATTTTCTGATACAAAAATGTTTTAGATGAAGGAAGCAAGGACATTAGATGGAAGATTATCCACAAAAAGGAAGAATTGATATTGGAGCTGGAAAATCTAGACAGATTGAAGAACATATGACTACTGTATTGAGAGGGTATAGTGAAAGATAAAAAAATAGGACTGATGATCGAGTTGCTAGTAGTAGTCAAAAGGAACTTGTGACACCTAGAACTTACTCTAGTGATTTCCATGTATGTACTACTTACAGTATATGAAAGAGCAATAACAATCTGAAAGCTCTACTAGTAAGAATTTGATTTGAATGATTGAATGTAACATTTCATTGCATAAGTGAATGAAATGTGATTAAATGAATTGCATGTCTGTATTATGAGTATTACTTACTAATTCGATGAATTTTGATTATATTTTATCATTTGATTTGAGTTTTAACCATACGAATTTAATTTATATCAATTTTGTGTATGAATCCTATTTTCAAAGGTGGGTAGATTGTAACAATGCAAATTTTCAAAATTTATTAAAAATTTTGAATTTTTGTTTTAGCTTCAACACAGTGGCACTAAACCTTTGATCATTGGGGTGTTGTGATTGGGAGCATAATAGAGCCCATAATAGCCGTTGCGTTGCTCGACGCTCTATTCAATAGTAATTTTGGATTATGCTTACAGTGTTGCCCACTAAAAATCATTTTTATTTAATTTTTTGTCCACTCACTCTTCCTCACCCAGCCAGCATCGTGGCTTGTCAAGTAAGGAAATGGGACAGAGGAAGGATAGGAGGAGTGAGAAGGGAAAAAAGTTGAATTTTTTACACTGGATCGCTTTGCCACTTTTAAAAAAATTGTTCCAATCGAAGTATTTGACTTATTCCTTCAAATTTTAAAGATTTTTATTTCAACCGTTTAATTCTCCTTAGTACTATTAATTCATCGACACCATTACTATAATGTTATCATAATTTATTGTATTATACTGCTTGCTAGATTCTAGCTATAGTGAATGTGTGATCATTTACTATATTATTACATTATCGACGATGATGATTTGTCGATTTGACACTTACCTTGTTTATTGGGTTAATTAGTTCCTTCAATATAAAGCTTTATTAGCTTCTACACTGTATTATTTTACTGTTTACATATTATACTGCTACTACATATAAGTTTTACTATTTTGCATATATGTTATAATCATATTAATTGTTAATACTATGAATTGATTGATGACAAGCATATTGCTTTCTTAATTATGCTTTGAGTCAGTTATAGATTTTGGTGACTTGATGGGCTTTTTAGATCATTGTATATGGTTTAAATGATTTTAGGTCAAGAAAAAGGATAAGGCGTGTGAGATTGATCAAATCAAGATTCTCCTGATTTATTATTCATTTATTTCTTTTACCTTATTGTTATTCTTTTATTCTCAAGATTTGGATAGACATTTTATAGTTGTATGTTTCCAAAGTTGTGTAATAATTTTTAGGAAAGAAATACAAATGTATATATTGATATTTTGATTGATAATTTTATATATATATATATATATATATATATATATATATATATATATATATATATATATATATATATATATATATATATATATATATATATATATATATATATATATATATATATATATATATATATATATATTGATAAAAGAAATAGATAACTCTGGTGTTGAAATCTAAAAGATAAAGAAAAAATTCTTTCCATTTTTATTCTAGGGTGTTACAGATTGGTATCAGAGCAGTGGTTGGAAGAATTAATTGAATTATTATGAGAGTTATAGGAATTTATTATGAGTCGGGTATATTAGGTATTAAGATGCATTTTTGCATAAATAATTAATTACATGTGTGAATTGTTCAGCTGGGGCATAAGTGTGCAAATGAACAGTGCAATGGATCTGCCAGAGCAAGATGTACCAAATGAGTAACATTGTGCAGTTCCAGTGCTATCATATAGTATTATGCTCTTGTCAATTGTTATAGCATAGGTAATGGGGGATGCGCATAGTAAGTCAGTTGGAAGCAAGAAAGAAGAGGGGGGTAAATATTTGTAAATATTTCATAAGTTGAAGCCCCCACTATTTAAAGGAGTTGTAGGACAATAGGTTGCAAAAGATTGGCTACTGAGGATAGATAAAATCTTTGACATCATGTAGTGCTCGGATAATAAAAATGTACCATTAGTTGTGTTCCTATTTGAAAAAGAGGCTAAGAGATGGTGGATTGGACAGCAGAGAGAGAAATTCTAAGGGAAGACAAATGCTTAGATCACTTGGGATGAGTTCATTATAGTGTTCAGAATGTGGTTTGTACATCCATCGGTAAGGTAATAGATGTTAGAAGCTTTTATCAAGTTGGAGTAGGGACGTAAGACATTAATGTTGTATGAGGCTTGGTTTATTGCACTGGCTAGGTATTCTGCTCACTTGATCATACTACTGAAGAAAAGTGTTATAAATTTTTGCAAGGGTTGAATAGAGAGATGCGACATTTTTTGTGCCTTTGCGTATGTAGGAATTTTCTAATTTGGTGGATTGAGGCAAATTGATAGAGATTCATTTGGTTAGTACTAGCTTCCAAACATCAAGGTGGGCTTTCCAAATATGATGTCAGTAGGAAGAGGAGCATAGATGAGGCAAGCAGGGATAGAGATAAAGATGGTGATAAGAAAAATTGTTATAGTGATTCGAGAGGATCAGGATCGATAGCTTCTACTAGTAATTATGGTGAGTATATTTATTATGGAAGAATACATCTAAGTTAATGTTATTTTATTACACGAAGAAGATTTAGATGTAGACAGCCAAGACATCAGGCGGCAGATTCTACACATAAAGGAAGAACTAATATTGAAGCAGGACAATATAAACAGATTGAAGGATAAAGGACTACCTTGATTGAGAGGCTATAGTGAAAGATCAAACAATAGGTTTGATGATCGAGTTGCTAGTAGTAGTCAAAAGAAATTTGTGACACTGAGATCGCCAGGACCTACCTAGTGATTCCACGTGTGTATAACTTATAATATATAAAAGAATGACAATAACCTTAAAGTCTTATTGGTATGAATTTGGTTTGAATAATTGAATGTAAAATTTTATTACATAAGTGAATGACATGTGATTGAATGAAATTTGTGGCTATATGATAAGTATTACTTATTGGTCCTACTAGTTTTGATTATATTTTGTGATTTGATTCGAGTTTTGATTGTATGAATTTGATTTAAATTAATTTTTTCCCTAATATTGAAAGAAAATATTGGGGATAATATTTTTCTAAGATGGGTAAATTGTAACAACTCAAAATTTTGAAATATGTTAAAAAAAATTGAATTATTATTTGAACTGCATTGCAGTGGTGCTACACCTTTCAGCATTGCGGCATTGCGGTTGGGAGTACAGTGGTGCCAAGAATAGCCATTGTGGTGCTTTATACTATATTATACAGTAATTTTGGATTATGTATGTGGCAAGCATTGCGGTGCTACCCACTAAAAATTATTTTTGTATAATATTTCCTTAACTCGCCGTTCTCACCAAGCCACCGTCGTGGCTTGCCAAGCAAGGGAATAGGAAAGGGGAAGGAAAGGAGGAGAGAGAAGAGAGAAAAACCAAAAGTTTAACACAAATCACTTCGCCTCTTTTACGAAATTTATTCAATTGAGGTAGGTGAATTATTCCTCCCGACTTCTATTTTAATAGATTTTAATTTCAATAGTCTAATTCTCTCTAGAATAAATTTTACTACATTTCCCCTAATTTTAACGAACTTCCACAGTACACCTTTTTGTATGTTATTGTTCTGAGCATTACAAATATTTTGTCTAGTTAATTTTTGAATTTCACCAGGTATAATAGAAGTTATTATATTTTTTATGATTTAGATTGAAGAAATAATTGGTTATTTTATTTAAGTATATAATTAATAGGCATTGAGAATGAAAATGGGTGTATGATTAGATAATAACTGGTTGTTATTACTTTTATATTATGTGATAATTGTTGACCTCATTATTCGAGGTCAATTTCCCTGGAATCGATTCTAGCACCTAGGTATTCGTAACCTAGTGTAGACGTCGCCCCACAGGATTTCTCTTAGGTGGATACCCATTGACGTAGCGTCTACTCAAACCTACCATTCAATTCAAATCAAAGTCAATTCAATCAAATTCAACTCCAAACGAACTCAAATCAAGCTCGATTTATGATTCGTCGATGTCGATCGACTCAATTTAATACAATCTAATTTGTTTTCGATCAAACCGATGCATTATTAAGCTCTAAACAATTCACCATTCAAAACTCAAAATTCTTTCTAATAAAAATCTGTTTTAATTTTAATCAAATCAAAATCATCGTTAATAGAATAAAATAATAATAATATTTTATTATTACTATTATTATTATTTTTATTTTTAAAAAAATTGAGATAAAATAATTATTTTAAATCATATATATATATATTCTAAATTATTCTATAAATAATTTTCAAACTTTCAAAATAAAAATTTACTTCTAAAATCATATTTAGATTATGTTTAATCTGAGCCATCAGATTTTTTTTTTTTTAAATGAGATTTGATTAAGTGCTTTCCCCACGTCTCTCTCTCTCTCTCTCTCTCTCTCTCTCTCTCTCCTCTCTATACACACAGAACCGAACCTAGCCCTAAAGAAATTTCTCTCCAGATCATACAAACCGTCCAAGCTCTCTTTCACTCAGCGGTTCACAACCCACGATCTCCCTCTCTATTTTTCGGAAGAAAAGCCGCACGAGACCCTTGGGGATCTCCCGTCAGTTTTCTCAAAAGAACTGCCCCTAAATCTCCCTCCCGGTTCGCACAACGGCTCCTCTCGATTCGCAGGAAACAACTCCCTAGCTCGCCTCTTCCCAGTTCGCAAGAAAATTCCTTCCCCACTCAATACGCTCTCATTCGCACGAAGCCCTAGCCGACCGAACTCCCCGTCTACTGTAGTTCGCGACTAGCCTCAGTCTGTCGCTCCTCCAGGTCGTGAAATCAACCGCTCGGTCTTCCTTTCTAGTTCGCGTGAGAAGCCCAGGGAAGCCAAACAAAATCCGCTCTTCCCTATTCGCAACTCCCTCTCTCCTTCCCGTGCTGCAAGAAGCTAAGGATCAACCGTTCTAGCCGTCACCAGCCCTAATCCCTTTGGCTCTTCTGCCCTCGTAGACGAAGGCAATCTTCTCAATCTTGGGTATATTTTCTACACCCTCTTCCTCATCTTCTTTCCCATTTTCTTTCTTTTTTTTACTTCTTCTACATCCATTCTTGATCTCCTTTTTCTTTGCTTTTCTCTTCCCCATTTTAAAAGCTGCAGTAATATATATAAGTTTTTTTTTTTTTTTTTTTTTTTTTTTTTTTTTTTTTTTTTTTTTTTTTTTTTTTTTTTGAATTCATGTCTATTAAGAAATGGTTTTGGTAAATTTGAGACAAAATTAAAATTTTTTTTATAGGAATTGGTTGCTTAATATGTAAATGATTTGTGTGTATTTACACAGCAAATTTTTTTTTTTTTTGTGACTATTCCCATAAGTTTTGTCTAAGTGGAATGCTTTTGTTTTAACTCCAATGCATGAGGTTTTCAAAACTATGTTATATATCTATTTCATCGGTTATATAATATCATGGGAATTTTCGTTAGAAATTGTAACATCATGAACGTGTGATTCAGTTAGAAGCATAAGTTTCACTTTCCAAATACTTTATTACAGTTTTCAACAATAACGTAGAAGAGTAAATTGTAGGTGAGTAATTTTGGAAGTGATGTTTGTGATTTTTAAATGACAAAGGTGTATGTGTCTATCTTTTGGGAAGTATAATTTGGGGTTTATGTTGGAAGATGATGCGTAAAGGTAGAAATTGTATGTGTATTGGAAAATGGAATTATGGAGTTGTTTGTGTTTGAACTTGAGGTATGTTGAAAAGTGGAACTTGTGTGTCTCTTAGAAAGATGGAAATGTGTTAGAACTTGTGTGAGTTTGGGAGAGTTGAAATTGTCTATTTGGAAAAGAAGAGTAAAATGTGTATGTTGGGTTGAAAAATAAAAATTAGGTGAAAGATATATATGTGAAAAGTAAGGTAATGTGTGTATCTTTGGGAAGTTTTGGTGATGTAGAGTTTGTGCCTATATTGAAAAGTAATGTGTAAAGGTAAAGTTGTATTTGAACTTGTGTGTAAAGGTAAAGATTTAGTTGAACTTGTGTATGATTTGGAAGAGAGAATTGTGAAGATTTGAAAGGAAAAGTGTATGTGTGTTGAAAAGTGAATCAGGTGTATAATATTGGAAAAGCAAAAAGTGCATATCTTGAAAAAGGAAGTATGTGAGTTTTGAAAAAGTAAAAGTGAAATTTGTATAATTTGGAAAGGTGAAGGATTTATGTTTTGAAATGTGAAATTTGAAATGTGTTGAAAGGTACATTGAATATTGAAATGTTTAAGAGTATTTTGATAAAGAAAAGTGTAGAATATGATTTTGGGATGGGAGAAGTGTACAAGTGTGAGAAGTAAAGAGTTTGTTTTGTGAAAATTGTGTAAGTTAAGAAGTGTGGAAATAAATATTAGAAAGATATAAAGTATGCTATCAGAAGTGAAAGATTCCAAAAGTCAAATCAACAAAGCCAGTGTTCAAGCCCGAAGAAAGGTACGTCTTTACTTTTAGTAAATTTCAATTATTGCATTATTATTTATTAAATGAACTTTCTAATTCCTGTTTTTCCTGTTTTATTTGCATAAACTACGAGGAATGGTACCGGTCGAGGGAACAAAAGGACAAGGAGCTAAAGGCGTCAGTCGCCTCTATCCAACCGGGTAGAGGTGCTACGGGCGGAACCACCAGGTCGTAGCCCCCGGTGACTGTAAGTATTTCTAAACTTAGAAAACCTTTAGGGGCCCCTTGATGTGGTGTGCGTTAACCATTCCTTTTAGGTCCCTGTAGTAACTTCAATTTTATTAGGTTTATTTTTATTTGCTCTTAGATCCCTAAACCCCTTTTACATATACACAAAGTTCTAAGGGTTAGTAAATAACAAAATTTCGTTTATCCCATATAACAGTAGTGACACTTAAGGACAAAAATTAAGGACTGAGTCTTAGAAAATCTAGACTTAGGATGCATGCACACTTTAGGATAGAAACTTATAACATAGAAAATTTAGTGACATCTCACTTTAGAATTAGTAAATATCTTTAAATTAGAATTCAATCAATTAGAAAGCTTTAGCCAATAATTGACTTAGGACATTTCAAAACCTCACAGCCTACTGCACACACTTAGATTTGTTTGTTAGGACAACTGACTCTAGTTTTAGGTTAGGCCGGTGTTTATTTCCTTACTGCACTGTGACGGGCTTTTTCTCGAGTTTTATTGCATGCTGGTTGTAAAATGTTGATGTGTTTGTTTATTTAATTTTACTGCACTCTGTATTGATTTGATTGACGATTAGATTACCCATAGGCTAGGAGCGATCTGGATTGTTAATATGATTTTCTGCAGGTGGCCACACTCATGCAGGGCAAAAAAAGGGGGCTAATTAATTAATAATAAATAAATGCTACAGGTGCTTCAGCTGCTTAGCCCCCAAATGAAGAAGAGTGTGGCCAAGTGTGGCTTAATAATTTAAATTCAATTGCATATATATATAACTGCGTGGGATGATTTTTGTTATAAATTGCTTAGGATAACCCTGCAGGTGGTCTAGATTTTCTTTCTTTTCTGTGAAATGTAATGTAATGTAAATGTGTTTATAAATGTGAAAGTGATTTTTTGAAAGTGGGATATTACATCCAATTTGGAATCCAAAGAAAGGAGAATATACCTTAAAGGATTATTCTCTTTTATTTGGAAAGCCAAATTAGGATGATTCAATATCCAAATAGAAAAGAAAATACCCCTCTTAGGGATGAGTTTCTTTTCATTTGGATATCCAGAACCCGACGGACCCGAGAAGTTCGTAGAAGAAGAAAAGACTGAACAAGAAGATTGAAGAAAGAAGATGAAGAAATGAAGATTTAAGGAACAGTATATCCCATTTCAAAAATCACTTGCGTCATTCTTAGGATTAGAATCCGGGTTTGTTGTCAGTGGTGCCCGGCCACTTTACTTTCTGTAAATTCTGGGTGTAATATGGACATTGGACATTGGACATTATATTTGGATTATTAAAATTGATTGTTTACATTGTTTGTGCAGTAGATTTTTTTAGGACCTTGCATGCCGTGTTTTGTTTTAGCCTGGATTCGAATCGGAGAGATTTTTTTCGTAAGGGTACGCTTAAAATTCTTCTACTTGTAATTTTAAATAAAAATTTTTAGGCTCACATAGTAACTCTAACGATCTAAGAAGTAAGCTCGGGACCGCCGAGAGTCAGCATAAGCATATTAATACTTTCTCTTCCTTGTTAGGCACCTCCCCGCCTGCGGGTTCTGGCAGACCACTTGACCTATGAGGGTGCAGTTCTGTCAAGGGGAAGTTGTGCAATCTCTAGGGAAAAACCTATTTTCTAAGCCTAATTTTTAAACTGCTTCATATTCATTTTATGCATTCGAGTCAATTAGCATGCATTGCATTAGATACAAATTAAAAAGAGTCTAAAATATTAATAGCATTTCTAGGCATTTCTCACCATACATAAGTTAAGGGGCCAATTAGAAACTGTCTTAGATGTCGGCCCTCAATTCCTTAAAACTTAAATAAACATCCTTACCCATCTTTCATAAGAGACTGGACACATGGTTTTAAAGCGCCTAGGTGGTTAGCTGGCTCCCCAATCCAGGCCGGGGTAAGTCCAGATTTGCACTTCATTAGTTAGGTTCGGGTCGCTACTTTGTAGTACCCAAATTAGATTTAGGTTCTGAGGCAGATTCTTTTTAGATCTTAAGTCCTCGCCCTCCGGGAATATAATCCCAAATTTCTAATAAAATGTCAACTTAAACATAAAATTTTCTCCTAAAATGTAAAGCCCAACATAGGATAGACTGAGGTTGTCTCTGAGCTTCTCAGAATCCGACACCTCCTACTTTTCCTCCTTTGACTCGCTAATAAATGTTCAACATTGAGCTTTCACCTTGGAAAATTCCTACTTCTGTTCCTTGTCTTTTACTTTGTAGTCAAAGGGTATGAAATCACTGCTTTAATCGAGAGTTTTCTTAGGAGCATTCCTCCTAGGATGTAATTAACTATAGGAGCTTGCTCCTATAGGGATTTGAGAACCCCAGACTAAAATAAACCTTATTTTATTCATATAAAATAAGGGAAGAATCTTTGGGAATGCAGATATCTTTAAAAACTTCATTTCTAATCTTAAATATGTTTGTAGATGTTATTATTGTCTTTTCAGATAATTATAATTTCCTACTTGTTATATTCAATTTTAGAAATGATGAATTTTATAAAACTCATTCTTGTTTTTGGATGTTCTTGAAGAATTTTATGTTCGTCTTTCAAGATGATATAATATTCTCCTTGCTATATCTAAATAAAAGAATGAATAAATTTTTCAAAAAGCTTATTTTTATTTTTAAACATATTCTTAAGAATTTCATGTTATCTTTTGAAATAATATGTTATTCTTTGAACTGTGTTTGATTATAGAAATATCAATTTTCAAAACCCTATTCTGATATTGAATCCATTGTAGAATATTGTGTCGGCCTCTCGAGACTGTACTTTATTCTCAATGCAGTATTCGATTATAAAATAGGAGAAATCAAAATCTGCGTGGTGACACAATTTTTTTCCCACCAAGGTTTTTCTGGCGACTCCGCTGGGGACCAATCCTCTCTCCATCTTTAGCAGTGTTTTATACCCTTTAATCGGTAGTATACTTGTGCTCGTGGCATAGGTTGTAACTACCTTTCTTCCGCCGGTTCTTTTATTCATTTCATTCTTGAATAATTTGGCCGGTATCTAAAAAAAAAAATATTTTTTAGAGGTCTTATTTTGGACCCCGTTAGAAAATTAACGAGGAGCTCCTTTATAATGGCCTATTTGTAAAGTAAATCCCCGTGTTAATTCGAACGTTGTAGTTACATTATTTTTTTGTAGCTTGATGTTTGAATTAGCACTGGGTCCAAAATTTCAAAAGTTGAAATTAAAACACTAAATAAAATTCATCATTATCTCAATATTATGTATTGTAGTTATATTTCCATATAACTCAATATATATGAAATGAGATAAGATTTAGTTTATTTAGTTGGATTAATTAAACTTTTACAATTTAAATAAATTTTCAGAGTCTAATTAAAAATTTCCTTTTAAATTTCAGGAAAAATGATGGGTAAATTAATCTTTTCCCTGTCTGATAACATGAACCTGTCCTACAATCCGTTTGCTGATGGTAGTGTAATCAAGTTTGGAAAAGGATTTGAGGATTTGCAGTTGTCTGTTAGTGGACCTGAGTTCACTATTGTTCCAACTAGTGAGGTTGCAAATCAGAAACCTATCCTAGAATTCACTTTGGGATGCGGGTCTCAAACTGCTCCTGTAGACCCTAGGCCCTCTGTGTTTACTAGGATTGAGCAACTTAATCAAGACCAGAAACTCAAGTCAGTAGTAGTAGCAAACAGTTCAGTCCCTTTCAGTGCACCCAGTCAGTTTGAGATTGGATCTTCTTCTAATTTATCGACGATTATGACTAAGACTCAGAGAAGGAATAAAAATCGTCGTATAAAAAGAAGAATGGAAAAACTAGGAAAATCAAAGAAAAACGAGCTTATCCCTCCAACCTCTCCACATCTTAGTGGTAGTAGGTTTCATCCCTCTCCGCTGCTGATGGAGAGGAAGATGCGAGGTTGATTGCTCGATCAGCCCTTACTACTGTTAAAAAGTCTGCCACTGAGCCAACAAAAAGTAAGGAAACACATGTTCAGAATTTGGTAAAGGCTATAGTACAAGATTGTGCTGATGGTCCTCCACAGACTAAAGAAGAATTTTTAAGGAAAATGAGAAGATTGATCAGTGATAGGATTGAAGAAGAAACCTTAAGGCAAAAACTTATTAAAACTAGGGTAGGAGGTCAGTTGAGAACAAGAGATAGTAAAAGAAAATTCAAATCAACTGCCATCTCTGCTCTCACTGATGGATACCCTAGGGAACCAAGGAGATCCAGTAGAAAGACAGACAGTATTGTGTTGACTGATGCTTCAGTGAGATTTAAAGCTACCCAGCATATTCCACAGAAAGTCAGCCGTCAGTTGTCCCCTTCTTCTGCACCACCACTAGAGTCATAGTAAGATTCAACGTAGTTCTCATACCCATTCTTCTCCCCGGATAGATAGGCACCACTCTACGGGTCCTACTCCATCTTCTTATCCTGATGTAGAGCGGTTGGAATCCTCAAACCAACCCTCTTCGACATCTGATGAGAAGAAGGTTTGGAAACCCAAGGAAAAAGCTACTTCTCCTGTAGTAGCTTCACCTGAGAAGCCTATAGAAAGTGAACTTGAAGAGAAGAAGAGGGTTGAGAATACTACTCCAGATCCCATGGATTGTGAAAATTATGTTCCTGTTGATCCCAACTTATGTTTCTGGAAGATCTATAGAGGATATGATAGGTGAACTAAAAGACAGTATTAGAAATCTGGATGAAGAAGAGGCTTTGAACTTTGACTTAGATGGAGATGATATGTTAGAATGATACAGTGGCTGATGTCTTTATGGTTGAAACAAGAACAACATCTTATAATGAACAGATTGAGGATGTTGTATTACAAGATGTTGTAGTTGAGGAAGGCATAGCGCCAGACTTAACTCAACGTCTTGTACAGCAATTAAAACAAAAAGATGAGCAGATTTCAAGTATGGAGAAGAAGATAGAAGAAATGATGGCCACTATGGCTTCTTTCCAAAGTCAGGGTCCTTTACCACCACGAGCACAGGTTGAGTCTTCTCAACCCGAGCCTGTTCAGGTGGTAGGAAAGAAACAAGTGATTGAGACTATAGAAGAACACCAACAAAATCCAGAAATAAAGGTTTCTCAATCCAAAGAGTTAAAGCAAATGGTAGAAAAGCAAGTTAGGGAGGCATTAGCAGAATCTCAGAGCTCGTCATATACTCCAAAGGGTAGACCCTACCCAGAGGAGTTTGATGCAGTTCCATACCCGAAGGGGTTTGTGCCTCCCTCCTTCAAGATCTTTGATGGTACTGGAAACCCAAGACAGCACATAGCCTACTTTAGAGCCAGTTGTTGCAACGCTGGGGGTAGCGATGCTTTGCTTTTCAGACAGTTTGTCAGTAGTCTGTCAGGGGTAGCATTTGATTGGTATGCAGATCTTCCAAATGGTTCAGTGCACAGTTTCACAGAGTTAGAGAACATGTTTGTTAAAAGATTTGCGGGCAGTCAGCACCATGTTACAGTTGGGGATCTTGTAATAGAGAAACAAAAGCCTGGAGAAAAGCTAGTTGATTATATACTTAGATGGAGGAATTTGAGCATGAAATGCGAACCTCAATTGCAAGAACAACATGCAATTGAGATCCTGCTTAAAAATATTCATGGACCGGTAGCCTTTCTTTTGAAGGGTTTTACCATTAAGACATTTGAAAAATTGCTCAATAAGGCCTCCAGTCTCCAAGAAGAAGCTTCACAGCTCTCCTTCCTTGTTGATCAGTCCTCTTCAGACCCTAAGAAGCTGAAACCCCAGAAAGTCTTTGAAAAGAAATCTGGGACGGTGTCAGCTGTGGATAAGGGAAATCAGCCAATAAAAGTGCAGGCAGAAAGGTCCCCTCCTCAGTTTTATAATCAACAGTATCAGAGACCGCAGTATCCGCCACCACAACATCCTCCACTTCGGATTCAACCAGAATTCAACCAACAGCGACCTTACCTTACTCCAGAAGAAAGAAGGGAAAATTGGGATAAATTTAATGCATTAATTGGTAAGACTTACCCCTTTAAGAAGGAGGCTTTAAAGAAGATATTGAAAAATCTTCTTAAGAAGCCAGACTTTAAGTTACCTGCACCTAGAAGGCCAGAAGAAGTGGGTAGGTCAGATCACCCTAATTATTGCCCTTACCATCAGATGTTGGGTCATCAGCTTGAAGAATGTGTCACTTTTAAAGAATGGCTTGACAGAAACATGAAATTAGGAGCTGTAGTGATTCCCAAGGAATACTTAGTGGATCCAGGGCAGGGATCAGCTAAATGTGTGACTGGAGTCTTTGGGAGCTCAGAAGCCTCTCCAGGTTGATCTGATAGTTCCAGAAGATGATGTAGAGATGACTCCACCTTCAGAGCTTAAGGAAGCCCGAGTCAGCCAGGGTCCTATAGTTCAGGAGAAGGAGGACACTAGAGATCATTTTATTGCTTTTAGTAGTGTTGATTGTGATGTATCTAGTAGAGTTGTGTTTTCTTCGGATGGGGAGACTGTTATCCTCAATCCTCTTATCTTAGATGACTTTTGTTTTGTTAAGTGTGATGATGTCAAATCAATGAAAAAGGATTCTGCTTATATCTTGTCTATTTCTGATAATGATGTTACGGATGACTTAAAAACTACACCTGAAAATGATTCTCTGCATGATCAATTTAATTTTGAAGAATTAAAACATTCTCTTGGTTATTATTCAGATAGTGATGTCCCTGCTCTTGATTTGCAGGGTATGCCTATCTGTATTGAAGCTGAGATGTCTGATTCTGAAAATTTAACAGAAGTAAAATCAGAATTAGCTGAGGTCGAAGAAGATAACCTGCCTGTCGCTTCTTCTGAAGAGATAGTGGAAATCAAGCTTCGTAGTGGCAAAGTATTACCACCTCACGCTTCTTCTGAAGACAAAGGAAAGCAAGTTATTGACGAACCAGAGTCTTCTCTTCCACCTCAACCCGTTCCTTTTCAGAGTCCAATTGAGAGTGGAATGCCCAAGGTCGATTACAATGTCCTAGCTCATCTCAGGAAGCTACCTGCCAAACTGAGCATTTACGATGCCTTGATTCTTTCCAAAGAAATGAGGGAAGCCTTAATCAAAGCATTGTTAGATCCAGATATTTGCATGGCCCAGTTAGCAGCTGCACAGCCTGATGAAGCTTTTTGTTCCAGAGGAGTTCCTGAAATTTCTTTTTCTGATGAAGATCTATGTTTAGGGACGGCTGATCACAACCGTCCACTATACATAACAGTGAACATAGATAACTTCAGATTGTCACGTATCCTTGTAGATCCTGGTGCATCAGTTAATATTATGACTCTAAGAACTCTTGCCTATTTGAGAATAGACGTCCGTAAGCTCAGCTCAGATAAGATGATCTTACGGGGTTTTAATGAAAATGGCGAGAGGGCTTTGGGTTCAGTTACTCTGTTGTTAGAGATTGAGGATTTTAAAACTGAAGCTAAGTTTCATATTATAGACGCTCCAACATCTTTTAACGCTCTTTTAGGTAGACCCTGGCTTCACGAATATAGGATGGTTCCTTCATCCCTGCATCAGTGTATCAAGTACATCAGAGATGGTACTGAGCACTGTATTAAGGGAGATTTGCAACCATTCTCGGTTCATGAAGTAGGAATTTATGAAGATGCCGCCTATTATTTGCCTAAAAAACAAACAGTTGTTTCCAAAGATCTTAAATTGGCCAAAAATGAAATTGCACTTGAAAAGAAAAATGAAAAAGAAAAAGAAGAAAAAGGAAATGAAGAATATCCCTGCCTCGAAGATAGCATTCGTTGGCATCCTGCTCCTCCCTCACAAAGAGGTGGTAGGATGACCCAACGAGGGCGAGGTAGAGGCAGAGGATGGCAAAATCATGAAAGTGCAATGTATGAAAACATACAAAAGCAAAACCCTACGATACACATCGATTTAGAATCTGGTTCAGATGATGAATCATGTGTACTGAAGGATGAAAATAGTAACAAAAGGCCAAAATTTAAGATCTCTTTGGAAAATGACAGTGATGAAGATAAAATTCAGGCAAATATAGAGGATGATTCAGATTTGTCTACCTATGAAAAACTTAAAGGATATGTGAAGACTTTAGCTTTAACCCCACTATCGCAAGATAGTATAGCTGGGTTGGCAGTTAAAGTTTCACCTGCTTTGAGCGATGATTGTAAAACTGCTAAGTTTATTCCTTCTTCTAGCAAAAATATTGAAACTGATGTACATGTTGATGATACTTTTATGAATGAAATAGTGGAACTCCCTTTTGATTGGTATCCTTATTGTGTTAAAAATTTAATTGAGCAAGGTCTAGCCCCATCTACTTGGACAAAACGTCAAGCTCAGTCCTTTGAAAGTCTTTGGAATACGGAATTCCATAAACCAAAGTCAAAAGCAGGACTAGGCTTTAATACTGTTTGTCCATTTGATGATGATGATTATTGCTTAGTAATTACTAACAATGTAGGATCTGATCATCTTTTCGTAGAGGACATTGAAAATCTTAATGAATTTTGCTTAGAAACTTTAGATGATTCGGATGACTTTCAAGTTAAGGAGGCACCTCCTGAACTTGAGGAGGAAATCCAATCAACTATTGACGAACTAAAAGAAATTAACCTTGGTAATGAAGAAAATCCACGTCCGACGTTCATAAGTGCCTTATTGAACGAGGATGAGTCAAATAACTTGGTCAAGTTACTTTCAGAGTTTAAGGATTGCTTCGCTTGGAGTTATGACGAAATGCCCGGATTATCTGTAGAAATAGCAGTTCACAAACTTGAAATTCAACCTGACATAATTCCTGTCAAACAAGCCCCACGACGCATGCGTTTAGAAATTGAACAACAAGTAATAACTGAAGTTAAGAAACTGATCGATGCAGGCTTTATTCGAGAGGAGAAATATCCCTCTTGGTTGGCTAGTGTCGTCCCAGTAAAGAAGAAAAGTGGTCAAATTCGCGTATGCATCGATTATAGGGATCTGAATAAGGCATGTCCGAAAGATGAGTTCCCATTACCCATACCAGAACTCATGGTAGACATTGCCTCTGAGCATGAAATTTTCTCTTTTATGGACGGTTCATCTGGATATAACCAAATCAAGATGGCTCCTGAAGATGAAAAATTTACTGCATTCAGAACACCTATAGGGGTCTTCTGTTACAAAGTCATGCCCTTTGGACTTAAAAATGCTGGTGCAACTTACCAGCGAGCTATGACCCGAATCTTCGATGATTTAATCCACCAACAAGTGGAATGTTACATCGATGATTTGGTTGTCAAAAGTCGTCAAAGGGAAGACCACCTTCATGATCTGAGAATCGTTTTTGAAAGGTTGCGCCGCTATAACCTAAAGATGAACCCCTTGAAATGTGCTTTCGGAGTTACTTCAGGGAAATTCTTAGGGTTCGTAGTGAGACACCGAGGTATAGAAATTGATCCTTCCAAAATAAAAGCCATCTTAGATATGCCACCTCCTAAAAGTCTAACCCAATTAAGATCTCTTCAAGGTAGGTTGGCATATCTACGAAGATTCATTTCTAACTTGTCTGGTAGGTGTCAACCATTTGCTGCTTTATGTAAGAAAGATGCCCGATTTCATTGGGATGAAAAGTGTCAAAACGCTTTTGAAAACATAAAACAGTATTTGTTAACACCTCCAGTCTTAGCGGCTCCTATTCCGGGAAAACCCTTAATACTTTACACCGCAGCTTTAGATAGTTCCCTTGGCGCCTTGTTAGCCCAAACTAACGAGGAAGGAAAAGAGAACGCACTTTACTACTTAAGTAGACGACTCTTACCAACTGAAGCTAATTACCCACCTATTGAGAAACATTGTTTAGCCTTAATTTTTGCTGCCCAGAAATTAAGGCATTACATGTTAGCTCATAAAATCAATCTCATTTCTAGAGTCAATCCACTCCAATACCTGATGACTCGTCCAACATTGTCAGGACGTTTGGCAAAATGGTCAATGTTCTTACTTCAGTTTGATATCACGTTTATACCCTTACGTGCTATCAAAGGTCAAGCCGTAGCTGACTTCTTAGCAGCACACCCGATCCCTGCTGAGTCCCCTCTAAATGATGATCTCCCTGATGAACAAATTATGAGTTTAGAGGAGCAGGAAGGAAATACCTGGGAGTTATATTTTGATGGTGCCGCATCTTCACAAAAGATTGAGGAATCTCAGGAAATAATCCCAGGGAAGGCCGGTATCGGGTTGGTTTTCATAACCCCTGAAAAAGGTTTGTTGCGTTATTCTTATCATTTATTAGAGCCTTGTACTAATAACGAAGCTGAATACGAAGCTCTAATAACTGGTTTAGAATTAGCAATATCAATGGAAATTAGGGAAATCAAGATCTTTGGAGATTCACAACTTATTATCAATCAAGTTGCTGGTATTTACAAAGTCTTGAAACCTAAACTTCTTCCGTACTATCAATACACTATGAAGCTTCTCGAACAAATTCCAAATGTAACTTTGTATAGGATACCCCGTGGAAGAAATTCTATGGCGGATGCCCTTGCAAAACTTGCAAAAGAGTTAGCTTGTATAGAAGAAGAGTCAATCTCTATAGAGGTTCAAGGTCGCAAAATCTTATCTCCTATAGACTTGGAATACATTAATAAGATTTTTCCTTCTGAGGGTGAGTTTGTTCTTGCTGTTAATGATGAGACGGTTGACTGGAGAAAACCTTTCATTGACTACTTGCAAGAAAACAAACTCCCTCAAGAAAAATCTAGCGCAGATCAAATTAAGAGAAGGGCTCTCTCTTATACACTGATAAACAACACTTTGTACCGCCGGTCTTTTGATCAATTGTGGTTACGTTGTCTTAACAAACAAGAAGCCCAAAAGATTGTGACCGAGGTACATGCCGGATTGTGTGGTGCTCACCAATCTGGTCCTAAAATGAAGATGAAAATTAAAAGGTTAGGATATTATTGGCCCTCAATGATTGACGACTGTATGTCTGTTGCACGTCGTTGTCATCAGTGCCAAGTACATGGTGAAGTCCTACACCAACCTCCTAATATCCTACATCCAATAATTGCTTCATGGCCTTTTGAAAGTTGGGGCACAGACATCATTGGCCCTATCGATCCTCCCTCTTCTAAAGGTCATCGGTTCATTCTAGCAGCAACAGATTACTTTTCAAAATGGGCAGAAGCTGTTCCACTACGAGAAGTCAAAACTCACAACGTGATCCAGTTCTTTAGAGACCATATCGTATATCGATTCGGCATTCCTCGTCGAATTATATCCGATAATGGTCCTTCTTTCAAAAGTACCAAACTGAACAACTTTGTTAAACGTCACAATATTGATTGGAGATACTCCACAAGCTATTACCCACAGGCAAATGGTTTAGCAGAGGCCTTCAATAAGACGTTGGTAGGAATTTTAAAGAAAAGCTTAGAGGACAATAAGCGACAGTGGCATGAAAAGTTGGGTGAGGCTTTGTGGGCTTATCGAACCACATATAGAACCCCAACTCAGTCTACACCGTTTGCTTTAGTCTTTGGGGCAGAGGCTGTTCTCCCTTTAGAGGTACAGCTTCCCTCTCTAAGAGTTGCAGTTAATAATAGTATCACATCTGAACAGAACGCCCGACTTCGACTAGAAGAACTCGAAGGTTTAGAAGAGAAGCGACTGCAGGCTCAACAGAACCTCGAGTTATATAAATCCCGTATGGCTCAAGCACATGATAAATTAGTCCGCCCTAGAACCTTTCGAGTAGGAGAACTTGTGTTGGTCTTACGTAGACCTATCTTGACTCATCGAAGGTTTGGGGGTAAATTTGAGCCTACCTGGGAAGGTCCTTTTGTGGTGGAGAAAGTCTACCAAGGAGGATCTTACCAATTGGTGGATTGTAAGGGTGATCGTCCTATGTTACCCATCAATGGGCGTTTTCTTAAAAAATACTATGTGTAATGACGTTGTTATGATGATTTTGCAATAAAATTACAAATTTCTCAGAATATACGTTGTTCTCAAATTTTTGAATGTCACATATTGTACTGGGTCCAAGTGATTTGTATACTTTTGAAAATCAAAATTGAAAGGTTGCAAGATTTGAAATAATTGAGATGTTCTATAATACTACTGTAGAATTGTCCTTTTATTAGTTTTCCTTTTTCAGATATGATAATCCAATATAAAAACAAAATTCCCAGTGGAATATTTGTAAGTTATAGGGATCATCTATATTAAAAAAAGGGAAGAAATTTTCAATTCAATAAATGTTCAAAAAAAAATTTTCTTCCAAATATTTTTACATTCTCTTCTAGAAAATGACATATACAAATGTTTTAATCTTTAATAGAATATTTATATTTTGTCAATGTCATTTGTGACGAAGGGAAATGATTTAAAACTTTGAAGAAATCAACTATACTTCTAAATTCTAAAAAAAACAATCCAGTTTAAATCAGTCTTTAGGTCTAAGTCCGCTTTTACGGCATCCTATTGGCTTTCTGGCTTAAGTCCGCTCTTACGGCAGCCAATCCAGTTTAAAGCAGTCTTTAGGTCTAAGTCCGCTTTTACGGCATCCTATTGGCTTTCTGGCTTAAGTCCGCTCTTACGGCAGCCAATCCAGTTTAAAGCAGTCTTTAGGTCTAAGTCCGCTTTTACGGCATCCTATTGGCTTTCTGGCTTAAGTCCGCTCTTACGGCAGCCAATCCAGTTTAAAGCAGTCTTTAGGTCTAAGTCCGCTTTTACGGCATCCTATTGGCTTTCTGGCTTAAGTCCGCTCTTACGGCAGCCAATCCAGTTTAGCGGCAATTAAATGCAGTCTTTAGGTCTAAGTCCGCTTTTACGGCATCCTATTGGCTTTCTGGCTTAAGTCCGCTCTTACGGCAGCCAATCAACCCTTAAATTCATCTTTAGGTCTAAGCCCGCTCTTACGGCATCCTATTGATTTCTAGCTTTTATCAAAATCAAAATCAAACTCTCAATTCCTTCCAAATTACATTCAAATCATAACATTCAACTTTTCAATATCTTGGCTTTATTAAATGATACTAATTTCATTAATTATTATTTGATAAAGCATCAATGCTAACATCAACTTCAAAATCACTAAATCAACTCGAAACTCTATCAACCTTTATCCTAATTTTCTATCAAACCTCAAAATCTTTTCAAATTGTATACTCAAATCTTCAACTTCAATTCTGGATCTAGTTGATCATTTCGGTCAACGCCAATATGCACGATAAACTTTGGCAAGTTTATCATGCCTATTGGGGGTCCATTTGTTGACCTCATTATTCGAGGTCAATTTCCCTGGAATCGATTCTAGCACCTAGGTATTCGTAACCTAGTGTAGACGTCGCCCCACAGGATTTCTCTTAGGTGGATACCCATTGACGTAGCGTCTACTCAAACCTACCATTCAATTCAAATCAAAGTCAATTCAAATCAATTTCAACTCCAAACGAACTCAAATCAAGCTCGATTTATGATTCGTCGATGTCGATCGACTCAATTTAATACAATCTAATTTGTTTTCGATCAAACCGATGCATTTATAAGCTCTAAACCCTTAATTCACCATTCAAAACTCAACCCAAATTCTTTCTAATAAAAATCTGTTTTAATTTTTATCAAATCAAAATCATCGTTAATAGAAAAAATAATAATAATATTTTATTATTACTATATATTATTATTTTTATTTTTTTAAAAAAATTGAGATAAAAATTATTTTAAATCATATATATATATATTCTAAATTATTCTATATAATTTTCAACTTTCAAAATAAAAATTTACTTCTAAAATCATATTTAGATTATGTTTAATCTGAGCCATCAGATTTTTTTTTTTTTAAATGAGATTTGATTAAGTGCTTTCCCCACGTCTCTCTCTCTCTCTCTCTCTCTCTCTCCTCTCTCCTCTCTATACACACAGAACCGAACCTAGCCCTAAAGAAATTTCTCTCCAATCATACAAACCGTCCAAGCTCTCTTTCACTCAGCGGTTCACAACCCACGATCTCCCTCTCTATTTTTCGGAAGAAAAGCCGCACGAGACCCTTGGGGATCTCCCGTCAGTTTTCTCAAAAGAACTGCCCCTAAATCTCCTCCCGGTTCGCACCAACGGCTCCTCTCGATTCGCAGGAAACAAACTCCCTAGCTCGCAACTCTCTTCCTCCCAGTTTGCAAGAAAATTCCTTCCCCACTCAATACGCTCTCATTCGCACGAAGCCCAGAGCCACCTAGCCGACCGAACTCCCCGTCTACTGTAGTTCCTACTAGCTCAGTCTGTCGTCGCCCTCCAGGTCGTGAAATCAACCGCTCGGTCTTCCTTTCTAGTTCGCGTGAGAAGCCCAGGGAAGCCAAAAAAATCACTGCCTCTTCCCTATTCGCAACTCCCTCTATCCTTCCAGTGCTGCAAGAAGCTAAGGATCAACCGTTCTAGCCGTCACAGCCCTAATCCCATTTGGCTCTTCTGCCCTCGTAGACGAAGGCAATCTTCTCAATCTTGGGTATATTTTCTCACCCTCTTCCTCATTCTTTCCCATTTTCTTTCTTTTCTTACTTCTTCTACATCCATTCTTGATCTCCTTTTCTTTGCATTTTCTTTCCCCCATTTAAAAGCTGAGTAATATATATAAGTTTTTTTTTTTTTTTTTTTTTTTTTTTTTTTTTTTTTTTTTGGAATTCATGTCTATTAAGAAATGGTTTTTGGTAAATTTGAGACAAAATTAAAATTTTTTTTATAGGAATTGGTTGTAAATGATGTAAAATGATTTGTGTGTATTACACAGCAAATTTTTTTTTTTTTGTGACTCTTCCTTGAGTTGTTGTATAAATTTTTAAAAGTGGAATGCTTTGTTTTTAACTCCAATGCATGAGGTTTTCAAAACTATGTTATATATCTATTTCATCGGTTATATAATAATACATGGGAATTTTCGTTAGAAAATGTAACATCATGAACGTGTGATTCAGTTAGAAGCATAAGTTTCACTTTCCAAATACTTTATTACAGTTTTCAACAATAACGTAGAAGAGTAAAAGTAGGTGAGTAATTTTGGAAGTTGATGTTTGTGATTTTTAAATGACAAAGGTGTATGTGTCATCTTTTGGGAAGTATAATTTGGGGTTTATGTTGGAAGATGATGCTGTAAGGTAAAAATTGTATGTGTATTGGAAAATGGAATATGGAGTGTTTGTGTTTGAACTTGAGGTATGTTGAAAAGTGGAACTTGTGTGTCTCTTAGAAAGATGGAAATGTGTTAGAACTTGTGTGAGTTTGGAGAGTTGAAATTGTCTATTTTGGAAAAGAAGAGTAAAATGTGTATGTTGGGTTAAAATAAAAATTAGGTGAAAGATATATATGTGAAAAGTAAGGTAATGTGTGTATCTTTGGGAAGTTTTGGTGATGTAGAGTTTGTGCCTATATTGAAAAGTAATGTGTAAAGGTAAAGTTGTATTTGAACTTGTGTGTAAAGGTAAAGATTTAGTTGAACTTGTGTATGATTTGGAAGAGAGAATTGTGAAGATTTGAAAGGAAAAGTGTATGTGTGTTTGAAAAGTGAATCAGGTGTATAATATTGGAAAAGTAAAAAGGCAATCTTGAAAAAGGAAAAAAGTATGTGAGTTTTGAAAAAGTAAAAGTTGAAATTTTGATATAATTTGGAAAGGTGAAAGGATTTATGTTTTGAAAGTGAAATTGAAATGTGTTGAAAGGTACATTGAATATGAAATGTTTAAGAGTATTTTGATAAAGAAAAGTGTAGAATATGATTTTGGGATGGGAGAAGTGTACAAGTGTGAGAAGTAAAGAGTTTGTTTTGTGAAAATTGTGTAAGTTAAGAAGTGTGGAAATAAATATTAGAAAGATATAAAGTATGCTATCAGAAGTGAAAGATTCCAAAAGTCAAATCAACAAAGCCAGTGTTCAAGCCCGAAGAAAGGTACGTCTTTACTTTTAGTAAATTTCAATTATTGCATTATTATTTATTAAATGAACTTTCTAATTCCTGTTTTTCCTGTTTTATTTGCATAAACTACGAGGAATGGTACCGGTCGAGGGAACAAAAGGACAAGGAGCTAAAGGCGTCAGTCGCCTCTATCCAACCGGGTAGAGGTGCTACGGGCGGAACCACCAGGTCGTAGCCCCCGGTGACTGTAAGTATTTCTAAACTTAGAAAACCTTTAGGGGCCCCTTGATGTGGTGTGCGTTAACCATTCCCTTTTAGGTCCCTGTAGTAACTTCAATTTTATTAGGTTTATTTTTATTTGCTCTTAGATCCCTAAACCCCTTTTACATATACACAAAGTTCTAAGGGTTAGTAAATAACAAAAATTTCGTCCCATATAATAGTAGTGACATTTAAGGACAATAATTAAGGACTGAGTCTTAGAAAATCTAGACTTAGGATGCATGCACACTTTAGGATAGAAACTTATAACATAGAAAATTTAGTGACATCTCACTTTAGAATTAGTAAATATCTTTAAATTAGAATTCAATCAATTAGAAAGCTTTAGCCAATAATTGACTTAGACATTTCAAAACCTCACAGCCTACTGCACACACTTAGATTTGTTTGTTAGGACAACTGACTCTAGTTTTAGGTTAGGCCGGTGTTTATTTCCTTACTGCACTGTGACGGGCTTTTTCTCGAGTTTTATTGCATGCTGGTTGTAAAATGTCGGTGTGTTTGTTTATTTAATTTTACTGCACTCTGTATTGATTTGATTGACGATTAGATTACCCATAGGCTAGGAGCGATCTGGATTGTTAATATGATTTTCTGCAGGTGGCCACACTCATGCAGGGCAAAAAAAGGGGGCTAATTAATTAATAATAAATAAATGCTACAGGTGCTTCAGCTGCTTAGCCCCCAAATGAAGAAGAGTGTGGCCAAGTGTGGCTTAATAATTTAAATTCAATTGCATATATATATAACTGCGTGGGATGATTTTTGTTATAAATTGCTTAGGATAAACCTGCAGGTGGTCTAGATTTTCTTCTTTTTCTGTGAAATGTAATGTAATGTAAATGTGTTTATAAATGTGAAAGTGATTTTTTGAAAGTGGGATATTACATCCAATTTGGAATCCAAAGAAAGGAGAATATACCTTAAAGGATTATTCTCTTTATTTGGAAAGCCAAATTAGGATGATTCAATATCCAAATAGAAAAGAAAATACCCCTCTTAGGGATGAGTTTCTTTTCATTTGGATATCCAGAACCCGACGGACCCGAGAAGTTCGTAGAAGAAGAAAAGACTGAACAAGAAGATTGAAGAAAGAAGATGAAGAAATGAAGATTTAAGGAACAGTATATCCCATTTCAAAAATCACTTGCGTCATTCTTAGGATTAGAATCCGGGTTTGTTGGCAGTGGTGCCCGGCCACTTTACTTTCTGTAAATTCTGGGTGTAATATGGACATTGGACATTGGACATTATATTTGGATTATTAAATTGATTGTTTACATTGTTTGTGCAGTAGATTTTTTTTAGGACCTTGCATGCCGTGTTTTGTTTTAGCCTGGATTCGAATCGGGAGAGATTTTTTTCGTAAGGGTACGCTTAAATTCTTCTACTTGTAATTTTAAATAAAAATTTTTAGGCTCACATAGTAACTCTAACGATCTAAGAAGTAAGCTCGGGACCGCCGAGAGTCAGCATAAGCATATTAATACTTTCTCTTCCTTGTTAGGCACCTCCCCGCCTGCGGGTTCTGGCAGACCACTTGACCTATGAGGGTGCAGTTCTGTCAAGGGGAAGTTGTGCAATCTCTAGGGAAAAACCTATTTTCTAAGCCTAATTTTTAACTGCTTCATATTCATTTTATGCATTCGAGTCAATTAGCATGCATTGCATTAGATACAAATTAAAAAGAGTCTAAAATATTAATAGCATTTCTAGGCATTTCTCACCATACATAAGTTAAGGGGCCAATTAGGAACTGTCTTAGATGTCGGCCCTCAATTCCTTAAAACTTAAATAAACATCCTTACCCATCTTTCATAAGAGACTGGACACATGGTTTTAAAGCGCCTAGGTGGTTAGCTGGCTCCCCAATCCAGGCCGGGTAAGTCCAGATTTGCACTTCATTAGTTAGGTTCGGGTCGCTACTTTGTAGTACCAAATTAGATTTAGGTTCTGAGGCAGATTCTTTTTAGATCTTAAGTCCTCGCCCTCCGGGAATATAATCCCAAATTTCTAATAAAATGTCAACTTAAACATAAAATTTTCTCCTAAAATGTAAAGCCCAACATAGGATAGATTGAGGTTGTCTCTGAGCTTCTCAGAATCCGACACCTCCTACTTTTCATCCTTTGACTCGCTAATAAATGTTCAACATTGAGCTTTCACCTTGGAAAATTCCTACTTCTGTTCCTTGTCTTTTACTTTGTAGTCAAAGGGTATGAAATCACTGCTTTAATCGAGAGTTTTTTAGGAGCATTCCTCCTAGGATGTAATTAACTATAGGAGCTTGCTCCTATAGGGATTTGAGAACCCCAGACTAAAATAAACCTTATTTTATTCATATAAAATAAGGGAAGAATCTTTGGGAATGCAGATATCTTTAAAAACTTCATTTCTAATCTTAAATATGTTTGTAGGATGTTTTTATTGTCTTTTCAGATATTATAATTTCCTACTTGATATATTCAATTTTAGAAATGATGAATTTTATAAAACTCATTCTTGTTTTTGGATGTTCTTGAAGAATTTTATGTTCGTCTTTCAAGATGATATAATATTCTCCTTGCTATATCTAAATAAAAGAATGAATAAATTTTTTCAAAAAGCTTATTTTTATTTTAAACATATCTTAAGAATTTTC